>CM059186.1:174593560-175193560 GCA_030323885.1 Branchipolynoe longqiensis | reverse complement strand
CACACTGTTCACACTGTTCACACTGTTCACACTGTTCACACTGTTCACACTGTTCACACTGTTCACCCTGCTCACATTGTTCACACTGTTCACACTGCTCACACTGTTCACACTGTTCACACTGCTCACACTGTTCACAATCCTCACACTGTTCACACTGCTCATGCTGCTCACACTGTTCATGCTGTTCACACTGCTCACACTGCTCACACTGTTCACACTGCTCACACTGTTCACACTGCTCACACTGTTCACACTGCTCATGCTGCTCACACTGTTCACGCTGTTCACACTGCTCACACTGCTCACACTGTTCACACTTCTCACATTGTTAATGCTCATCACACTGCCCACATTGGTCACACTGCTCCCACTGCTCCCACCTTTCACACTGTTCACACTGCTCACACTTCACTCACTTCTCACACTGTTCACACTGCTCACACTGTTCACACTGCTCACACTTTTCACACTGTTCACACTGCTCACACTTCTCACACATCACTCACTTCTCACACTGCTCACACTGCTCACATTGCTAACACTGCTCACACTGCTCACACTGCTCACACTGCTCACACTGTTCACACTGCTCACACTGCCCACATTTGTCACAGCTCTATTCAATGGACTTATCATTCTCTTCTCTGGAGAATCAACTTCTTAATAGGCACACTAATGTCTAAGCTCAATGCCCAGGATCACATCTATGTAATCAGTTCGATTTCGAAAATGTGCTGCTTCCAGTGGATTATGCAGCTTTAATATGACAAACATAACATTCCAACGAGTATGCAACTTTAAGCTAGTTTAGTTGCTATTGGTCAGATTTTATGTGCTGTCTACTCATTATTATTATAGATGGGATGGCCGAATGAGTTGAGCGTCCGTCTCCTGTCTTGGGAGATCGGGGGATCTGAACCATGGGTTTGCGAGTTCAAACCTGGGGCCGAATGTAAGAGTCACAATTTATCGGCTGCGGAGTTAAGGGCGGCCGGCGGGTTATCTATTGTCGGCGTTAATATATGTGTCACGGGGGATGTATCAGTCCAAAGCACGCGCGGGTTAGCTAACGTTTCAGTTATTTATAGATTTGGGAAATCCCTCTGCGTTTGTAGGCTCAAATATATTAAATGCGATCATATTTAACACAATTACATACGCAATAAGTGAAATTTGATCAATTTAACCCTAGATTCGAAGCGTTATTAAGGCTACCGCCGCATTGGCCGCGATATTAATAGTTATATTAATAGTTATAATTCTGTTAAATATGGTCACATTGAATAGATTTGGCCCGAATCGGTCCCTAACCTGCACGTTATCCCAGGCTCAAGTTGGAGTTAGTGAACTCGACCTTAACTCCCAAGGAGTTTGCCTAACCCGCCCTCATACTTTGACACTTTGGCCTCTAACCCGGGAAATCCGCACGACGCGTGGGTTACGAGCCCTAACCCGCCCTCATACATTTGGCCCCTGGTTGAGTCAAACCAATGACTTAAGAACTGATAGTTGTCACTTCAATGCCAGGTGCTTGATATTGTTAGCAGGTTAGGATAGGACAAGGACTGGTTCGCTCAGTGTCAGGATGATGTGACTGAGTGGGATATTGGGGCATGGTGCTGGCGGCCTGGTCTCCCAGTAGGGTAGCACTATTAAGTCACCATTAGTGTGTATTGTCACAAGTCGGTACCCATCCTGATGTGACCTTAGATGTTGCTAGGACGTTAAACAACAACAAACGTTCTCATTATTATTAGTTGTAGTACCAGTACCCCTTAAAGCACACACCAGACTGTAGCTAATGAGGCTAGGGAGCCGATCTTAAATCCTGTCTCAGATATAATATAAAACTAGAACCTATATATAGACTCCTACATTTCTAAATCCCCGGGGAAAGACCTATTGCAGTCAGCTTTGCTCAGCCCTTGAAGTGTGCTTACTTTTTAATTGGAACTTTAGAGTAGATCTATATATTAATCCGTACATCTATAGTGTTCCTGTATCCAATGACTACAATGCGGACTGTTGTGGTGTTGTTCTTTTGGAGTGTATTTTATTGTCGTAGTTCAGCTATTCACTTTAAAGTAAATTCAGGAATCTGAAAATAGCCATATCAGATTTTACCGGAACTCGTCGTGACATCGCATAGACCGTCCCTCAAAGCGCATGACAAGACTCCCAGTTTTTATTTTTTATTTTTTTATTTTTTGTTGTGTTTGTTTTATTTAACGACACCTCTAGAGTACATTAATTTTTATCACTGGCTATTGGACGTCAAACGTATGGTCATCATAACATATTTCTTTGGAGGAAACCTGCTTCCGCCACATAGGCTACTCTTTCTGATAAACAGCAAGGGGTCTTTTATATGCACTTTCCCCATAGACAGGACAGCACATACCACAGCCTTTGATGAACCAGTTGTGGACCACTGGTTGACAATACTCCCAGTCCCAGTGACAAAATAAACCAAAAAAAACCCACAAAAAACAGAGCGAGGGAACATCGTCACTCCATCATAATAGTTCACGCGAACAAAATACACTAAGAAAAAAGAGGGCCAGAACAAATGGATACCAATTGTGACGTCACGCCCCGGCGACACGGCGCTGGTGACGTCACTGTCAGTGGCGGGTGCGCGCGCATCTTTCTGGAGTGCCAAGATTAAAGGGTGGCTGTCAGTGTCACACGGGGGCCCATCCATAACCGTATCGAGCTACCGCATTATGGATGGCTGACTCCGGCCGCTGCCGCTAGGGGGACACAGCTGGAAAACACAGCAACCAAACAGCGGCATACTGTCCCCACTCCTGTGTGATAGTCAGCCTCCAGGCTTAGCAACCGGGGATAGGGTCAGGTTTCAACCTCGGGGCGACCAACGCCATGTCAACGTCACCTGTGACATTTTAACCAGGGGGGCGGGGGTTTTTACTCTGTACGTGAATCCATCTTTCTCTACTACCCTCCTACCTTCCCCTCCCCCCCCCCCCCACCACACTCACACTCATATACTCGCAGCGCAACACCGCTACCATGGCAACAAGCAGCCGACAAGTCCACACTTATTGACTCCGCATGCATTCATTCACCAACAGTGCACATCAATGTCAATGGAGGCGCGAGTAGGTCAGTAAAGTGGCTTGTTGGCAAGTGTTTTGTATTTACAAGGCAACAACCCTGCCAACAACTCGGCTGATTTTGTTAGTTTTCTGTACTCGTGGTCAAATAGGCAGCTTTGTCTTTTTTTTGCTAGCCTTTTCTCCCTAGGGAGAGTGAGAGTTAGCGCAGATTGTGTGGGCGTAATCCCTGTATGGCAAGAACACAGGGCCCGACTGTCTCATCTGCCTTTGTCGGTCTCAGCGCCGTAGACTTTAGGGCTTATCGATGGGTCATCGGAAAACAACAAGTCGCCAGCTCCTAAGCACTCACGTAAAGTCGTGTGCTTCTCGGATTTGCCGTTAACATTCCCCTTAACTGTCCTTGCAGCCCTTTGGGCATGAACTAAGTACAGCCAACTAAAAGAGGCCCAACTCCAAATGGTTCACTCCGGGGGCGGTGGCCGAATTGGTCAAAGCGCGGGCCTAGCGTGCGGGAGATCGGGAGTTCGGTTCCCAAAAAGGAAAGTTTGTTTTATTTCATGATGCCTCTAGAGCGCATTGATTTTTATCATCGGCTATTGGACATCAAACATATTGTCAGTTTGATATATTTGTTTGGAGCAAACCCGCTGCCGCCACATAGTCTACTCTTTCCGATAACCAGCAAGGGGTCTTTATATGCACTTTTCCACAGACAGGACAGCGCATACCACAGCCTTTGATGAACCAGTTGTGGACCACTGGTTGGAATGGAAAATAGCTCAAACTGCAAATGTGTCCACTGAGCAGGATCGATCGGATGACCCACACCTTGACAGGTGGACACTCTACCGTCTGAGCTACGTCCGAGTTCGGTTTCCGGTCGAGTCAGACTACTTGTTGCTTCCTAGCCTGGCACTCGGCATTAATAGGATAGGGCAATGTCTGGTTAGCTCAGTGTCAGGATAACGTGACTGAGTGGGATATCAAGTCATGGTGCCAGTGGCCTGATTTCCCAGTAAAGTCACCATGAGTGTGCACTGTCGCAAGTCAGTACCCAGCCTGATATGACCTTAGATGTTGCCAGGATTTAAAACTTTAACAACCAACCAAATGCATTAATGCATATTTCTCACAGATGTAGACTAATGACTTTAAAATTGACCCACTTGCTGCTTCCTAGCCTGGCATTCGGCGTTACTAATAATAGGATAGAGCGAGGACTGGTTAGCTCAGTGTCAGGATAATGCAACTGAGTAGGATATTGGGTCATGGTCCCAACAGCCTGATTTCCCAATGGAACATAACTATAAAGTCGCCATGAGTGCGCACTGTCGCAAGTCAGTACCGATCCTGATATGACCTTAGATGTTGCCAGGACCTAAAACCACAACAACCACCCAACCAAATGATTAATGCGTAGTTCTCACAGATTTAATTAATAAAGCTACCAGAAAGCCATGCCGCATTTAGTTCTTATTCGGGTGGGTGGCGTCTCATGATAGGAATTTAAAAAAAAAGAAAGAAGGAAAGTAGCCTGTGTGTTACGCTAGTAAAACACAGCGCCGCCCGTGACCTCCAATTTCCACATGCGTGTACACACGCCCATCTGCTGCTACACACATAGCGGCGCGCGGCGACTCATTTCTCACGTTGGCGCGCTTTCCTTTGAAACAGACGTCGGCAGCAGACAACATTTGTCATTGCAGATTTCGGCGCGAAATTACCCGATACAACTGAAGCGGCGTGGGACGCTCATGACTGCTGCCCATTGTGGCGGTCAAGATGCGGGCGATAGCGGCCATTGTGTGGCAATCGAGTAATCTACAGGGCAATGTAGTAATCTAATTACAGGGGGAGGGGGTGCCTTTTGACCTTGAACCGAACGCCAGTTCTCTTTTTTTCCCTCACATTTGATCTTTTCGCTCTTGCCTTTACTTTATATACGTAAGCATAACATAGTGTATATTATATATATATATATATATATATATATATATGTATATATATATATATATATATATAGATGGATGGATGTTTGAGCTTTACATCCTGGCAACATCTAAGGTCATATCAGGATGGTTACCAACTTGTGACAGTGCACACTCATGGTGACTTTATAGTGCCCCCCCCCCCCACTGGGAGAAAAGGCCACCGGCACCATTACCTGATATCCCACTAAGTCACATTATCCTGACACTGACATAACCGGTCCTTGCCCTATCTGATTAATGGCGAGTGCCAAGCTAGGAAGCGACAAGTATCAATTTTGTAAGTCATTGATTTGACTCGACCAGGAATTTAACTCCCGATCTCCCACACGGGAGGCCTGCGCTCTACCGATTCGGCCACCCCGCCCGGTAAATAATATATACACAGTAAAACCTCTCTAAATCGACCAACCATTGTCCATTTTGGGAGGTGGTCGGTTTAGGGAGTTTTTGTTTTATTGTCACAATGGTATTGCATGGGCGATCGTTTGGGACCCAAATATAGCGACCGATACATGGGAGTGGTCGATCTGTGGAAGTGGTCGGTTAGAGAGGTTCGCTGTAAATTTATACATATACATATATACACACACACTACTCACTGACGGAAAAACAAGGCTCTATCAGCAGGATCCACCCACACCACGGGGGGCACACGAGTTCGCGTATTCTATCCCTGATTGCCGTAATGTAAGTTTGAGGAATTATATGTTTTGACGCAAAATCTACATCAGAAGATAAACTCCCTGCCAAAGAATGTTTGTAATTGGGTCTAAATATGGAGCTTATATACACACGCACACAGAATGACTGAACGGATTTTTTGTGGAAAAGGGATCGATTCGAGGGGATGTGGCTGCGGTTTCACTGTGATAGTGTTTTTCTTATGCGGCACTGACGACTTGGGTTTCAGAGTTACGTTTATTATTTCCCGCCCGCTTGTGTTCTCGCTGTCAGAACATCAATTAAAGCTGCTATGACACTCTGCGTGTTGCCAGTTAGATCAGACATGATGAGTGAGGAGCCCCCCCCAACCACACACACACACCCAACACCCATCCACACACACACACACACACATCCACCACATCCATGTGTAGTGTGTGCAGTGTGTGTAGTGTATGTATTGTATGTAGTGTGTGTAGTGTGTGTAGTGTGTGCAGTGTGTGTAGTGTATGTATTGTATGTAGTGTGTGTAGTGTGTGCAGTGTGTGCAGTGTGTGTAGTGTATGTATTGTATGTAGTGTGTGTAGTGTGTGTAGTGTGTGATGTGTGATGTATGATGTGTGTAGTGTGTGTAGTGTGTGTAGTGTGTGTAGTGTGTGTAGTGTGTGAATTTCATGTAGTGTATGTAGTGTATGTAGTGTACATATTGTATGTAGTGTACGTAGTGTATGTAGTGTATGTAGTGTACATACTGTACATAGTGTATGAAGTGTATGTAGTGTACATAGTGTATGCAGTGTATGTAGTGTACATAGTGTATGTAGTTTATGTAGTGTACATAGTGTATGTAGTGTATGTAGTGTACATAGTGTATGCAGTGTATGTAATGTATATGGTAGCATTTTTAGTTCTGACATGTTCACATATTTTTGTTGGTAAAGTATTTATTCATCTGAACATGACATTTGTCAGTGCCGGGGCACTGGTCTTCCGGCCATCTTACTATTAGAATAAGTTTGATCAGTGCTGTATTAGTTACAGCACCGATCCTGTAGAATTAAGGGAGTGGCTCCTGCTGTATAATGTTCAGTAACAGTCACTGTAGTTCATGCAAAAATGAGGAGCAGCACCGAGTAGAAGGTGTATACTCGGGGCAACTCAAATAATCGTTGTGGGTTACATTTTTTCTCTATAAAACAAGTTAAGTTCAGAGTTGACAAGACATTTTGTCTGTCTTATATAATTTTCGATGTGTTTAAACAGATTGATAGTTGTGTAGGATTTTCGGTGTGTTGATGGTTTGTTCATGATGGTTAAGGGTGGTGGCAGGGGAGGGGGGGCCCATTGGGGTGGGTGGTACGGGGGAAAAACACACCGGAGAGCAAGCGAGGCCGGGTGGCAGTAGCTCAGGGCTTTGCTAGTAATTACTGCAGTAGTCATTTAAGGGCCTGAATAACCAGGTGGGCTCTATATGCATTTTTGAAGGCAAGTATTGTTTGCGTTTCTCTGACTCTGATAGGGAGGTCATTCCACATGACACTACCTTTGTAGATTGGTGCTCCGATATATTTATTTGTTGAAGGGTGTGGTACATTGAGCAGAGTGGAGGCTCCTCTTCTTGTTATTCTATTTGTGCGGTCAATGAATTTTTCGTCTTTTGCGCGTTTGTGCATTAGTGCCATCAGGTGTAGGTCCCTTCGTTCTGAGAGAGTATCCAATTTTGCTTTCTTGTGCAGTTCAGCCACACTGAGTGGCTTGCCTTGGTAAACTGTTCTCAGTGCTCGGTTCTGAATTCTTTGCAGTTTGATCTTTTGTTGTTTTGTTAAGAGCTCATATATGATGTCATTGTAATCTATAACAGGCAATATTGTAGTCTTGTACAGGAGTAGTGCAGTGTTTTCACTTATGAATTTCCTTAATTTCCTAAAAGTTGTCAGTTTTAGTGCCAGCGTTTGATTCAGTCTCGCCAATTGTCGATTCCCATTTAGAGTGGAGTCAAGAGTTGTGCCCAGGTATTTGTAGGAGTCCACTTCATGAAGTAAGGTTCCACCCATATGTAGTTGGATTTGAGGGGCTCTTGATTTTCTCATTTTCGTCCCATAGATCACATACTCTGTCTTGGCACTATTTACTGTTAGTTTATTTTCATAGCACCATGTATTCAGCTTATCTAACACCATGTCTGTCTGGGCTGCCGCTGCCATAATATCTCTATTGTGTACTGTGAGTGCTGCATCATCAACAATATGATGTTTACCTATCACAAATCCCACAAACGTCCATCTCCCGGGTGACCACCTCCCATCAGCACCCTTGTGTCCGTAATTATCAGTCGCCTCCTCCTGCCTTAAACCAATGGACAAATGCGACTGATAGGTTTCTATTCGCACACCGCGTGCCGCATGCCGCATGCCGCATGCCGCACCGATCGCTACAGGGACCGATCGAGTTGCTGCATTCGCATTCGCATTCACATTCGCATACTGCGTGTAAGGAATGTAGCCCATAGGCTTCAAGGAGTTTCAATTTTTTGTTGCATTCGCATTCGCATACAGCATGCCGCATGCCGCGTGTAAGGAATGCGCCCTTTACACGTTCAGTCACTCCCCTGTATAACCCCAGTATCGATAACGTTTCGTTGTTTATAATGACCTTCTCTGAATAAATCAGACTTTCAGGAATCAAGTATTTGTTGTTGGTTGGGATCACTCTCTGTTTCAGTATTTTCCGGTATGGTCATCGATGCAGCTGAGGTAGTGCATGGATTAATGAACATTTATACAACAACTCAAGCATGGACTGATTTGGTGTGGCGGGTGGTGTGCACAGGTGTGTGTGTGTGTGAGTTTGAGGGTGAGTGTGTGGTTGGTTGGTTGTTGGAGTTTTACGTCCTGGCAATATCTAAGGTCCTATCAGGAGGGGTTCCGACTTGTGACAGTGTGCACTTATGGTGACTTTATAGTGCAGGCCCACTGAGAGACCAGGCCGCCAGCACCATAACCTAATGCATTTATCCTGACACTGAGCCAACCAGTCCTTGCCCTATCCTAATAATGTCGAAAGCCAGGCAATGAAGTGACAAATATCAATTTTGAAGTCATTGGTTTAACTCGACCAGGGTTCGAACCCGTAGGTTCGAATCGCACGATCCACCAAAGGGGGAGACATGCTCAACTCATTCGGCCATCCCCTCAGGTACGGTGTTCTTATGCATGTAGGTCTGGGACCGAGTTGCCGGAATGGGAAGCAACATCATCCACACACCACTAAAGGTACATATACAGTACAACCTCTCTAACCAACCACCTACACAGATCGACCAATCCCCTATATCAATCGCTTTAATATTTGGGTCCCAAACAATCGCCCACGCAATACCATTGTAATGATAAACAAACCCCCTAAACCGACCCCCCCCCTAAATGGACCATTTAAAGTTGGTCCCATGGTCGGTCGGTTTAGAGAGGTTTTACTGTATAGTAGACCTTTGGTATAACATCATATTTACACCCCCAACACACACACACATTCAGTGTTACCAACTATGTGGGTCAGGCCATCATGGTCAGAACCTTTCAGCAGGCCTGGCTGCGTACACCTTTTATGCTTTCACTTTTCTCAATATTTACTTCACCTACATAAAAGAAGGCATCAGCCCAGACAACACTGGTTATTCTGCTTCTTGTCCTGTTTCTTCCCCCCCCCCCCCTGTCCCCATACTTCATAGTCTGTCCTGATCTAATGCTCTAAGCCGACACTAAAAATATCCTTCTTGTATCTCCCTCTTTCAGAACCAGGCGTGGTGGCCAAATTGGTAGAGCGCGGGCCTCGCGTGCGGGAGATCGGGTGTTCAATTCCCGGTCGAGTGAAACCAATTACTTTTGAAATTGATACTTGTCGTTTCCTAGCCTGGCACTCGGCATTAATAGGATAGGACAAGGACTGGTTCATTCAGTGTCATGATAATGTGACTGAGTGGGATATCAGGTCATGGAGCTGCCAGCCTGATTTCCCAGTGGGGCAGCACTATAAAGTCACCATGAGTGTGCACTGTCACAAGTCGGTGTCCATCCTGATATGACCCTAGATGTTGCCAGGACATAAAACTCCAACAACCAACCAACCCTGTTTCAAAACCAACAACATTGCGAAGAAATGAAACTGGGTGTCCTCCTCGATGCCAATCACTGGTTATCACTAATACTTTGATTCTAACTACAACCCGTCACACTGCCCCGCAACTGCTTCACTCAGCAGTGTCTGGGTTCAGTATAACCCCGGTAAACCAAAGTTGAAGGGACCCTAGACATTTGTTTGGATTAACCGATCATTGGTTTAACCAAGCTTTGGCTTCGACTTTGACTTTGAGTAATAGTGTATTACACATGTAATATACAATGTATGTGGACACTTTGATTATTGTTTTTTTTATGTACATACAATATAACCCCGTTAAACAAAGCTCAGTTAATCCAAACAAATTTCTAGGCTTCCTTCAAAATACTACCATTTATCACATACAAAATTCGGTGGGGTCTCAGATGACCTTAAAGTTTGGTTTAACCATACCGGAAGTGGCCTGAGGTCTGACAATTCTGTTTGGATTAACCCATAGTTTGGATTAACCGACTTTGGTTTAACCAACTTTTTATATGATAAATGGTAGTATTTTGCCGGGTCGCTGCCAAAAGTTTGGATTAACCGATCGTTTGGTTTAACCGAGCTTGGTTTAACGGGGTTGTACTGTATTAGGTTTCCTGTATAAATTACCTGTCATTGAGACTTATGTATGGATGCTCTATATAAACCTGAACTACCCGGTGACCACCATTCATACATGGGCTGTACATCCATAACCTCGTTATGGGCCTGTCACACTACAACGCTTCTCTCGGCGACCCGTCAGCGTTGAAAGTACTATCTTGCGCGTCGAGAAACGTTATGGGGCTGTCACACTACGACGTTTCTCCCGGCGACCCATCAGCGTTGAAAGTACTATCTTGCGCGTCGAGAAACGTTAAAGATTTAGGGGAAATATGGCGAAATTGGATGTTGGCGCAGCGTGTTAGTAGCGCGCCGCCAACGTGTGTCGACGTGTTAGGGGAAAAAAAAAAAAAGTTTGGCGCGACGTCTTCATATACCTTAAATTTTGCTAGGGCGTAAAACAAAAACGGCCCAGTTTGCCGCAACGTGTGAGCAACGACGCTCCCGCGCGCGCGCCGTCTTCCTAGCGTTCCCATAACGTTATTCCGGCGTGTCCAACGCATCGCGACGCGCGCCTAACGTCCTTACCCATATATTTGCGCGCGCTGCCGGTCGTTGGGTTGTTTTTGACATGCTTAAAACCTTGGGCGACTACGAGCGCGCGCCGGCGTTTTGCGCCGACCATCAGCATCAAAGATAGTGTACCGACGTGTACCGACGTGTACCGACGTGTACCGACGCGTGCATAACGCGCCCCCAGCGTGTCTCGATATTTCACCCATTTTCGCCCAAAAACACCACACGTCGCCGAGTCGCCGGTGAGAAGCGTCGTAGTGTGACAGGGCCTTTACTTACTTCATTGGTTGGGCGGTGTGTAATGGTCATTATACTTAGTCCAGTTCAAATTACTCTACTGTGCAATTTAGGCCTTAAATCTCAGCTCACCATCCCACACACCATATCTGTGTTTTATCACCCATACTATTTTCCTATGACTATTATGTGATTGTCATATGCCCATGATGTCAGAAGATTGTGAGTTCGAGTCTCGTCTTGGTCGCCATTTTATAAAGTCAACGGCTGGCGGTTTGAGTGGTGTAGATAGGCTAATATGAAATCACTACAGACAAGGAAGGAAAGTAGATAAAGAGTGAAAGGTAGGAGAGTGAGACTCTCTGATTTATTGTATTTATAGTTTCAAGAACAAGATGGTGGTGATCACATGATCCAGTCTTCCAATCACTAACAGGCATTCCTCTATCCCCCAATGAGGGTTCAATATCCTTCTTACCAAGGCATGGTTAGATCTGGCTACAGTGCCCTGTTGTATCTGGTGCAGTGATCCATAAATAACTCTTGGAGGGCAGGGGGGGGGTATGTCAGGAGACTTCCCAAAGACTGTCCCACATGTCAAGAAGTGACCCTCTCTCAGGTCAAGAAGTGACCCTCTCTCTCTACTATATTAATACACAAACTCTATCCTCAATTAGTAATAGATCACCAACTCCACATATACCTTATATGCCTTTGGGTTTACATACCATTTACCATTTTATAGACAAGTTGCAATTTATTATAGCAGAGTTCTCCATATCCCATATCTCATATATCGGAAAATTTTACACTATGCAACCTCACTCATGTTTTCCATATGGCCAATTGGCACTTCATCATCATCATCACCATCATCATCATCAGTCCCTTAACCACGAGGGTTGTTGGAGTACCACTGAGGCCTTTGCGGCCAGTTTTCTACATTTGTATCTGCTCTCCACAGCAAATATGCCAAACTTCAGGCCTGTCCATTCCCTAGTGTTCTCTGTGGCGGAGTGGTTAGAGTGTCTGACTTTTTTCTAGGGCAGACTCCTAATCTGAAGGTTGGTGGTTCGATTCCCCATGCCCCTACCTCTGCAAATTTGGATTTCCATCACTGTGTATAACTTACAGCGTCATTAAAGGCCAGTTGCTCTCATGTGGTGTGGGAGGTTAAAAATCCCTTGGGTCGGGAAAAGCATAGGCTTGGGCTTTCTATCAACAAACTGTCTAATGGTGAAAACAAGTCTATTCAGACTTATCGATAATAGGCAGTATAAATCTTCAAGACAAAAAAAGTTGTCTTTCCACCTCTTTCTTTGTCTGTCTCATTTTCGTCCTCATTTCACTTTGCCTTCCGAGATAGTTTTGGCCAGACTTGATGATGAGCAGGAAATATGACCATACCAGTGCAACTCTTTACACATCAAATAGGATATCACAATGAACACAGTCATGCTCTACACTTTTCAACTATATGCCACTTTTGTTCAACACCTAAAACCTCAACTTTTTTCTTTTCTTTTTTTTCTTGAAGATTTATACTGCCTATCATGGATAAGTCTGAATAGACTTGTTTTCACCATTAGACAGTTTGTCGATAGAAAGCACGAGCCAAGTGATTTTTAACCTCCCACACCACATAGACACGGTATGAGAGCAACTGGCCTTTGTGAAACAGCGGTGGAACTCCAAATTAGCAGAGGTGGGGGCACAGGGAATCGAACCACTGACCTTCAGATTAGCGGTCCGACCTAGAAAAATGTCAGACATTCTAACCACTCTGCCACATGTTAGCCTAATCAATAACTTTGCACCACTTGTTTGACCAGCTAGCATATTATGTTGTTTAATGATAAACACCATACCCCAATGACACCCACCAATCCAAATCCCCCACCCTTCCCCCCCACACCCCCACACACCCCCACACACCCCCCGGCGCGACTCATAGGCGCACTGCCTGCCACAATAGCGCATGCGCAAAGGTAAACTTGTTTCACACTTCCTCAAAATCCATATGGCGAATTGGGCGCCAGATCCTGCCCGACCCCTTAAGGCGGAGTCGAGTACCGGGAGCGTGCCTGCTTACAAAAGAAAACTTCCATCTGAGGTGACCTCCTCTATTTATTCCCCGACTCCTCTGCCGCCCGCCTTTGTTGGCATGCGGCCGGCCTGCCGTCTGTGAGACATTGAGGGATCGCCGACTCCATTGAGCATGCCCTTTGTCGCTGCCGCTGACTTTTTCTCTCCCGTCATCTACCGCGAGTTCTTGTCCAAGGCTTACTGGATGTATATCAGTCCATCGTCCACCCCACCTCTCCCCCACAGACAACCGCCGTTCCCATCCCCTTCTCCACCTACACCCCCACTGAAGAGCCGTCCGACCCTCAGAATCAGAAGTCTAACCTGGATGAGCTTGCAAGATCTGTCTGCAGACGGTGACCCTTGGCACAACCGCAGCTACTGGAGTGTAGCTAGCTGAGCTACATATTAAAGTATTAACACATAGCAACATACATGTATACACGTAGGGATATATCGTATACATATGTATATAGTGTATATCATTATCCTGTCGGTCGTGATGCGATAAATACTGCTTTCATTACTTGACTGCCGCTCTCCATTTAGCTCTTTGCTGTGAGAGTTGCGTCCATGAGTCGGTCTTAATGTCTCTCAGCTTCAGGTTTCATTTCATGAAAGCTGCCTGCAAAAGTGTTGAAGTGCTGCTGGCTTTTGCAAGTTACCAGCAGCACTCTCTCGGGGAGCAAATAGAGGTTTCACACCGGCAAGAACATGTCAAGACAGGCGCAAAACTATTTGTCCCTGCAGTGGCTGGTCAGGAGATGTTGGGAGTTCCATACATCAACCGCCCTTAATGCTGCCACAGTGACATGGTTTTCTGTTTAGGGTTTGCTCCCCTAGCCTTCAGTTCTGTCAAGAACCTGTACCATGAGGCAGTGGTTTACAACTCTGCAGGGCAGGGGCGTTAAACTCCCTGAGGTATTGCTATACCTGCAATACCTGCATATGTATATAATACATTAAAATCCTGCCCTGATATGACCTTAGATGTTGCAAGAACAGAACACTCCAACAAACAGCAAACATGGAAATCCATCACAACTCCTGTATTTTCACTCCCATTTCGATTATATTAATGGAATCTGCCTCCAAGACTTATGGCTGGCGCACACCTCCCGTTTACGATTCGCGCGCTAAAACTGACTGCGACTCGCGACCCGTTTACGACTTAAAACTGGCCGATTCATTTTTCGAATCTCATAAGATTCCAGTTTTAAGCCCTAAAACTGAGTTTTAAGTCGCGAATCGCAAGGCTCTGGTGTGCTAGGGGGTCACACACCTAATGACTAAAACTCAAACTTAGTCGCGAAACGGGCAGTTTTAGGTCGTAAACGGGAGGTGTGCGCCAGCCATAACCCCCATGATTGGTAATAATAATCTACCAAGCATACCACCAGACGCGGTGGCTGAATTGGTAAAGCGTAGGCTTCCCATGTGGAGAGCCGGGAGTTCGAAAACCAGGCCGGTGTCACGGTTTCAGATATCCACCAGTTTCAGATCTCCGCATCGCTTCTGCGCATGCGTCAAAATCGAACAGCATCGTCAAGGCATTGTCAATGGTCGTGAGCAATCTTCATACAGAAAAAGTGAATTATCTCTAAAACCACACCCCCTAGAAACAAATCGCTTGGTACTGATATAGAAAACATGTTTACCAAAAAGATTATATTAAATTGATATGGTTAGGATTCTGGATTTCTATTAATTTTGAATAATGTTTTGCACTGGGCGTACCGGCAAACTCAAGGCATTGTCAATGGTCATGAGCAATCTTCATACAGAAAAAGTGAAATATCTCTAAAGCCACACCACCTAGAAACAAATCGCTTGGTACACATATAGAAACATGTTTACCGAAAAGATGATATTAAATTTATAAGGTTAGTGACACTGACACTATAGTGACAGTATGAGAGCGGAGATCGGCGACGGTTTGAATCTGGCTCGATGTTGACACATGCACAGACGATGCTTTTAGATTTTGATGCATGCGCAGAAGCCAGGCGGAGACCTGAAAGTGGCGGAGATCTGAAACCGCGACACAGGATCAAACCCAATAGCTTACCAAATTGACAGTTGTCACTACCTAGCCTGGCACCCTGCATTACTAGGATAGAGCAAGGACTGATTGACTCAGTATCATGATGATGACTCAGTATAATGATAATGTGACTGAGTGGGGAATCAGGCCATGATGCCGGCATTCTAATATCCCAGTGGGGCAGCACTATAAAGTCCCCATGAGTGCGCACTGTCACAAGTCGGTACCCGTCCTGATATGACCATACATGTTGCTATGTCAGACCCCAACAAACAATTAAACTAAGTACAGTAAAACCTCTCTAACCGACCAGCTCCACAGATCGACCACTTCCCTATATCGATCGCTTTATTTAGGTCCCAACAATATCATTGTAACCATATTCTAACTCCATAAACTGACCACTTTCTTAAATGAACCACTTAAAGTCGGTCCCAAGGTCGGTCGATTAAGACAGGTTTTACTGTATATCCTTTTTTCATGGTTCCTTTGTTTGTTGTTCTTTTAGGTCCTACCAAAATCTAAGGTCATATCAGGACGCGCACCGACTTGTGACAGTGCGCACTCATGGTCACTTTTATAGTGCTGCCCCACTGGGAAATCAGGCCACCAGCACCATGACCTGAGATCCCACTCAGTCACATTATCCTCAGACTGAGCTAACAAGTCCTTGCCCTATCGTATTAATGCCGAGGGCCAGGCTAGAAAGCGACAAGTATCAATTTTAAAGTCATTGGCCCGACCTTCCGCACGCGAGGCCCGCGTTCTACCGATTAGGCCATCGCGCCCGGTCCTTCTTACATGGTGAAACTGAAACTTTTCAATGGTGGCTATCACCAAACTGTTGGCACCTCTGCACCAGTTGACAAGTCTACTATTTGTAGAAATTAAGGAATTTAGCAAGTTTACCATGAAATATCTGAAAGAATAACAAAGCTAATGGTCTTGAAAAAAAATGGAGCCTGTTATTTGTGCTGTAGAGAGTGAGATTCTTTAATATTGGACACATTATACGCAGCATAGCTTTTGTGTTGGGGCCTTAAAAACCTAGATTTCCCTAATTTGGAAATGTCCACAAAAAGGGCAAACAAATAAATCTTTAAAACCTCATAATTTAGGAACTTTTCAAGAGATCCAGGTGAATTTGATATCACCGGAATAGGATTTAAAAGACATATACACCTATATCATTTTAAACACTGAAACATTAAAATAACAAATAGCTTTGGAGTACCTACTACTAAGCTCTAGGCACTCTCACAATCTCAGTGTGCCATGGCGCCCTCTTGCGGCGCTCGTGCGAAATCTCTCCCTTCTCCCCCCCCCCCCCCCCCTCCCTCCCCCCCTCCCTCTCCCCCTCCCCCTCATGGACTGGCACCTACTCAATCCATCGACACACAGAGCCACTTCTAACGCGTAATACCCCTGTCACACTACGACGTAATGAGCCAACGTGAGCCTAACGTGGTGATTTTTCGTCATTACGTTGTCATACGTTGGGTTACGTTATGATGACGTCATAATGACGTTAGAGTGACGTCGAGCTACGTCATGTTACGTCATGTTACGTCGGTGCGCGTCGAGGTTTTGAACATGTTCAAAACTTTCGACGTATCTCGACGTGAAGCTGTTATGTCGGGATGACGTGACAATGACGTTAGGTAGACGTTCCGCGATCGTTATAGCAGCGTAAATGACGTTAGAGTCACGTTATGTCACGTCAGACCAACGGCCCGGCTGGGAGGAACGTGTGGGCAGCGTTAAGTTAACGGGGGTCGGACGTAACGGAGCGTCGCCCGAGCAACACGCTGACAGGTCGAAAACGTCGTTATAACGTGTTGCGAACGTGTGGTCAGGTAGTTCACGTCATTGACGAGCCCGTAGCGTGTTGCTAACGTCCATAACCTCATCCGAACGTGATTGAAACGTTTTCTGAATGCCCACGCTTAGCTATCTCGCTAACACTAATGCTAGGCCGACGTTACGCCGATGTTACTTTCACGTTATGCTCACGTCAACTACGCAGCATTCACGTCCACAATTTGCATATTACGCCGATAACTTCGACGTAATATCATTATTTTCACATTGTGGTTACGCTGACGTAGTCACGTCGTAGTGTGACAGGGCCATAACGTTCATGTCCAATCCAGGTAAAACATCCATTTCAGAACCCACTTCACATCGGCTGAGCTCCCTGTGTTGACAAGTATTGCAGGTCTAATGCCAACACTGTTGTGTATGCCTATATGCTCACCTTCGTGAGAAATATCAGAACCTTGAATAAATAGGCTGGGATATGCACGGCAGCTCAGGCTTTCTACTCCAGGTCTTTACAGTACTGTGTACCATAAAAGAATTTTTTTTAAAGAAAAAAGCTAGCACTTTCATATTTCTTTTCTCTGCCAATATATATATATAGAGAGATCTATATAATAATATATATATATGGACATGGACAATCTCTAAGAAAATGTACAAACGTTTAGCAGCATTTGAGATGTGGACTTATGGAAGGATGATGAAAATATCATGGACAAAGAAGATCACCAACAAAGAAGTTCTCAGAAAAATTAAAAATAAGAAAAGCTTGTTTGCCACTATACAGACAAAGAAACTTATTTATTTTGGCCACATCATTCGTCAGAGTTCAATATACCATACATTGTTGGAAGGGAAGGTGAATGGCAGCAGAGGGAGAGGGAGACCAAGAACATCATGGTTTACAAATATTTCACAGTGGACAGGCTTGAATTATTCACAGTCTATCAGAACAGCACAACATCGGGACAAGTGGAGAACCATTGCATCCAACCCTCGACTAGAGGATGGAACTATTGATTGATTGATTGATTGATAGAGAGAGAGAGAGTGAGATATATCCAACTCAGTCACCTGTTCCTGTATTTCCACTGCCATTTCGATTACATTACTGGAGCTTTTCCCCAATAATGATCCAAATGATTGGTCCATACTTACTAGGCAATTACAATCTACCAAGCATACGCTGTGGCCCCATCGAAACATATATATTTCATATTTGACATATTCAAATCGTTAAAAAAAAAAGGCCTCACGCGTATCCATATTTTGTTATTAATGTTTTTTGGTTGGCATTCTTTTTATTTTAATTTTATTTTCTTTATATAAAAGAAGGACATTTGATTGCAGTAGATCATTGGGACGTAGCGATAACAGTGTAAGTTCCACCGAATACTTCGCGACGATCCCTACAGTACATCAGATCAATTTTTTAGTGCGGACAGTCAAACCAAAGCTTCTTCATTCCGAGTCAGTATACTGAGTGTCTAGTGTGTTCTGAGTGTAAAAGTAAAAACCACGAGGAACAGGTAGAAAAGGATCCGACTAGACAACTAGATGCTATTTAGTTTTCAGTAAGACACTTTGAATCCTACTTGATTTGAAATAAAATGAATCAAAGCAGCCTCCAGTTACTGATGACCCTTCGCGGTCATATCCAGTCGCGAGTATATGGCTGGCTTTATTAGCATGGTGGTTCGCTCCATTGGTTAGGGTTTGGGCCAGCGGTGGCGCCACCGGTCTGAAGAAGGGGTGGGGTCACCCATAGAGTAGGATTTGTTTGTTTGTTGTTGTTTTGTATCCTAGCAACATCTAAGGTCATATCAGGACGGGTACCGACTTGTGACAGTGCGGACTAATGGTGACTTTTACAGTGCTGCCCCACTGGGAAATGAGGCCACCAGCACCTTGACCCCATATCCCACTCAGTCACATTATCCTGACAGTGAGCTAACCAGTCCTTGCCCTATTCTATTAATTCCAAGCGCCATACTAGGAAGTGGCAAGTATAACATTTTAATTCATTGTTTTGACTCGACCAGGAACGGAACTCCTGACCTTCCGCACGGGATGCCCACGCTCTACAGGCCACCGCGCCCGGTCATAGAGTAGGATGGAACATAAGTGATTACAACAATAATAAGAACATTCCCCTTACATGCCTTTATACTCGCATAATCCTTATACATCACACATATGTCTACTCTGACATCTCAGGCGCGGAACCATGTAGCTAGTTCAAAAACCTAGGTGCAATATTTCCCATTTTCATCATTCCAATGACAATTCACATGACCCCGATCCCATACATGGTTCATGCTCCATATATATATATATATATATATATATATATATATATATATGTGCTATATCATTTATTATGTGAATATAAATAAAGAATAGTCCCTAATGTTTTCAGTGCTCCATCTGGGCACCTCTCACTTCCCGACACCCCTTATCCTCAGCAGCCCCCCCGCCCCCTGTAACCGGGCACTCTCTGCTTCCGCTTTCCTGGGAACCAACTCCAACGGTCTCCCAGCTCTCACTCTGATATATATATATATGGATAGTGATAAACCCTTTATGCCATGTAATAATGCCTGTAGTGTCTTGCACTCCCCCCATTCCAGGTGGGGGGGGGGGGGGGACTCCCATCATGCACCACTGCGCCTCCTGCGCGGGGCCTAGCCTCCACTCGCTCAGAGGAATATATTATAAGTGCATTATCTGTATGTATTGTATGTAATTGTAATCATTTAACAGCTCATGGATGTATACCATATAAAAGACTTACAATTCAAGAATGAATGAATTGAGTAGCTTGTACTGATCTTTCAGTCCACAGCCACAACGACAGATAGGCGTCGTTAGGGTACTTGCATCAGGATCCGAGATATTGTCAAGATTTTTGTGGGTTGTTTTTTCCAGGTAAATATTATATTCATCTGAAAACCTATTTTTGTCAGCGCTGAGGCACGGGTCTTCTAGCTGTTGAATCGATCATGTTTGGTTTGTACATGGTAATGGGGAAGTAGAATGTGCAGCATTGTGTGAAAAACAACCCCATTCTGAACATTACAAGTGGGGGAACATCCTATGCTGTATAGTGTACAGCATAGGTACTCGACATAGTGCAAGGTATTTGCATCAATGCACAGTGTGCAGTAAAGTAGACTAGTGGTTAAATCATATACTGTGGTTTTATATCAGTTAGATTTGGTTTTAGTTTCGGTTACTCTTTTAATAGTCAAATGTATATATGGTGGTTAATAGCGTGTGTAATGCTGGGGCCATATGTATGAACAACTTTGTATCAGCTCCGGTGTTAAGGGCTGCCACCGGGTTAGCTAACGCCAGTGTTGGGTAATGGGGTCATGGGGTATGTACGGGTCCAAAGCGTGGTGGTGTTAGCTAACCTAGCAGTTATTTATAGATTTGGGAAATCCCTCTGAGCCTGTTCCTGGCGAGCACTGCTATTTGCCAATATCGCCGCTGATACGGCAGCGGCAGTGGCAGTGTCGGTGGCGGCATTAATATCGGTTCGATTTCTGGTTTAATTTGACCAAAATTCGACGCCGGCGTTAATATCGGTTCGATTTTAGGGTTAATTTGACCAAATTCCACTTTTTTTGTATGTTATTCTGTTAAATAAAATTGGTCAAATTAAGGACAAAATCGAAGCGCTATTAACGCCGCCGTCGTGGCGACCATTTGTTTTGTCTACATTCGACAGTATGAATATTGCCGTCAATGTAGCGGGGGCATTAATATCGAAGACCGCGGGTGGAGTAGATTTTGGGGTTAATTTGGCCAAATTTCACTTTTTGAGTGAGTTATTCTGTTAAATATGATAGCATTGAATAGATTTGGGCCTAATCAGTACCTAACACCAACGTTAAACTTGCTATGGCATGGTGTTAGCATACCCGACCTTAAACTCACGGTGTTTCCGTAACACAGCCCAATACATAGCGACTTTTCACCGCTAAACTAGAAATCCCGTCCAAAACTGGTTTAGGCTCGCTAACACCGCACCATACATATGGCCCCTGTTATTATGTCATTGAGTTAGTATAGTAGGTTAGCATGGTAATCCGGGAATTGTAAGAAGCGTTGGTTAGAATCCTACTGTAGGCGCAATATTTCCAATGGTCATTAACCCCACAATATATATATATATATATATATGGATCTATATATATATTATATAAATTTATCCTAGCTGAGGTGGAGAAGAAAATAGGAAGAGCTAAGATAGATTGAGAGAGTTTATTTTCTCTTTGACAGGAAAATATAGCCCTATCGTATAAATAAAAAAATTTCACAGCAAGTGATCTATACAAAGACTGAGGAATAAGTACAAAGAACTGCCGGTGGCGGCGCACCATAGGCGAGTATACCGCAGCAAATTTATCTGAGTCAGTTAATGGATGATCACATCATGTCAACGGATCATAATAATAATAGGAAAATACCTCATACCGATGATTTATACAAGTATAAAAGTATATACATATACTAACTATAAATATACACATACATACTAGTCAAAAGATATACACACCCAGTACACAAGAAAGGATGATGCAATCTATAATCACTTGGCAAAAACAGGAATAACAACTGGCAGCTATTTGTCCAATGAATAGCACTAATGCTAATTGTAGCCTCATTCGAGGGTGATCTTTGACTTCACAGTAGACGCACTATCGTAATTGTAGTAGTATGCACTGACCTCTCAGGCAAGTAACCACACATACAGGTAGGCGTGGGTAGTGTGGCGATGTCAGGGAGCCTAGGTGGTGTAATGGTTAGCACACAGGCCCGGAATGCAAAGAGATGTGGGTTCGAGTCCCGCTCTAGGCGCAATATTTCCCATTTTCATCACCCCCCCTCCCCCATGACATAATCATAGTCTGCATTGAGCGCACACGGAGCTCGCGCACACATTATTATCGAGAGGTTGATCTCATGCCCCTGTCACACTACGACGCTTCTCCCGGCGATCCGTCAGCGTTGGAAATAAAATCTTGCGCGTCGAGAAACGTCAAACTTTTCGGCGGTTTGGGAGAAAAGATCGGCGTCAGCGCGGCGCGTTATGCGCGCGCCGCCAACGTGTGTATACGCGCTGGGGGAAAAAAAAAAAAAGTTTGGCGCGACGTCTTCATTTAACCTTAAATGTTGGTAGGGCGTAAAACAAAAATGGCCCAGTTTGCGCGACGCGTGAGCAACGACCCTCCCACGCGCGCGCCGTCTTTCTAGCATTCCCATAACGTTATGCCGGCGCGTCCAACGCAGGGCGACGCGCGCCTAACGTCCTCCTAGCGTTCTTACCCATTTCGTCCCGCGCGTTGCTGCGCGTTGGAAGTTTTGGACAGGTTCAAAACACTCAGCGACCAATAACGCGCGCCGACTTTCGTCGGCGACTCGCCGGCGACAAAGACGTGTACCGACGTGTACCGACGCGCGCATAACGCGCCCCCAGCACGTCTCGATATTTCACTAATTATCGCCCAAAAACACCACACGTTGACCGGTCGCCGGCGAGAAGCGTCGTAGTGTGACAGGGGCATCAGCAGGGTCTAGGTTGTGCTTGAGATGCACGCCCTGCAATCGTAATAATGTGGGTTCAGATCGCACTCTGAGTGTGGGGTGTCATTTATTTGTAGTAACCTTCGTGACGTTAATTGACCGCTATTAAAGCAATTATACATTTAAAAAAATCGTTTTTCTTTCAAGTTTTATCTACGTTGATCACCAGAAGCTGAAATAAACCAGTGGTCCACAACTGGTTCATCAAAGGCTGTGGTATGTGCCGTCCTGTCTGTGAGAAAGTACATTTAAAATACCCTTGCTGCTCATCGAAAAGAGTAGCCTATGTGGCGGCACTGGGTTTCCTTTAAAGAAATATGCCAGAATGACCATGTATCTGATGTCCAATAGCCGATAATAAAAATCATTGTGCTCTAGAGGCCTCATTAAATAAAAGAAACTTCCTTTTTTCAGAAGCTGAAATTTGAACAAATAAGCAGAATACTAAAGATTTATATCGAACTGACCTGTCAACTACTAGCTTTAGAGACCAGACGGGATGGCCGAATGAGTTGAGCGTCCCTCTCCTGTTTTGGGAGATCGAGGGATCCGAAACCTTGGGTTCGTGGGTCTAACCCTGGTCGAGTCAAACCAATGATTTCAAAATTTATGCTTGTCATTTCGTAGCCAAGCATTCTGCATTATTATGATAGGGCAGGACTGGTTGGCTCAGTGTTACGGTAATATTTGTTTTGTTTTCATTGTTGTTTTACATCCTAGCAACATCTAAGGTCATATCAGGACGGGTACCGACTTGTGACAGTGCTCACTCATAGTGACTTTATAGTACTGCCCCACTGGGAAATCAGCCCGCCGGCACCATGAACTGTCGCCGGCACCACTCAGTCACATTATCCTGACATTGAGCCAACCAGTCCTTGCCCTAACCTAATAATGCCAAGCACCAGGCTAGAAAGCAACAAGTATAAATTTTAACCCCGTCATTGGTTTGACTCGACCAGGATTCGAAACCACAAAGGTTCGGATCCCCTGATCTCCCAAAACAGGAGACGGACACTCAACTCATTCGGCCATCACATCTGGTCTTCAGGGTAATGTGACTGAGTGGGATATCAGGTCATGGTGATGGTGGCCTGGTCTCCCAGTAGGACAGCACTAAAAAGGTATAACTACGTTTTGTAATAAATATCCTAACAGAGATGTAATGTGTTAATGACGGTATTTCGTTAATGTGTTAACACTATTTCAGCATTAAAATAAATTTATTCCAGATCAAGATTGAGTTATATATAGCTCCCTGTATGAGAATAAAAACGAAGCTATCTATATCAATGGACTAAGATATATTTTTAAATCATAGATTCTGGTCTCGCATGAAACCACTCATTTTATTAGCTGGGTAAGGGATAGGTGTTGGTGATAGGGGTGGGGTTGCGGTGGGTTTGGGCTGGTGGGGGCTGGTCGGGGCTGGTGGGGGTTGGTGGAGCTAGGGGGGGGGGGTGATTCATCTCCCAGTGTCATCACTCTTTAAGACATACAATAGGACTTTGACGATGCTCAAACCACACGACATTGGTCCCTAACAATGGAACTTTCTATGTATGCACCCCCCCCCCTCCCCCACACACATAAGGTAAAGCATTAAATTCAACCATTTTACCACTTTCCATTTATGCAGAGTGTCCATTCCTCACGATCTTTATCCCAGCATGACGACTCCATCATTGTCAATGATAAACACATATAAACTAGATGGCTGATCACTGTTTGGAGACATCTCAATGGAATCCAAGCAACAAAAGAGGGCAGTTTTATCCTCATCTCACGCTGTGGTCCTCTCAGCTCTAACCGGACGCGGTGGCCGAATCAATAGAGCGCGTGCCTCGTGTGCAGAAGGTCGGGAGGTCGGTTCCCGGTTGAGTCAAACCAATGACTTATCAAATTGATATTTGTCGATTTGTAGCCTGGTGCTTGGCATTAATAGGATAGGGCAACGTCTGGTTAGCTCAGTGTCAGGATAATGTGACTGAGTGGGATATTGGGTCATAGTGCCATCTGCCTGATATCCCAGTATAGCAGCGCTATGCTTTGTTTGTTTGTTGTTGTTTTACGTCCTAGCAACATGTAAGGTCATATTAGGACAGGTGCCAACTTGTGACAGTGCGCAGTCATATTGACTTTATAGTCCTGTCCCACTGGGAAATCAGGCTGCCAGCACCATGACCTGATATCCCACTCAGTCACATTATCCTGGCCAACCAGTACTTGCCCTATCCTAATAATGCCAAGCACCAGGCTAGGAAACAACAAGTATCAATTGTAATGTCATTGGTTTGACTCAACCAGGGTTCAAACCCACACAGGTTTGAATCCCCCGATCTCCCAAAACAGGAGACGGACGCTCAACTCATTCGGGCATCCCGTCTGGTCTTCAGGATAATGTGACTGAGTGGGATATCAGGTCATGGTGCTGGTGGCCTGGTCTCCCAGTGGGAGAGCACTATAAAGTCGCCATGATTGCGCACTGGCAAAAGTCTGTACCTGTCCTGATGTGACCTTTGATGTTGCTAGGATGCAAAACAGCAACAAACAAAAACTACCAGTTTTATAGGATAGGGTATAACTACGTTTTGTAATAGATATCCCAACAGAGATGTAATGACTCCAAAACAACGCTATTTCGTTAATGTGTTAACACTATTTCAGCATTAAAATAAATGTATTCCAGATCAAGATTCAGTTATATATAACTCCATGTATGAGAATAAAAACGAAGCTATCTATATCAATGGACTAGAATATATTTTATAATTATAGATTCTGGTCTCGCATGAAAACACTCATTTAATTAGCTGGGTAAGGGATAGGTGGTGGTGATAGGGGTGGGGTTGGGGTGGATTTGGGCTGGTGGGGGCTGTTGGGGCCTGGTGGGGGCTGATGGAGCTAGTGGTGGGGGTAATTCATTTCCCGGTGTCATCACTCTTTAAGATATACAGTAGGACTTTGACGACGCTCAAACCACACGACATTGTTCCATAACAATGGAACTTTCTATGTACGCACCCCCCCCACACACACATAATGTACAGCATTAAATTCAACCGTTTTATCCCTTTCCATTTATACGGGGTGTACATGCCTCACCATCTTTATCCCAGCACGACTACTCTATCATTGTCAATGATAAACATGTATAAACTAGATGGCTGATCACTGTTTGGAGACATCTCAATGGAATCCAAGCAACAAAAGAGGACAGTTTGCTCCTCATCTCACGCTGTGGTCCTCTCGGCTCTAACCCGACGCGGTGACTGAGTGGGATATTGGGTCATAGTGCCAGCTGCCTGATATCCCAGTGGGGCAGCGCTATGCTTTGTTTGTTTGTTGTTTTGCGTCCTAGCAACATCTAAGGTCATACCAGGACGGGCACTGACTTGTGACAGTGCGCATTCATGGTGACTTTATAGTGCTGCCAGGCCACCAGCACCATGACCTGATATCCCACTCAGTCACAATAACCTGACACTGACCTAAACAGTCCTTGCCATATCCTAATAATGCTGAGCACCTCACTAGGAAGCAACAAGTATCAATTTTTAAGTTATCGGTTTGACTTGACCAGGGTTCGAACCCACACACCCATGGGTTCGGATCCCCCGATCTCCAAAAACAGGAGACGGACGCTCAACTCATTCGGCCCTCCCATCTAGTCGGGCAGCACTATGAAATCGCACTGTCAGAAGTCGGTACCCATCCTGACATGCCCTTAGATGGTGCCAGGACGTAAAACTCCAACAACTAACCAACCTTCGGGCTCTACATTTTACAAGAACTGTCTGTGTGACACACTTCACGGATGCTGCTAGGGCAGGATAACAGGGTGAGCTGGGGTCAGCGCGGATTTGGTTTTGTTTATTTGTTGTTTTATGTCATAGCAACAGCCATAGCAGGACGGGTATCGACTTGTAGCAGTGTGCACTCATGGTGACTTCATAGTGCTGCCACACTGGGAGACCAGGACACCGGCAGTGTGACCCGATATCCCACACAGTAACATTGTCCTGATACTGAGCTAACCAGTCCTTGTCCTGTCCTATTAAGGCCG
Source organism: Branchipolynoe longqiensis (assembly GCA_030323885.1). Lineage (NCBI taxonomy): Eukaryota > Metazoa > Annelida > Polychaeta > Phyllodocida > Polynoidae > Branchipolynoe > Branchipolynoe longqiensis. The sequence goes on along the minus strand of CM059186.1, from coordinate 175,166,698 downwards.
AGCGCCAGGCTAGGTAGTGACAAGTATCCATTTTTATAAGTCATTGGTTTGACTCGGCTGTGATTCAAACTACTGACCTTCCACAGGGAAAGGCTGCACTCTATTGATTCGGCCACCGCGTCAGGCAAGGCCAGGAGAGATGTCGGAGAAGCCTACCTAACTGTTCTCCTTAAATTAAACAAATCGATGAATTATTAAATAAATTAATGGAAATAATGCGACATCAACTACTTAGTTATTTATGATAATGTTGCTTACACTGAATGGTCTCCTTTTATTTAGGCGTTATCATTGGCGTTATTTAACATGGGTATTTTGTTAGTCTTGTCACATTTGACAGCAATGTCTAACGCATAATGGAGTAGGTCTGGGTTGAAGTTCACTTTACCGAGTGTACAAAGCACTACAGTTGTCTGCACGTGTGTCTCATGCCTAGCTGACTGGCCAAACCGACTGTTAACTTGCATATGTCGTGGGGGTGATGAATATGGGAAATATTGCGCCTAGAGCGGGACTCGAACCCACATCTCTTTGCATTCCGGCCAGTGTGCTAACCATTACACCACCTAGGCTCCCTGATATCAGCATACTACCCATGCCTACCTGTCTAGGCAGCTCCTTGCCTGAGAGGTGAGTGCAGACCACTACACCCATCCCCCTGGAATTGTAAGTCTTTTACTGCTTACAGTTACATACATACAGGCAATGCACTTCCATATACATACACAGGGTAGGTTCAACAACTATACAGGCTGTAGCTTGTACAGGATCCTGGTCACGGTGCCAGTGTTGTGGGGGTGATGAAAATAGGAAATATTGGACCTAGAATGGGACTCGAACCCACATCTCTTCGCATTCCAGGCCAGTGTGCTAACCATTACACCACCTGGGATCCCTGATATCACCATGCTACCCACGCATGCCTGTCTATGCGGCTCCTTGCCTGAGAGGTCAGTGCAGACCACTACACATATAAATACATGTAGTGCCTAAAGTTCATGTTACTGCAGTGTGCTTTCCTTATACATATATTCATCAAAGGTATTAAAATATTGAGCTTAGAATGATTAAGAATGCCATTGTGTTATTTTCTCTAATGGACAGTTCTAACTTTAATCCCACAGAAAATACATATTGATTCATATACTGCTGAGTAATATGTAAATTCGATGCTAGAAAATCGCAATCACAAAATATAGAGCTATGTATAGGCAATGCAGTGCTAAGAGAAGTGAACTCTGCACCTCCTCCGTGCCCCCGAGGTCTGCGGTCTGGTAATAGAATGTCTTGCTGGAGGCGGGGGCCTACTCGCAGACCAGGTGAAAATGGGAAATATTCCCCCTTCCCCATCATCCACGAGATGGAGGCGTTCAACCTCCTGGTGGCCCTTCAGGCCCTTCTCCCCGAGGATGTCGCGGGCTCCACGGTTGTCGTCAACATGGACAACATGGCCTCAGCCGCCTCCCTCGAGTCTGGGTGCACCCGCGATGCTACCCTCAGGACCTGCACCGGGGAGCTCTGGCTTCTGGCCGTGGCGGGCTCCTTCACCATCTCCGTGGTGCACAAGCCTGGCACTGCCCTCGTCCTGGCCGACGCCCTCAGCCGAGCCCACCTCACCGGTCCCTGGGCCGAGGTGGCCCCTGGGCCGAGGTGGCCCCTGGGCCGAGGTGGCCCCTGGGCCGAGGTGGCCCGGGCTGAGCTGGCTCGCCTCGGGCTGTCGTATGTGGACCCTTGCCACGACGGCTTCACCTTTAATCCTGGGTTATAATTCCAGGTTTCACTGCCTTGGAGGTCGCCATGGCCGACGGGCTCTGCCTCACCTCCCTCGCGCCCTCTACCTGGAGGAACCGCCGTTGGCAGTCCGAGGCCTTCATCACCTTTATGTGCGCCCACGACCTCGATGGCCGTGCCCCTTCGGACTTCAAGGTAGCGGCGTAAGCCGTTGCTCCCGCCTCCGTCCGGTATGACCCCCTCCGGAGACCGATCCTGGGTCGAGGCAGCGGGGGTCGAGCCCTCGGTTTTAGTCTCCCACCTCGCGCGAGATGTCTGCCACGGGGGCGACCTGGGCCATGTTCAGGGTCTGTCTCGGAGGCGCCGTGGAGACGTCTCGGCAATGCTTTTTGGCCTATTTGCGTTCAGAGTGCATCTCGGCGATGTCTCGGAGACGCCTCTCTTTTCAGACTGGAGATGAAAAGCGCCTCGAAAATGGCCGCCACATTCAGTGCTTTCAGCCAATTACAGTGCAGCTTGTTCATTGCAAATGGCCGCCGCCTATGGGGGCGGCCATTTTCGAGGCGACCAACTGCTGTTGTCGTTCAGACTGGCGTGACGTCATGCCTGTCGCCGAGACGCCTCCGAGACGGAGCCTGAACGTGGCCCAGGCCTCGATGCATGTGCAGCGCCCCGTGCCTCCGCTCACCCCCGAGCACTTCTCCGGCATCGCCACCTACCTCGCCTCTGCCGGACCCTCGGGTGTGGTGCCCTGGGAGGCCCTCCTCCTCGGGTATTATGGGATGCTCCGGCAGCCCAGCCTGCTCTCCCCCGCCTCCAAGGCCTCCGGAGCTCCAAGACGATCTCGGGACCCTTGGGCACAGTCGCCCTCTTCATCTCGTCGCCATCTTCTGCTCCGTCGCAGCCTGGCACGCGGCCCGGCCTTCATCATGCCCTCGGGGTGACCGATGGATCCTCGGACCGTCGCCTCGATCCTCCGCGCCACCCTCCAGGCCGTGTCGGCGTCGGCCATGGACTCCTTCCCACTCCACAGCCACTGCCCAGGCGCTGCTCAGGCCTGCCAGCACGCCGGCATCCCCTTGCAGGACATTATGGCCCAAGGGACATGGACCTCCGCGGCGGTGCATGCCTACTTGTGCCGCCTCGCGCCCCCTGCCGCCCCTCGCGCCCTCTCCTCACTTTTGGTGGAGGGCTCTTCGGGGCTCCTCCCTCCCCCTGACTCTACCTGGCCTCGCCTCGCCGCAGGTCCTCTCTTGGAGTGTGACTATACCTTGTTCCTTTTGTTATTGTATTGACTTGTTCCTCTACTGTATTGTTCCTCCCTCATTTTATTTTGATTAAATCAAATGTTTTTCTCCACCCCCGCCTCTGTTCCTCCTTCGTCGCGTATCGGTCGTAATGCTCGTATTGCGCTTGATTCGCGATGGAGGAGGACGAATCCCCCCCCCCCCCCCCCCAACTGCCCGCCGGATGATAGAGTTACTCTTACCTCACCCCCCCCCCCCGTCTCGGCCCTTATAAACGCGCCCGCCAGTGCTTCCAGCCACTCCGCCTCCTGCCTTCCTCCAACTGCCTCACTTTTTCCACCCACACAACCATGCTTTTTCTTTTCTCTTTTCCTTCTTTTCTTTTTCTCTTCCTAGGGTGGAGGGCTCTTCGGGGCTCCTCCCTCCCCCCTGACTCTACCTGGCCTCGCCTCGCTAGCAGGTCCTCTCTTGGAGTGTGACTACCCTGTTCATATACCTTGTTCCTTTTCTCATTGTATTGACTTGTTCCTCGACTGTATTGTTCCTCCCTTGTCATTGTCATTGCCTCATTTTATTTTGAGTAAGTAAAATGTTTTTCTCCACCCCAGCCTCTCTTCCTCCTTCGCCATGTATCAAGTGTCTTCGAACGATCTCTGTGGCGGAGTGGTTAGAGTGGCTGACTTTTTTCTAGGTCAGACTCCTAATCTGAGGGTTGGTGGTTCGATTCCCGGTGCCCCCAACTCTGCCAAAAAAAAAAAAGAGAGACAAATAAGTGTTCACACTTCCTGTCTACCATTCGCTATATTGCTATATCGCTATATTGAGTGATACATTACTGACTAACTTGACTACTGAAAAATAAATGCCACCTTATATATACTTGTCTGTCTCGCCATCTTAATTATCTTGATCCTGAGCAGCCTGATCCTTGGACTATCATATTAATGCTGTGTTCCAGGCTAGGTAGGAGCAAATATCAGTATCAATTTTGTATGTCCTTGGTTTGACTCGGTCGGGATTGGACCCCATGAGTTTCCACACAGGAAGCCAGTCAGCGCTCTTTCCACTGCGGCAAGCCCATTGAGTCTGTGAACTATTATATGGACAGAACAACGCTTAACATCAGCACTGTTGTATGCACATACCCAACCAGTACCTTTATGTATACAACATAAATATACAGGTCAGTAGGTCATTTATCTTCAGAAAAATAGTGGCCTATCACTAAGCTAGCAACATCGATGAATGAAACAAATCCTAGATGAACGAACCAGATGGAATGGTCGAAAGAGTTGAGCATCCATCTCCCGTTCTGCTAGATCGTGGGATCGTAGGTTCGAACCCTGGTCGAGTCAAACCAATGACTTTAAAATTGATACTTGTCGCTTCCTAACCTGACGCTCGGCATTATTAGGATATGACAAGGAGCAGTGGAATGAGGAAGACCAATCGCCCATGATTGAAAATGTCCCTGCTTAATCAACTTATCTACCAAGAAAAATAGAAAATGTGATTTCTAATGTGTAGGTATAATACAGTTTGTTTGTTGGAGTTTTACGTTCTGGCAACATCTCAGCTCATCTCAGGGCGGCATTTATAATATATAATAAAGGCCTTCACTACTGGGAAATTCAGTTTCTACCTTTGTTTGCCGACCTATTGCGACATAAAAGCATTTTGTGATACATGTCCTGAAAATGTAAAGCCTTTATGAGTAACAAAAAGGGCTTGGTTGTCGGTGCTTTTGAAATGAGACTCACCATCACCAAATTATTTCATGAATATAATTTGTTAGATGCGCTTTCCTCGAAAGGCATAATAGCCTGCTCGCTTTTAACGCGTGCCCCCAGTGCTACCAGTTGTTGGCATCCTATATAATCACATTATGATGAACGACTTTGACACGAATACAATTAGTTTTCCACAAAACAGAGAAACGTGTATACATATATAACTATATATACATAGATACATATATGCATATATATATATATATATATATATATATAAGAAAACATCCTCCGACGCGAGTGATGTTCCCGGGTATACAAGTACCGTGGAGCGCCCGAGGTGGCGCCACCTGTCATGACACATGAAAGAGGCAGTACAGCGCATCAGGGTGATACAAATATAATAAGGAAATAATTCCCTTCGGTGCCTTTATACTTGCATAATGCATTATACATCACATATACGTGTGGATGCATTCATATATGTACATATATGTAAACATATACATGCAGCTAAATACATATATACACATATATATACATTACATATGTACAGATATACGTTCATATATACATATATATGCATATATATTTGTAGATATACATACATGTGATGTCTAACACATTACTGATATGACCTTAGATGTTGCTAGGACGTAAAACAACAACAAACAACAACAATATAACACATTACTCAAGAATAAACATACGAAGGGAAATGTTTCTAACTATTGATCTTAATTGATATTACTGATATTATTAATCTTACTGATTGTTATACTGGGTAAGACTCTGCAATTGACAGGTGGCGCCACCTAAGGCCTACATTGCCTCCAATGATGTCGACAAGTGTCAGTCGCATACATAGCGATATAGGATGTATAATGTATGATGCATATATAAAATGGTGGTGTCCAGCCTTGCTGTCTATGATTACTGAGTATTGATATTACTATGTATTAAGTCCAATCGCTGGCCGGCTGGGCATTTGTTGCCATGCGCCAACGCCAGCGCCACGAGCGGCATGTATTGGCTGTGAGATCGGCAGGTTTCCTCACTTGCCGCCCGAATTTACATATATTAGGATATATACATATGGATACACATACATATATATAGATGTATATATAATATATTATGATGTACATATACACACATATATATATATATTTAAATATTATAAATATACTTATATATGCATACATACACATATATATACTATATATACACCATATATACATGAATATATTCATATATATATATGTATGCATACACATATTTAGATATGTTTTTTTTATTTTTTTTTTCATTTCATGAAAGCTGCCTGCAAAAGTGTTGAAGTGCTGCTGGCTTTTGCAAGTTACCAGCGGCACTCTCTCGGGGAGCAAATAGAGGTTTCACACTGGCAAGAACATGTCAAGACAGGCGCAAAACTATTTGTTCCTGCAGTGGCTGGTCGGGAGATGTTGGGAGTTCCATACATCAACCGCCCTTAATGCTGCCACAGTGACATGGTTTTCTGTTTAGGGTTTGCTCCCTTAGCCTTCGGTTCTACCAAGAACCTGTACCACAAGGCAGTGGTTTACAACTCTGCAGGGCAGGGGCGTCAAACTCCCTGAGGTATTGCTATACCTGCAAACTCACACTGCTATATGGATGCATATATAATATAGATAGATATGCATATATATTCAAATACCTATTCATGCATACATTCATATACATGCATGTATATGCATATATATGCACATATATGTACATATATATACATTTATATCTACATATTTATTATATCTGTGTATATGTGATGTATGAAACGTATGCGAGTATAAAAGTGCGCAAGGGAATATCCCATATTGGCCACCCTGATGTTGTGTATTACATTATGGGTGACCCCTCTTCATAGTGGCACAGGTGGCGCCACCACCCACACCTCCCCAGTGCCGTGAATACTTTCACTAGCGCACTGAAATTCTTTTTTAATTGGGCTAGGGCATCATATCCCCTAAGACAGAGAATATATCATCTCAACCCACTTCCTTGTCTTGTCTCCTCATTTTTACTGTAGGAAAGACTTTATACACAAGTATATTATGTATTTGTGTGTATATATAGGGCTCTCGTTCTTTTGTTATATATATTTTCATTTCAAAGTATATATATTATATAGATACATATATATTATAAATTGGGCTACGACATAGGAGACAAGAAAGAGCCAAGAAGAGGAGTGGTGGAAGCCTACCTTTATTTCCCGAGGCCCATCTGGCTGAGCAATAAACGGCACTCATGTGATCGTGACGCGCTCTGGCTGGCATCTAACTAAATGGTGGTGGCGCAGGATAGCGCAGCGGATTCCGGCCCGCAGCAAATAACACAAATAAATACAACGTTATTATAAATAGCAGCATTAAATGCAAGGATCCTAAACCCATATAGGATAGAATCTCCGCCCTTTTATATTCATAGTAATAAATTATATATCACATATATAATATATGCAACCTTTGTGTTGACTGATCGCGGGGAGTGGAGAGAATGCGACACACACATGTTACTCGGGGGGGGGGGGGTTACAGGAAACAGAGGTCAGAGGTCACCGCTTCAGAATACATAGCCGAATTGTGGAGGGGTTATCATATGATAATTAATAACCCCCAAACTGCGACAGCCTTTTTGACGGCTGGCGCCGACAGCGGGCGGTGCCCACTCGATATCATTCAGTGCCCGGGGTTCGACGGCCCATTCCCCGGCCAGCTCCCCCGCAAGGCTTCATGGTTAAATAATATATCAAAGGCAGCTTGCATGTTGGTGATACAAAAGCAGCGGAAGCGCGTGAGATTCGGCCGCTTTCAGCGCGTGTTATTCTTGCCGTGGCCGCCTGTCATCCCGGCTGTCATCCCCTACAACTGTCGGGCAATAGCGGTTTTCAGTAAACTGACTGTGGGGTGACACAATGCTCCCCACGGGCCGGCCCTTTGTTAAACCTTCCTGCTTCTAACCCCGGCCATGTTGACATTTGGCGTCGAACACGTCGAAGCGTGGGCGGAGAAAGTCGTTGGCGTATCACAGACGTCAGATGTTATGTGGGCAGTTTTCTTGTTGTTCTCGTTGTTCTCGTTGTTCTCGTTGTTCTCGTTGTTCTCGTTGTTCTCGTTGTTCTCGTTGTTCTCGTTGTTCTCGTTGTTCTCATTGTTCTCGTTGTTCTCGTTGTTCTCATTGTTCTCGTTGTTCTCGTTGTTCTCGTTCTTCTCGTTCTTCTCGTTCTTCTCGTTCTTCTCGTTGTTGTTGGTGTTGTTGTTGTTCTTGTTCTCGTTGTTCTTGTTGGTCTCGTTGTTCTCATTGTTCTCGTTGTTCTCGTTGTTCTCGTTGTTCTCGTTGTGCTCGTTGTTCTCGTTGTCCTCGTTGTTCTCGTTGGTCTGGTTGTTATTGTTGTTCTTGTTGTACTCGTTGTTCTTGTTGTTCATGTTGTTCTTGTGCTTCTTATCCTCCATCTTCTCCACCCACGGGTTCGAACCCTGGTCGAGTCAAAGCAATGACTTAAACATCGATACAATTGCCCCTTCCTAGCCAGGCGCTTGGCATTATTAGGATAGGACAAGGACTGGTTGGCTCAGTGTTGGGATAATATGACTGAGTCAAACACACAGTCATGGTGCTGGTGGCCTGGTCTCTAATCCCAGTGCGGCAGCACTATAAAGTCACCATGAGTGCGCACTGTCACAAGCTGGTACTCGTCCTGATATGACCTTAGATGTTGCCAGGACGTACAACTCCAACAACAAACCAACCAAAGGAATAAAACCAAATCGAGGCCTATGTGAAATTGTGTAGAGGCTTAGATATATGTACATAGTTACTGAGCCCTTCAGAGCTCTCAGTTCGACACAGAAGTGTGACACGAACCACTTTCGGGGAGTTACACAAGTAGGTGTGTCGGCAGGCCCATGTCTAATAAATGCTTTTCATGTTGGCCATCGTTCAGATAATGCCATATCAGACTTTTTCACGACAACTCCCAACTGAAGTAGGCTCTCCAGGACAGGGTTCTTTGTCGCGTCTAATATATTCCTTTCGGAGATTATGATGAACCATTACTTCGCCCATAGTGTTTGTAATAAGTGCCCCTTGAGCCCGAAGGCAGGCATAGACCATGGGTCCTCTTTGGCATGTCTGGATAGGACCTGGTTTTTAGACGCAAACATGATATCTAATTATGTGTATATATATCTATATATATATACAGATGAACCTCGATGCAACGGATTCCAGATCCAACGGACACAATCCTTGTGGAGTGGTGTTACTTTGGCTAGTTTCCAGCAGTCCAAATAAGTACCTTACTTGACTAATCTGTATCTCCTAGCAACATCTAAGGTCATATAAGGACGGGTACCGACTTGGGACGTGTTGTTTACGTGTTTGGTCCCCTGTTTTCCACATTATCACTATGGCACCTACAGATAAAGCAATTTCGTCGCTGCAACGGACAAACAGCTTTAACGGACAACTGCTCCCCCGTAATAGTCCGTTGGATCGAGGTTCATCTGTATATATACATAAAATATACTCTTATCCAGTCATGGTGCTGGGGATCTGGTCTCCCATAGGGCAGTACGGTAAAGACGCATTGAGTGCGCACTGTCACAAGTTAGCACCTTGGAGTTTTACATCCTGGAAACATCTAAGGTCATATCAGCATGGGTACCGACTTGTTACAGTGCCCACTCATGGCGACTTTATAGTGCTGCCCCACTGGGAAATCAGGGCACCGACACCATGACCCAATATCCCACTCAGTCACATTATCCTGACACTGAGCTAACCAGTCCTTGCCCTGTCCATATATATATATATATATATATATATATATATATATATATATATATATATGCATATATATATACATATCTTTAAGATATAAACAAAGGTGCCTACTGTCCTTACATTATTGTTCCAACCACCCTGATTCTTAGCGATTACTGCCTTTACTCCGCATGCTATTTTCACTCTCTAGTGAGACAAATCTCTCAAATTAAATGACCAATTTAGAAATTCTATTGGTTTACAAAATATCAGGAATTCTACAATAATAGCCATCCTGTTATGCTTACCATGCTTACTCCGTTCACCGTGCTTAGCTTTCATTGTGTCTTGCTATGTTTAGATACCGTGCTTTCGGTGTTTATCGTGTATACATCGTCCACTTGCTGTTTGACTAATTACTCTTTGTTGTTTGTTGTGAATTTGGTGAGTGAATCTGTACAAAGACAGAACGTGATGTGGATCTAGATGGATTGATGATAGTTGGTTGGTTGTTGGAGTTTCACGTCCTTGCAGTATCTAAGGTCATACCAGCATGGAACCGACTTGTTACAGTGGGCACTAATGGTGAGTTCATAGTGCTGCCCCACTGGTAGACCAGGCTGTCAGCACCATGACCTGATATCCCACTCAGTCACATTATCTTGACACTGAGCCAAGTATCCATTGCCCTATACTAATGATGTTGAGCGCCTGGCTAGGAAGCGAAAAGTATCAATTTTTAAATCATTGATTTGACTTGACCCATCAAACCTGTGGGTTCCAATCCCACGATCTACCAAAAACGGGAGTTTGTGGGTTCGAATCCTGGTCGAGTCAAAACAATGACTTAACAATTGATACTTGTCGCTTCCTAGCCTGGTGCTCGGCATTATTAGGATAGGTCAAGGACTGGTTAGCTCAGTGTCAGGATAATGTGACATATCACGTCATGTTGCTGGCAGCCTGGTGTCCCAGTGGGGCAGCACTATAAAGTCGCCATGAGTGCGCACTGTTACAAGTCGGTACCTGTCCTGATATTGCTAGGACGTAAAACAACAACAAACAAACCCAAAACGGGAAACGGACGCTCGCTCAACTCCTTTGGCCAACCCGTCTGGTCACTTATGGTTGTTTGTTATGAATTTTGTTAGTGAATCAGTACAAAGACAGACGGGGATGTGGATCTAGATGGATTGATGAGCACAGCCCGGTGTTTCGGGGTGAAAGCAGGGTGATACGGTGAGACTTAGATGAGGGGAGTGGGAGGACAGGGCGGGAGGGGGGGGGGGCTGAGGGGTGCCGGGGGGGGGGGGCGACACAAGGATAAAGCAGTCAGGGTTAAAGTAAACACCGACCCCCTCTTGGAACACACAGACCGAGTGACAATGGCGCTTAAAATGTTTTCATCTTTCATCTTTTGCCAAGTGAGGGGTGCGTCTGGACGTCACTCTCCAAACATTCATGTGTGCTGTAGTATTATGCGTGTGGGGGAGGGAGGCAGTTGACAGCTACAAGTGTGCATGGGAGAGTGGAGAGTGGTGCTTCCTTTGCATGTATGCACCGGTGTCGCATGCGTTGATGTCCATTGAAATAAATGTGCGGCAGCTTCAATACAAGGTCAGCAACATGTTTGTGTTTGATACACTGATATATTCCGTGGGTTGGTTAGGTATGGTTGAGAAATGTCAAAGCCTGCCTCAAACTACACGGCAATTTGGCATATTATTGATCTATTACGTAATCAGCATAACCCCATTTTCACCAATTGCAGGGACAAATAGTTTTGCGCCTGTCTGGACATGTTCTTGCTGGTGTGAAACCTCTATTTGCTCCCCGAGAGAGTGCCGCTCGTAACTTGCAAAAGCCAGCAGCACTTCAACACTTTTGTAGGCAGCTTTCATGAAACACCATCAAGAGAAACCTGAAGCTGAGAGACATTAAGACTGACTCATAGACATCACTCTCACAGCACATAGCTAAATGGAGATCGGCAGTCAAGTAATGAAAGCAGTCTTTGTCGCATCGCGACTGACAGCATGATGATGATGATGACGTAATGAGAAGACTATAAATTAGTTTGGTTGAGCTTTCTCTGACTGGACCCTCTTTAAAAGGCCCTTGCGTTTTATTAAGTCAAAATCCTGCACAAGTGAGGAAGATATTAGGGGAGCCTGCCCTCCTGTGAGTCATTATCCCCCTGTGTTGGAAGCAGTGAGCTGGTGCCCAAGGCGCTCCAACCCAGTAGTGTGAGCAATTAACAAAGCGAGTGCTGCAAAACATAGGAACTGCTCCTACCATAGGGGACCGACCTGTGACAGTGCACACTCATGTGGATTTTATAGCACTGTCCTACTGGGAGACCAGTCTGCCAGCACCATGACCTGATATCCCACTTAGTCTCATTATCCCGACACTGAGCCAACCAGTCCTTGCGCTATCCTAATAATGCCGAGCGCCTAGCTAAGAAGTGACAAGTACCAATTTTTAAGTCATTGGTTTGACTCAACTAGGGTTCGAACCCATGGTATCGCAGGGGTCGAAGTGGGCGTGTGCGTACATCGTAACATTGAATCTCAGCATTCTCCATGTATTTCAATGAAGGAGTGAGGTTTTAACTCCTAACAACATCTGAGGTGATAACAGTATGTCCATCAATTTGTGATAGTGCTTTACTCACTTTTCCGCAAAGGGAGAAAAGCACAGCCACTGGCACTTGGCAGGTGTGTAGGCTATATGTTATCTTACACACAAAAAACAATCACATTGCCTACGCATGACGCATGTGGCACAGCGCGTACGGCATGACGCACTCTGCATTGATGGTATCTCGGCTTGATGACTTTGAGACACTAACATGGGCTAACCATCGTTTCGATGTGTGTATGTGTGCATCACATTACGCCTGTTGCTTCACATGCGCGAATACATGTATGCTAATGGAAGCTCAGCTTTACACTGCTCAGCTTTACACCCCCATCACACCAAACTAGTTCTCAAACCATGCAACCCCATTCTAAAACGGGTTGTGGTCGGCGTAGAACGTGGCTGCAAGACAATTTTGGGCATACTCAAAGTTCTGAAGCACCATTCCATTCTAGCCCATCCATTTCATTCATAACCAGACCGTAATAAGTTTCTACTATGTCTATCCTGTTCGCACACAGTGTGAGCCCATTCAGCAACATTTTCAAGAACGTAGTGAGAACTACTTTGGTGTGATGGGTGTTGTAGGCTTCGCATCGGTAGACGCTCCACAGAGAACGCGAGAGGCATATTGCTGACGACCGGCCTGCCCTGCTACACCGGTGTGGCGGTTTCAGCTTGTTCCCGTGCTCAGCCGTGTCCCGTTGCTTCTGCGCATGCACGGATTTCGCATCAACTCGGGTCACCCGAGACACTATTGGCGCATGCGCACATACTACAAACTCGGGTCGAATAATCGAATACGCTTCTCTGCGCTCGGGTGAACAATTTTTTCTTTTTTTTTAAATAACCGATAAAACTACAGCAAAATAGGATTTAAAGTATTTTATGATGGCCTAGTCTACCTATATTTCCATTTAATTAATCTAAGTTCTTCTTTTTTTGCACACGGAACGTGTATTTGTCGACTCCACTCGCCGTGTTCTATTTGAAATTCTGACGACTGGGATGACCCGAGTCGCCCGGGTAGTGTTAATCGATTACGGCCATGGTTTTTAGATTCTGATGCATGCGCAGAAGCGAGGTACACGTCTGAGCACGGGAACACGCTGAAACCGCCACACCGGGCCTTGCTCTTTGTAAACAGTGCCTGCACAATAGTCTTCTGTGGCTCGTGATCTGCGGCTAAGTCTTAATCCACTGCCTGCTGATCCCGCATCATCCACCCCTCTGTCTGGTACACCGAGTAACAATGCGCTCATCAGGGCAGATGGGAAACTACGTATGTTGCCCTTATAAGTGTGCATAGCCTAGGCCAACATCACCCCATTTTCACCAAAATGTGATGTGTATATATATGCATGTGTATATTTACATATATGAGCCTGTCTCAAAAGGTGATAACTCTTCTTGTTTTGTCCATTGTAACGATTGACACAAATCAGCACAGAAACGGTTACACTGATAACACATGGACATTTGCTTCAAATGAATATGTATTCTATTGGGATTATGAAAAACCATGTAAAAAACAAATCAGTTTGTCCTGAGCGAATGCATAAGCAGATAGTATGTTGATCGTTTCAATGGACAAAGTTTTGTCCCATATTGCTTAGCACCTTTTGAGACAGTTCATATACATATCTATATGCATATACCTTAAAACCTCTCTAAATTGACCGACCATGGTACCGACTTTAAATAGTCCATTTGGGGAGGTTAACAAAATCGTTAATATGGGCGATGGTTTGCGACCCATACAAAGCGATCGATATAGGGATTGGTCGATTTGCGGAGGGGGTCGGTTTTACTTTATTTATACATATATAAGTATATGCATTTATATATATAGAGAGAGAGAGTAAAACCGCTCTAAATCGACTTTAAAGTGGGCCATTTAGGGAGGTGGTCGGTTCAGGGAATTAGAATCCTTACAATGCTACTGTTGGGACCCAAATAAAGCGATCGATATAGGGGAGTGGTAGATCTGTGGAGGTGGTCGGTCAGAGAGGTTTCACTGTATATATATATATATATATATATATTCTTAAGGATCGCCTAAATTAAGCTAAGAAGTCAGTATTACCTGTTATCAACTAACACTGTCACTGTTGCCAGTTAGCACTGTCATTATTACCAATTACCAACTAACACTATCATTATGACCATTTGCGAACTAACACTCTCAACAATACCAGTTGTCAACTCGTCCTGTTACTACTGCCAATTGCCAACTAGTACTGTCACTATTATTACTTGTAAACTAGCACTGTCAGTATTACCCTGCTCCGGTCATATCAAGACGTGTACCAACTTGTGACAGTGTGTACTCATGGTGACTATATAGTACTGCCCCACTGGGAGACTAAGCCGCCAGCACCATGACCCAATTCCCCACTCATTCACATTATCCTGATACTGAACCAACCAGTCCTTCTTGCCCTATCCTAGTAATGCTGAGCGCCAGACTAGGAAACGACAAGTACCAATTTTGTAAGTCATTGGTTTGACTCAACCGGGAATCGAACTCCCGACCTTCCACACGGGAAGCCTGTGCTCTACCGAATTTGTCACCGTGTACGGTTACTGTTGACCGATAGAAACGGTTACAAGAGTAACATAGCCCTAATTCGGCCGGTGGGGTGGGGTGGGGGGGGGGGGGGTCATCTAGGGTCAGAAACTGCACCATCTGGGCTCGGTGCGGAAATATTGTAACCAGTGGTCCACAACTGGTTCTTCAAAGGCTGTGATATGTGCTGTCCTCTCTGTGGGAAAGTGCGTATAAATATAATTATCAGAAAGAGTAGCCTCTGTGGCGGCAGTGGGTTCCCTCCAAAGAAATATGTCAAAATGTCCTGGGCCCGTATGCATGGAGCGGTGTTAGCGAGCCAAACCGCATCTATGGCGGGATTTCTGGTTTAGCGCTGAAAAGTTCATATGCTCGGAAATTCTAACTCTGCTCATAGCAGGTTTACAGCGGTGTTAGTGTTAGGTTAGTGTCAGGATGGAACCCAAATCTACTCAATGCTATCATATTTAACAGAATTACATACGCAATAAGTGAAATTTGATCAATTTAACGCTGATGCTGTAACTGCCACGATATTAATATTTTCGAATCGACGAGTGTAAAGTAAACAAATCGCCGCCGCCGCTGCGACGTCGATATCCATACTGTCCAACGTCAAATAAACATGGCCACCGCCGTCGCCGCCGAATCGGCGGCAATATATTAGGCCCAAATCTATTCAATGCGATCATATTTAACAGAATTACACACGCAATAAGTGAAATCTTATCAATTTAACCCTAAATTCGAACCGATATTAATGTAGCCGCAGCATTGGCGGCGTTATTCATATTGTCAAATCGACGAATGTAAAGTAAACAAATCGCCGCCGCCGCCTCAGTAACAAGCGCGCTGGTTCCCGGTGGGTATTATATTAGGCCCAACCAGGTGCTCGCCGGCAATAGGCTCAGAGAAATTTCCATAATGAATAAATTAATTCACGTTGAGCTAACACTCACCGTTTAAGCGCCCATGCATACGGCTTGACATAGTTCTCGACGACGCTGATAACTGGTGTTAGCTACCCTGTGTTAGAGCGATAACACCACACACCGCTAACACTGCTCCATGCATACGGGCCCATATGTTTGACTTACAATAGTCGATGATATGCAAATCTAGAGGTGTTGTTAAATAAAACAAGGTTTACTGAAATATTTCACCACATTCAGAAAGTACAATCTGAGTTGCATTTGAGGCATCCGGATAATACTATTAATAGGACATGGGTTGTCCTCGCACACGGGCGTTGCCTTTCCAAAAAATACTCAGGATAATTGTTTTTCTTAGATTTGTAAAAGTTGGCCATTAAAGCCCAGTTTCTAAATGCCAAGCGTCATTCAATCCTGCAGCATGCCTCCCGGACACCAACCGACAGGGGCGGGTATGGATGAGATATGTTTGATGTGTGGTAGGCATAACTAACTGCATATTGCGATGAAAGTATCAACATTTCAAAACCACTTACCTAGATTTGATCCTGCATATGAACCTGGCTCAAAAGTTGATAACTCTTTTTTTGTGTCCACATAATGATTGACACAAAATAGCACAGAAACAGTTACAGTGAAAACACAAGGACATTTGCTTAAAATCAATATGTATTCTATTGGGATTATGAAACACCATAAATCAGTTTATCCTGAGCCAATGCATAAGCAGATAGTATGTTGATCGTTGCACTGGACAAAGTGTTGTCCCAAATTACTTAGCACCTTTTGAGACAGCTTCATATCTAACTGAGATACTGGTGGACTTATTAAGCCTTTCTTGCCTCATAGAAGGAGATACTAAGACAATTGAATACAACCTGTTTCTGCTGAAGCCTATCCCATCATAACTCTGACGTGCTTTCCAAAAGCAATTTAACATGTTTTCACTTCAAAGTTAGCCATTTAAAAAAAAGGTCGCTGATGGGATGTCCGAATGATTTGAGCATCCATTTCCCATTTTGGTAGGTCGTGGGATTCGAAGCCACGGGTTTGAACCCTGGTCGAGTCATACCGATGACTTCCAAATTGATACATGTCACTACCTAGCCTGGCACTTGGCATTACTAGGATAGGGCAGGAGCAGTGGAATGAGGAAGACCAATTGTCTGCAATTGAAATTTACCCTGCTTAATCAACTAATGTACCAACAAATATTACTCTAAAATCAGGAAGATTATAAGCATCAATCTTAAATTGTGTAATGGTCAGTCCGGATGTGTGAGGCGGAGTGACCAGCTGAGGGCGTGAGCATCGGTGTGCATGCTCTGTGGGCCCCCACCCCTACCCCCACCCCACCACCTGGCGGTGGGGGGCGAGGGGGTGGGCACCGCGCCTCGCCGCCCCACGTACCCCGCAATGACCCCGAATGAGCACACGCTCATTCCCCACAATGCATTCGTCTCAGAAAATGACAGAAACTCTCAACCATCGGACTATGCAACTTTAATATCAGTGATCAGAGGAGCAGAGACATCGAGCCCCACTTCAGAGATAACTTAAAATAATCGCCTTTTTTTAAAAAGAAGAGAAAAAGAGATCATTTCCCCTCTGAAGGTCAGTGCAAGAGCTAATGTTATTGGCACGTTCTATCTATCCATGTGGTAAGGATACTATTGAGGATTTCCATCACCAACCTGCCCTCTGGTGACGTAATCAAGTTAGTGCGCATCCAGCACTGAAAAGGTCTCAGATTAGTGTTTTGGGATTTCATCTTATCTTATCATCTCATCAAGGCCACCGCTAGGCTGCACTATCCAAGAATATGCCTGTACGATCTCACAGATACAAATAACTATGTGTCAAATTGGAATTGAAAATACAATGGAATAACTCTAAATATATTGAGAGTAAGTTGCCTCTGACATAAAATCGTACCAGATGGGATGGGCCAATGAGTTAAGTGTTTCGTTACGGGTTCCAACCCTAGTCGAGTCAAACCACTGACTTAAAAATTGATACTTCTTGCTTCCTAGCCAAGCGCTGAACATTATTAAAGTTGCATAGTCCGATGGTTTTGAGTTTCTGTCATTTTCTGAGATAAATATATTTACTTGATCGTTATAACCTACCTTACTTTAGTTAGAAATCGCTTTTATTTTAAATGGTTAACTTTTGAGATATTTGAAGTGCAACTATGCAACATTAATTTTGGTAAGCACACCAAAACTCTGACTCCATAGGCTTCTGTAGGAAAAGGTTCTATTAAATTGCCTCAGTATTCCCTTCTGTGGGGCAACAAATGCTTAATAAGTGCACCAGTATCTAAGTTGGATATGTAGAATCCAATTTAGATAATTGTTTTGGTTTTAACAATTTTGTATTTTCATCGGACTATGCAACTTTAAGATAGGGCAAGAACTGGTTGGCTGAGTGTCAGGATAATGTGACTGAGTGGGATATCAGGTCATGGTGCTGGTGGCCTGGTCTCCCAGTGGGGCAGCACTATAACGTCCACATGAGTGCGCACTGTCATAAATTAGTACCTGTCCTGATATGACCTTAGATGTTGCCAGGATGTAAAACTCCAACAACCAACGAACCATAAAAACGACATTTGCTACTCATGATCACTGTGCGGGTTTTTTGTTTGCGTGTAAATATATAATTTTATTCTTCTTAATAATTCCAAGTCAGCGCCAAGACACTGATCTCCCAACCATGCTGAATAGCACCTACCTGCAGATTTGGCACATAACTAGGGCATTGGACTGACACTTTAATAATTATCACGTGATGCATACAAATGTAGCGTTAGATTCCTATGAATATGTCACTACTATGTTATTTACTAAACTACAGTTCATGCGCATATTGCAATGGAGAGGGAGACGCCTGTTGTTAGGGTGGCTAGTCTTGTGAAGATGCTGGGCCTGATGGTGAAAGGAGTTGGGGCATAGTTCCATACCCAATAATGGCTGGTAAGGTGCCAAATGTTGGTAAGGTGCCAAAGGTGATATTTGACACTAAAAGGCCAGAGTGGGTGAATCTATGAGCGTCATGAACAGACAATCAGGGGGATTTTAACCTAAAAGGCCAGCAAGTTTGGCGTGGAAGCCGAGAAATGGGTCGGACAGATGTGAGGCCTACCAAGAATGACATCCAGTACCACCATGTAAATAAGGTTGTTTGTTTTGGGTTTTACGTCCTAGCAACATATATGGTCATATCAAGATACCTACTGAATTGTGACAGTATGCACCCATGACAACTTTATAGTGCTGCCCCACTGGGAGATTTGACCACCAGCACCCTTCCCCGATATCACACTCAGTCCCCATTATCCTGAATATGAGCTAACCAGTCTTTGCCATCACCTAGTAATGCCTAACGCCAGGCTAGGGACCGAACAGGTATCAATTTTGTAAGTCATTGATTTGGCTCGGGCAGGATTCAAATCCCCGACCTTCTGCGTGGGAAGCCTGCGCTCTACTTATTCGGCGACGGCGTCCGGTGCATGGAAGTAGTCATTCACCTGTAACATACGGCTATCTATCCATCATTCGTGGAGTGGCCTACACCTCACCATGGCGTCTCTCCAACTACAACCACTATGCGAAGGAGACACTATTCGATATCAGCACAACTTCTGGCTGGCACCCTTGAAAAGTCCCAACCATTTATTAGAAAATTAAAATGGTGGTGGAATGGTGGAGGTATTAGCGTAGTATCGATGCAGATATGGGCATCTCAGCCATAGTAACCTGGATGGCTGCATTCTCCTTCAAGCAGTTGAACAGGAGGCTCAGGTGTTGGTTCCCTACGTAACAGTGGTGTTGGAGGGGGAAAGGAAAGTTTATTTGATTAAGCAACGCCTCTAGAGCGCATTGATTTTTATCATCGGCTATTGGATGTCAAACATATGGTCATTCTGACATATTTCTCGTGAGGACACCCACTGCCGCCACATAGGCTACTCTTTCTGATAAGCAGCAAGGGGTCTTTTATATGCACTTTCCCACAGACAGGACAGCACATACCACAGCCTTTGATGAACCAGTTGTTTACCACTGGTTTGGAGGGAATGCAATATATATATAATCACTATGAGCGTGTAACTGTTCACATCAAAATATAATCTTTACGTATTAACCACCACTCATGAGTCATACAAGTGTTCTCCGTCTTCAATAATATTTACATAATACATTATGCAACAAGAAATATTGTATATATGTGGCACAACTGGTAAAAAATAATTTTGCTAAGACCTAGTCTGGATAGACAGGTACTATTTAAAATAATGGTGAATACAATCTCATTCTAATTGTGTACGATGTCAATGGAGATGTGAATTAAAGCTGCATAGTCCGATGAAATATCAAATTTTCAAAACCAAACCAATTACCTAGATTTGATTTGACATATCTACCTTAGATACTGATGCACTTATTAAGCATTTGATTCTGCGTAGAAGGCAATACTTAATCAATTTAACAGAACCTGTTACTGCAGGAGTCTATGGTGTCAGAGTTTTGGCAAGCTTGCCAAAACTAATTTTCCATGTTTGCACTAAAAATATCTCAAAAGTTTACCATTTAAATTAAAAGTAACTTTGGACTAATGTAAAGTAGATACTGGTGATCGATCTAATATATTTATCCGAGTAAAAATACAGAAATTCTAAACCATCGGACTATGCATCTTTAATGCCATTCAAGACAGATCATGACCAACACATCCCCCCCCCCCCCCTCGTCCAATAGCCTGTGGATCGCCGATGTCAGGACTATCGTGTAGTATCCGCCTGGCATTACATTATGATCGTCATGGCTAGGGTTTCACGGGGTGCAGCCGAGCATTATCTAAGTCTATATAGCCAGGTGAGAATCTAATACTGAGCCGATAGCAGAATAAGTGGATTAATAACTCCAGGCAAAGGCGGGCGTGAAATGGATATTACTCTACACATTCGGTAAATTCATCTTATAATAAAAGCGAATCAAGATGGGGATTTGTGTCCGTTATGGGCCTTGAATCTATATTGACGCCTCGGCAAATGCAAGCAGAAGCAACTGAACGCGACTGATTCGGGAATCAGAATCGAGAGCTCTGTGTCGTATATGGTTCATTCATTGTGAGTTGGAAGTGCACAGCTTGCAGCTACTTAAATGTTGCTACTGTTTGATTTTTTGTCGGTTTAGGCCTTAGCAACAGCTAAGGTCATATAGCATGGCAAATGTATGACATTGCACGCTCAGGGCAACATTGGGATAACGCAGGACCGGTAGCATCATCCGATATCTCACTCAGTCA
Organism: Branchipolynoe longqiensis; assembly: GCA_030323885.1. Taxonomy (NCBI): domain Eukaryota; kingdom Metazoa; phylum Annelida; class Polychaeta; order Phyllodocida; family Polynoidae; genus Branchipolynoe; species Branchipolynoe longqiensis. Next base: position 175,145,727 of record CM059186.1, on the reverse strand, counting down.
TATTATCCTGAGAATGTGCCAGCCATCATAATAGTTTCTCTACTCCTACCGGACCGCATGGCGGAGTGAGTTGAGCGTCCGTCTCCCCTTATGGTAGGTAGATCGTGCGATTCGAACCCACGGGTTCGAACCCTGGTCGAGTCAAAGACATGACTTTAAAATGTATACTTATCGCTTTCTAGCCAGGCGCTCAGCATTATATTTAGGATAGGGCAAGGACTGGTTGGCTGCGTGTCAGAATAATGTGACTGAGTGCGATATCAGGTCATGCTGCGGACGGTGTGGTCTCCCAGTGGGGAAGCCATAAGTGTGAAAGTCGATACACTACCTGATATGACCTTAAGGCCCTGTCACACTACGACGTTTCTCACCAACGCGCTTCGACGCGTGCCGACGGGTTGGGTTTTTGTTTAACACGTCGGTACACGTCCGGTACGTTACCGGCGCGTTGCCGGCGCGTTACCGGCGCGTTACCGGCGCGTCGGTACATAGCAACGTGTGAATGGACACGTCGACGCGCGTCGGGGCGCGTCGGGGCGCGTCGAGGTTTTGTGCATGCACAAAACTTTGGACGCGCGGCGACGCGCGCCAACGGGTTGGAGGGCGCGTTACGGACGCGTTAGCAAACACGTCGACACGCGTTGGCGGCGCGCCGGCGGAACGCTGGCAGGACGTTGATCAACGTTGGTTAACGTTGGCTTTTTTTCCCCCAAAATGGGAGCGTTCCGTCGGCGCGTCGGGAACGTCCCATCGACGTGTTGTGGGCATGCCATTGGCGTTGCTGGATGCGTTGGCCGCGCGCTGTGGACGCGCTGCGGGCGCGTCCTAACGTGTTGCTGGCGGGTATGTACTGGTTCACGCAATACTAACACGATACCAACGCGCTGCCTCCACGCCGTAAACGCGCCGACAACGCGCCGACAGCGCGCCGACAACACGCCAATAACACGCTACTAACGCGCCAATAACGTGCCAATAACGCGCCAATAACGCGCCAATAACGCGCCTCCAACCCGCCACTAACACGCTGCGCCGCGTCAAACTTTCTCCCAAAGCGCCGAAAAGTTTGACGTTTCTCGACGGGTTGCAAATATTTTGCGCGTTGCCGGCGCGCCGGGGGAAGCGTCGTAGTGTGACAGGGCCTTAAAATGTTGCCAGGACGTAAAACTCCAACAACTATCTGTACTCCTGGCTTGAGCTATCCACTGATATGACAACCGTACACTACACGATAATGCGATTTGGATCAGGTCGCTCAAGGTTCATGAACAATTTAAGTGTATTCCCAGTACTGATGTGTGGTTAAAGCTGCATAGTCTGATAAAATATTAAATTTTCAAAACCAAATCAATTATCTAGATTTGATTTGACATATCTAACTTAGCTACTGATGCACTTATTAAGCATTTGTTTCTGCGTAGAAGGCAATACTGAGTCAATTTAACAGAACCTGTTACTGCAGAAGTCTATGGTGTCAGAGTTTTGGCAAGCTTGCCAACACTAATTTTTCATGTTTGCACTCAAAATATCTAAACAATTTACCATTTAAAATAAAAGTAAATTTGAACTAATGTAAAGTAGATACTAGTGATCGATCTAATATATTTATCTCAGAAAAAAATACAGAAATTCAAAACCATCGGACTATGCAACTTTAAGCATATCGAATTCCACACTAAGCAGTAATTTATCTGGAGTTTGGGTACCAATTCCCGATCAAACGGGTTCAAATCACGTTCAAATCACGTTGATCGGGATTCATGACTCATTTACCTTCATTCTACCTCAACTTCTCCAGCAACCAATAGTAGACCCTTTCCGTGGATCACGCTGCACGGTGAGTTGCCCACCACTACATTAGTTCTGGCACTGTGATCAGAGGGCAGGGTTGATGTTGAACTCCCCTTTTGTCAGCAGTCTGGGTAACCGGTTGCCAATCAAAAGGTTTCAGACTAAAGCTAGCATGCCTTACACGCGTTATGCGGCATACGAATGTGAATGCGAATGCGGCAAAAAATGAAAAAGCATCTAAGTGAATAGGGGTGCTTCTATGCCTCCGAATGCGAATGCGAATGCAGATGCAAATGTGGCAACTGAATCGGTCCCTGTAGCCATCAGTGTGCGAATGCGAATGCTGCTGCGTTTGCCATAGAAACCAATACTGTTCCTTCACAAATTTGGAGGAAAAACCCCAACAAATGTTGGGGGTTGGCATATATCTACGCCACATATACGACATTCGCATGCCGCATGCCACATGCCACATGCCGCATGTAAGGAATCTTAGCTTTAGTGTGCATGTAGTGTGCGGATACCTGGAAAGTCGTTTGCATAGTTTCGTCTGGAATCGGTGACGAGTTGAAGGAAGTTCACGTCTCGGAAAGTACGGCTTGTCAAGGAACGTTTACCCCCAGCGCCTAAGTAGCGGTTTACGTCCTAGCACCATCTAAGGTCATATCAGGACGGGTACCGACTTGTGACAGTGCGCACTCATGGCGACTTTATAGTGCTGCCCCACTGGAAGATCAGGCCACCAGCACCATGACCTGATATCCCACTCAGTCACCTTATCCTGACACTGAGCCAACCAGTCCTTCTCCTATCCTATCAATGCTGAGCGCCAGGCTAGGAAGCGACACATGTCAATTTTTATGCCATGGTTTAATTCGACCAGGGTTCGAACCCACGACCTCACGATCTACCAACATGGGAACCGGACGCTCTAACTCATTCGGCCATCCCGTCTGGTCGTCCATACTATGTTTGTGTGTGTGCATGCCATCACACTCTTGTCGCACATACCGTTATCGTTATGGGAGGCTCAATCCAATTTTGTTGTCAGCTTTGCGAATGGGTGCGATGTGCTCCTTTTCGAGAGTAGTCACACCCCCTCCAAAAAAAGCAGAAGAATAAAACAGGCAAGACGAAGGAAGCATCTGTTTGTAATAATCTCTTGAAATCTAATGGCTGGTTTGGATTCATGGATGACAAAAGTGGCTACGAAATAAAGCATTCAGAACGCATACATCGGCTCCATGGACTAGTTCCGGGACTAGAGACTACATCACGGTTCCGACTGCGCATGCGCTGAAAACGGCCGTGGGAGCAAAGCAAAGGCGTACGGCCATTGACTTTGCTTATACGAGCATTGAAAAATGTCAGTTTTATTCAAAACTAATAGAAATCCAAAACCCTAACCTTATAAATCTAATATAATCTTTTTGTTAAACATGTTTTCTATATGTGTTCTAAGCGGTTTGTCTCTAGGTGGTGTGGTTTTATCAATATTTTACTTTTTCTGTATGGAGATTGCTCACTGCCATTGACAATGCATTGAGTACTCTGGCTATGGCTCTAACACTAGTCTGAGTGCCTAGATCTTTCTGAATCTAAATGCACATGGCATAAGATGTGCTGATTATATTGATGTAAATGCAATGCTGGATAAAAGATTAATATCTTAATTTATTATATATATATTTTTAGTTGGTATTCTGTTTCAAACAAGAGCTGAGATGAGCTGAAACTAGCACATTTCATAGCTGCACCCAGTGTATTAGCATGTGCCATGTGCTTTTGGGGGGGTTGTTTTGCTCTGATGCATCCCACAATGCACCACGCCGCTGGAACCGTGATGTAGTCTATAAACGGGGACTGTTAGTAAAATATATGTATTACCTAACATATTATTCAGGTAAGGCGATTGCACTGAAATGCATCATTCCTGGCTATAGTTGGCTTCCGTAAATATCTGAAAGAAAATACACACAAGTATACCACTAGACGTGGTGATTCCGTAGAGCGTAGGCTTCCCTACGGAAGGTAGGGAGTTCGAATCCCAGCCGACTCAAACTAATGACTTAAAGAATTGATACTTGTTACCACCTAGCTTGGTCATCATCCTCATCATTATGCTGTCGGTCGCGATGCGACAAAGACTGCTTTCATTACTTGACTGCCGCTCTCCATTTACATTTCATGAAAGCTGCCTGCAAAAGTGTTGAAGTGCTGCTGACTTTTGCAAGTTACCAGCGGCACTCTCTCGGGGAGCAAATAGAGGTCTCACACCGGCAAGAACATGTCCAGACAGGTGCAAAACTATTTGTCCCTGCAGTGGCTGGTCGGGATATTTGGGAGTTCCATACATCAACCGCCCTTGATGCTGCCACAGTGGCATGGTTTTCTTTTCAGGGTTTGCTCACTTAGCCTTCGGTTCTGTGAAGAAGCTGTACCACAAGGCAGTGGTTTACAACTCTGCAGGGCAGGGGCGTCAAACTCCCTGAGGTATTGCAATAGCTTGGTGCTTGGCATTAATAGGACTGGTTAGTTTAGTGTCAGGATAATGTGGCTGAGTGGGAAATGAGGTTGTGGTCCTATCAACCTGGTCTCCCAGTTGGGCAGGACTATAATATAAAGTCGCCTTCAGTGCGCACTGTCACAAGTAGGTACCCGTCCTGATATGACCTTAGATGTTGTCAGGACGTAAAACCTTAACGCACAAAGCACAAGCATAGCTTACCACAACCTGGGAGGAAACCCTCGATCGCGCATTATTAGGATAGGGCAAGGACTGGTTGGCTGAGTGTCAGGATAATATCACTGACTGAGTGGGATATCTGGTCATGGTGATGGGAACCTGGTCTTCCAGTACTATAAATTGACTGAGTCGGAAATGAGGTCGTGGTCCTATCAACCTGGTCTCCCAGTTAGGCAGGACTCTACTATAAATTCACCATAAGTGCACACTGCCACAAGTCGGTACAGGTCTTGATATGACCTTAGATATTATCAGGACGTAAAACCCCCCAAAACCAACAAATAAAGCACAAGCATAGCTTACCTCAACCTGGGATGAAGCCCCTCGATCCCAGCTAATACACACGTTCTTAAATGTGCTTCTCAGGTGTGAGGTGGTGTGCATATATGATAATATAGACGCGTTCAGAATGCAAGGGGAGGACATTCATAAATGACAATTCAGGTAGGTCTTGGATCCACATTACACTACCTGCCGGCTGTCATGTATGTCGGTTGTCAAAGTTTGTGGCAGGGTGTGATGTGTCTTGCGGTGTGGGGTGTGGGGTGTGGGGTGTGCGGTGTGCGGTGTGAGTGGTGGGGCGGGGTGGTGGAGGGGGTGGGCGAGGGGGAGGTGGAGGGAGAGAGAGAGAGAGAGAGAGGGAGAGGGCGAGGGGGGAAAGGGTGGACATTAAGGTAAGGCATAGTCATAAACCTTTCAGATTCCTTTGAAGTTCAGTGCCGATGATATTCGCCTTTAAAGCGCCCTCTGAAAGTAAAATTATCTACACCAGACATCGTTATGAGATTCATGTTTTTAGTCGTTGTGGATCGGGCTGGAAGGTATGGGATGACACCCTAAAGAACTTAATGGCTTCGGCCGCAGGGCGAGTGGCAGTGGTCACAGAAAAATGTGTCTGTCACGTGGTGTACACTTACTGTTCACAAAGCAAGGCGGAAAGATGTTCATGATTATGGATGATACTCCTTAGTGGTTTACTATAGAGGGCATGCACTGACGTCACGCTAAACGGAAGTGCAGCCATTGTGGCGATAGTAATCATAATAATAAACGTATTGTCATTGTCAATGGTCATGAGCAATCTTCATACAGAACAAGTGAAATATCTCTAAAACCACAACACCTAGGCACAAACCGCTTGGAACACATATAGAAAACATATTCAGCGAATAGATTATATTAAATTTATAACGTTAGGGTTCTGCATTTCTATTAATTTGGAATAAATAGACGTTTTGCACTGTGCGTACCGGCAAACTCAATGCATTGTCAATGGCCGTGAGCAATCTTCATACAGAAAAAGTGAAATATCTCTAAAACCACACCACCTAGACACAAACAGCTTGGAACACATCTAGAAAACATATTCAACAAATAGATTATATTAAATTTATAAGGTTAGGGTTCTTCATTTCTATTAATTTTGAATAAAATAGACGTTTTGCACGGCACGTATCGGCACACTCAATGCATGGTCAATGGGTTGTTTACTAGTTGATATCGCCACGATGGCCGCACTTCCGGTTGATGACGTCACGGGAATACATTCTATAGGGATACCTACTACAGCTTTTGAGCCGGGTCATGCCCTATGAGTTGAAAATCAGGTTCCGGGTGGATTTAAAAAAAAAGAATTTGTAGACATCGGCCATTTATTTAATCTAAGAAATATTTAAATGTGTCATTTTATACATTAATGTCCGGTCCCTCATTAACAATAAACCAATGGAGAGAGGGGGGGGGGTGACACTTCTGGGGCGGGGGGGGGGGGCTAGGGGTCCTCAATAAAGCCTGATATATGCGACAACGATTCACTGATCACGGAGGATCGGGCAGATAATTGTTTATTAAAAGCCTAAGCTGTGTCGATGAGTGACATTTATGTATATATACATATATGTGCTGTATAAACATTATGCGAGTATAATTATCTGTAAGGTGGAGATTATCCATGAACTATATCTCTCTCTGCTTGTCACATAAATGACACTACAGAAGTAATAACACTCAACAACTCAAGCAACTGGTCAGGCCCTCTGCCTCGCATGGTGCTGTCACGTGGCCTATTCAGCTGTCCTGGCGCCGCCAGGCTTTCACTAACAACAATTAAGGATCCAACTAACATAGTTTATGCAGTGTATCTTGTATAAGTATGGACATTTCAGCGACCAATGTCTACTACTATAGGAACAAATTGTGTAAAGACCATTCATGGAATTAATTTTCTGTAACTTTGACATCACTTGTCTTGTGGACATATGTATATACAGTGGTATGCATGTGTTGCAATTCCTCAGGGAGTTTGACGCCCCTACCCTGCAGAGTTGTAAACCACTGCTTTGTGGTACAGGTTCTTGACAGAACCGAAGGCTAAGGGAGCAAACCCTGAACAGAAAAACATGTCACTGTGGCAGCATCAAGGGCGGTTGATGTATGGAACTCCCAACATCTCCCGACCAGTCACTGCAGGGACAAATAGTTTTGCGCCTGTCTGGACATGTTCTTGCCGGTGTGAGACCTCTATTTGCTACCCGAGAGAGTGCCGCTGGTAACTTGCAAAAGCCAGCAGCACTTCAACACTTTTGCAGCAGCTTTCATGAAATATTTTGGGGTCAAGCAAGGTTGTTTACTGGCCCCCACGCTCTTCTCCATCTTCCTATCAGCAATGCTCAATGAGGCTTTCCGAGGCATGGGGAATGGCGTCTATATACAGTCCAGACAGAGCGCTGACCTATTCAACATTGCACACTGCTATTCGCAGATGACAGTGAACTGGTTGCCCACTCTGCTGATGATATCCAGAACATAGTGGAGGCTTTCTCCGATGCGGCAAAGAAGTTCGGCATGAAAATTAACATAAAGAAGATGGAGGTACTGTACCAACCCAACTCTACAAGAACCTGAGAGGAGGATGTCATGGTTGATGGAAACAAGCTGAACTCTGTTCTGGAATTCACCTACCTCAGAAGCACTATATCAAGTGATGGACACATTGATGCTGAAATACAGAGGAGGATGGCCAAGGCTAGTGCATCTTTCGGCCGACTATGCCAGAGACTTTGGAACAACCACCATGTGTCCCTGCGGGTCAAAGGCAAGATCTACCATGCAATCATGCTATCCACCCTACTATACGGAGCCGAGGCCTGGACAGTGTACAGACCACAGGTGAAAAAGCTGCATGTCTTCATGATGCGGCATCTGCGTTCGAACTTGAGGCTAACCTGGAAGGACAAAGTCACAAATAAGGAAATACTCGAATGGACAGGGCTGCCCTCTATGGAAGATCTTCTGTTCAAAAAGAATCTCCGGTGGACTGGACACCTCATGAGGATGTCATCAGACAGGCTACCAAAGCAGATCCTCTACTCTCAACTGTCTTCTGGTTACAGAAAGAGAGGGCACCCACACCTCTGGTTCAAGGATCACTCATGCCTGTAGCACTTGTTTACCTCTTGCCACTACTGTATTAGCATCCCACTACAGTATAACCCCGTAAAACCAAACTTGAAGGGACCCTATTAATTTGTTTAGATTAACCGATCATTGGTTTAACCGAGCTTTGGCTTCGACTTTGACTTGGCTTTGGCAAAAATGCAGGTACATTATGAATGTAATATACAATGTATGTGGACACTTTGATTATTGATTTTTATGTATATACAGTATAACCCCATCAAACAAATCTTGGTTAAACCAAATGATCGGTTAATCCTAACTTTTTTTGGCGGCTCAGCAAAATACCACCATTTATCATATTAAATATCTCAGATGACCTTATAACCACATGAAAGTTTGGTTTAACCCTACCAGAAGTGGCATGGGGCCTGACAATTTTGTTTGGATTAACCTATACTTTGGATTAACCGACTTTGGTTTAACCAACTTAATTATATGATAAATGGTAGTATTTTACCAGGCCACGAACAAATTTGGATTAACCAATCGTTTGGTTTAACCGAGCTTGGTTTAACGGGGTTGTACAATACCTTGTTTGTCTTTCCTTCCATCTTGCAGGAAATATGTATATCCTAATAATGCAGCTAGTCGTATATCCTAATAATGCAGCTAGTCGATCCGATATCAACGTTATCGGGTCCTGCATGCCTCCAGGCATTGCACTGGATCTCACCTTTTGTTGTTGTGGTACACTAGTTGAATAAGCAGGAGACATTTCAATCACATACAAGATATATTCCTCAATTTACTCCTCCAGGCTACGTGCCGACAAGTAGACAACAGCTAACAAAAGACTTTATTCAGTGAATAAAGTATATTTACAGCAACAACAACAAATATCAATTGTTAAGTCATGGGTTTCGTTTGCCCCCCCCCCCTCCCCCCCCCCCCCCCCCCCCCCCCCCCCCCCGCCCCACTAGGGGTTTGGACCTGAGGGCTCGAATCTGACGATCTGCCAAACCGAGAGGCGGACGCTCAACTCATTCGGTTATCCCGTCATAGGAAAATTAATGACGCGCACTAGTTAGGCATTTAATAAAATAGGGAACTGAACAATAACATAGCAGGAATATATATATATGCTGTATAAGGATTATACGAGTATAATAACATGTAATACTATACTATCCTAGCACCCACACACCAGTGATCGGGTGCTGGAACCTCACTTACTCATCTACTGCTCATGCCTCAGCTCCGACGGTGGTGCCACCACTCGCCTTCTTACTGTCCTACTCACTTGTCGCTGAGAATTTTATAAATATATTTAATCCCGAACTTGCAATTTTCAGATCAAGATGAGTGAAACATCAGCAGGTTTCTACTGCGTGTGTAGGTAAAGGTCGTTTGTTCAGTGGTAGTGGTAGCTAGCTACCTGTCTCTATATTACATACATCAGCAGTCATTGAAGTATGAGAGGAAACACCAGCTAGGTTTCTATTGTGTGTGTAGGTCAAGGCACTTTGTTCAGTGATAGTGGTGGCTACCTGTCTGTATAACATTGTACCATACATTACCGGTCTGGATGTATCACGGGAAACGCCAGCATGTCTCTGATGTGTGTAGGTTAAGGTCGTTTGTTCAATGATAGTGGTAACTAGCTGTCTGTATCACATTATACCATACATCACTGGTCGGTAAGTATGGGAGGAAACACCAGCATATTTCTACTCTGTGTGTAGGTTAAGGTCGTTTGTTCAGTGACAGTGGTAGCTACCTGTCTGTATCACATTATACCAGTCTGTGTGTATGGGAGAAAACACCAGCATGTTTCTGATGTTTGTGTAGGTTAAGGTCGTTTGTTCAGTGGTCGTGGTAGCTGCCTGTCTGTATATTACAGACATCACCAGTCTGTTAAATATGACAGGAAACACCAGCATGTTTCTGCTATGTATGAAGGTTAAGGTCGTTTATTCAGTGGCAGTGGTAGCTGCCTGTCTGTACTTTTCAGACAGCACCAGTCTATTAATATGACAGGAAACACCAGCATGTTTCTGCTGTGTATGAAGGTTAAGGTCGTTTGTTCAGTGATAGCAGTAGTTGCCTGTCTGTATATTACAGACAGCAGTACCAGTCTGCGACATATAAGGGGAACAGCTGCATGTTTCTATGACGTGTGTAGGTTAATATCTTTTGTTCGATGAAAGTGGTACTACCTGTCTGTACAACGACCACTGAACAAACAACCAGTCTGTGAAGTATGAGAGGAAACACCAGCCATGTTTCTACTTGATGTTCATACTCGCAGACGCGGGTCCTTTCTCCTGTTGGCATGTCTTCCTCAAGAGAGCGCGACCAGAAGTAGGGGTGGATGTTGGAGGTGGATGTAGGGCTGGAGGTGGAGGTTGAGGGTGGAGGTTGGAGATGGAGGTTGGGGGTGGAGGTAGGTGGGTGGGGGATGGCAATTAATGGAACGTTTTTATGCACTGTTTGTGGGTGGGTGGGTAAAAACAGAAATGGTGCGTGGCAGGTTAGGAGAGCTCAGTGGCCGCTGCAGGTCATTGGTATTAAAGCAAACACATCTTACCTTTTTTTTTTTTAAGACAAAAAAGGGCGGAAAAGCCATCAGGAAAGTGCTCGTGGGCGTTACAACACCCTCGACCAACAACAGCACGCTGACAATTTCCACACTAAAAACAACAATACAAACAAATATACCTATGTGGACACGTCACACACCAGTCCTACCCCTGCGCTGTCTGACACTAGTGACAGTGGCTTAAGAACGCATTCACCAGGCAGATGAACTGGTCACGTGATTTCGTTTTAATGAAAAGGAGTGGACCGACATCCAACATTGCCTTGAAATGAATCTTATTTGGAGTAAAAAGTTATAAAAAAAAAAAAAAGGAAGGATCCACATTAAAACAAAAAAACAGTGATAGTAAATTGATTTTATTTTACTACAATGTCCCTTGAAGACAGGTACGAAACTGGATCTCGTCTTGAAGCTGCCCGAAGAATGCAGGATCACTTGTGGCTATGCAAATAAATACAGCTAAATAATATATATATATATACATACATACATTCGCGCACCCACTATAGAAGGTCTAAGCGCATGCTCACCAACTTGTATATCGTGTTCACAACATCTCTTTCCATATTTCCATTTAATGTAAGATCACAGTCAGATACAATAAACTTACAAATTAAATTACAGATCCTCTTATGGTTTATCTATGCCCTATTGTGTCTCTAATGCCAGCTCGTTATGGTAAATAAAACTACTATTTTTTGGCACACATAGGGAGACACAATATTAGGCGTTTGCCTCTTGCTCTTTATTTTGGCAAATATAATTTATTCATTGGATAAGGTTAGTTTGCAGCGCTGGTTAACTGTTATTTTGACCAAGCAATGTTACTATTATTATTATTATTATTATTCTTTATTTACATAATTTATATATCCTGATACATACAGAAGGATCTGGTATAGTAGTTGGTGTGGGGAATGTGAGTTAGACACTAATTTGACACCGACACCGCATATGAGTTTAAAGTTGGATTTATTTCTTCTTTTTCGATAATGAGTTAGTAGTAAGCACATGTCAATTTTAGTAAGCACATATTAAGTTCAACAGAATAAGCACAGTGAGATAAGCCAATGAGTTATGCACAAATAGGTCAATAAGCTTTAACCCTATGCCCTATATAGTCTTTTAGCAGGGGTGGGTGGGATGGCAGTTCAAAGCCAGCTAGTGTCCTCCTGTGGCCGTGTCGAAGTGAGCTCTCTGCTGCTGAGACAGTCCTTATATAGGCGCTTGGCCGTTAGTTTGAGCTGTTGACCGCAGATGGCAGGTCAGTAAGACAGAGTTAGCATCTCGAAGTATTTACGTATCAAAGTACGAATAACCAGACGGCGCTGACGCAGAAGTCAGAAAGGAGTACCGCCATAAGTAGATAGGTGGCAGCACAAGTATTAAACTTTAAGGCTAAGATGCTATGGCGGCAATCGAATGCCAAATTACCCGTGTTGATGAGCATCACAAACAATTTATCAAACTACATAATGTGCGATACGGAAAACTGATGTATTGGACCGGGATTTGATATTGTGTGCGGTTATTGAAGATACGGCACCAACTGACGGCAGCACCATCTGTCCCTTGTCATGTGTGAATTACCTATGTTGCCAAAGCAACATGACCAATGTCGGCCCGCCTTATAGGCAGCATGGTCAAGCCTTGTGAGTAGCATAGGGAAATTCAGCCCATGATTGAGGGAGGGACGAGGAATTTTGGTGCACTTTGACAACAACAAAGGAAAGCCAAAGTGCCTCTAACTGAACTCCCCCACCCACCCTACTCTAATCAAGTAATTTACATATGGGAACAAACTGGAGACAAGACAGAGCTGGAGATAACAACAATTTTACTGGAGAACATAACCTGCTGGCAGGTCGGTCTTGGCTGGAGAACATATCGGTATTGTGTATCGTGTATCGTGTCATGAGTTAAATGACAATGATTTTATTGAGGTATCGTATAGAGTACCAGCAAGGTTAAATGATGTCATGATAAGTGTCAGGCATATCGAACAATTGATTAGTGATTAGAGATGAGACTAGTTAAATGTTGTTATGTTGTGAGGAAATGGAAAGGTCAGGAAAGAGATGAGAGAGAAGAACTAGCACGATACCAGCATCCCTCAACCCCTACCCCTTACCTCCTTCATCATCGAGTGGGTGGGTGGGTGAAGCGACTTGCAAGGAGAAAGACCGGCGTGAAAGTGAAGTGCGAGTCAGCAGTCAGTGACAAGGAAATAGGGCAATAAAGTAGTGCAGAGAGAAAGTAAATTATCCATGTTGACAGTGCCAAGATGCGTAATGTAAAAAAATTAAAGCTTCTTTTATTTAATGAAGCCTGTAGAGCACATTGATTTTTATCATCAGCTATTGGACGTCAAACATATAGTCATTCTGACATATTTCTTCGAGGGAAACCCACTGCCACCACATAGGCTACTCTTTCCAATAAACAACAAGGGGTCTTTTATATGCACTCTCCCACAGACCAGACAGCAATGATAAACCGGTTGTGGACCACTGGTTGGAACGGAAAATAACCCAAACTGTAAACGGGTCCACTGAGCAGGATCGATCAAATGACCCACACCTTCACAGGTGGACAGTCTACTGGCTGAGCTACATCCCGCCCTAATTAACTAACGTAAACAATAAAATACAGAAGTAGCATGCTGAGCGCAAGGAACCCTAGTAAATGACATTCAGGCAATGCGTTAGTGACATGTCTGAAGCTTTAAATGACCATCGGCGCATTACACCAAAACGAGAAAGTTCAATTATTGCGTAAATAGGAAATCTTTCCTACCATGCTTCTAATGTTTTTGGACACTGCTTTGAAGTGTCTTCTATTTTAGTGGGTATTGTATCTCAAATAGCTAGCGGCACCCATACTTCTAATGCCGAATCGCTGTGATATCATATGTTTAGCATATTAATAATATCACAGTAAAACCTCTCTATACCGACCCCTCCACAGATCGACCACTTCTCCTATATTGGTCGCTTTATTTGGGTCCCAACAATACCATTGTAAGGATATTCTAACTCTCTAAACCGACCACCTCCCTAAATGGACCACTTAAAGTCAGTCCCATGGTCGGTCGATTTAGAGAGGTTTTACTGCATATCATAATCATCATTAATTAGGAAACAGATGGTGGGGTAAAGTGATTGCGATGGCAAAGGCTTAGAAATATTGCGATATAATATAGGATAATTGATATGATGCTTGCTGGAATACAAATGTATTAAAGTCCATTTGGAAAACTGGTTATATTGTGAACTTTATCAAAGCTACACTCTGATGGGTGCATTTGGTACCTCAGTTGGTGATTCATGGTTTAACTTATTGAGGTTTAACTTCCTAGCAACATCTGAGATCGTGTGAGGACGATGGCACTCAGTCACATATTCTAGACATTGAATCGCCTAGTCTTTATCATATTCTAGTAATGCGGAGTGCCAGGGAAGTTAGTGAAAAAGTATATATTTTATAACTCCGCTGGAAATTGATCCCACATCACATGCGTAAAGCAGGAGCCCTACCCACGGACTATAAGCATTATGCGAGTATAAAGCCGCGGAAGGTATTGTGTATATATATTATTATATTATATTATTCTGATATTAAATTATTAGCCAATGGGCTCTCTGCATGTATTTGCTCCTTACTCATACATGTATTGGTGGTTCCATCACCGCCCACCTTAACTTCCGGTGCTAACATTGTCACTTGCGCCTGGAACTTTATATATATATATATAAATATATATATATATATAAATATATAAATATATATATACATATAAATAAATATATATATATATATATATATATATATACATAGAAATAAATATATATATATATATAGAAATAAATTTATATATAAATATGTATATAGAAAAAACCTCAGGTGCGACTGATACTTGTCGACACCCATTGGAGGAGAGGTGGGCTGCACTTGGCGCCACAAATCAAGTGTTGGGTATTAGAGAGTACAGTAACTGGTAGTATCAATAATATCAGTAACATCACTTGATATAAATAATTAGGTAAATTCTGTTCCATATTTTTATACTCGTATAATACGCTATACATCATATATATATATAAATATATATATATATATATATATATGTAACAGCGCCCGCATAAAAATTCCAGTGCGCGAGTAACAGTATTTGCGGCATTGGTATGGGTTGGGGGTGGTGGCGCCACCTGTCCCAACTCTGAAAAGGGGTCACCCATATAAAGAGAAGTGCACCACGTAACCCGTGCACCACGTAACCCGTATGTAAAATATTCCGATAAAACGCATTGGTGGGGAATGCAGATGGTCTATAATGGAATGCAAATGGTCCATTCAAGTAAATGGTATATAGTGCCAGGTGCATGAATGTATTTATGTAGTTGCTGGTGATCCTTTACTTATGGTCAATAGTCATTGTGTATTAGGTAGATAGTGTGAAGGAGGCACTAGTGATAGTGTGTAAGGGTCCTCAGGAGCCCTACTCACTACCCCCTCCCCGCCCCCCCCCCCAAACTGGTAGTCACAGATCACCACACACACAGCTCAGGCAGGTGGTGGCCAAGCAGCCACACCCCATGGTGGTGGTGGGCAGATCATGGTAGCCATGGTGACCCAGTAATGCTTACTGTTCATTGGTGGAACTATACATGCTTGTTGCTCATAGGAGAACACGGTCAGGTGGGATGCCATACCAGATCCATGTACCACTATATAATAATAAACCTGAGGGCATTGTCTCTCTCTACTTTCATTCTTTATACTCTTCCTTTCTCTTCTTGCCTGTATTGATTCCATTATAGCCTGCCTACACAGACCACAGATGCCCCAGCTGAGGACTTTACACATACCTGTATCAAGCACTACTATTGGTCATTTCGGCCTTCTCATTATATGCATTTAACTGTCAATCCTCAGAAATAAAACTCCAGGAATGCGCATGCGATGTCAGTATAGGTGGTCGTTAAAAGGCGACAAACGCGAAGTTATAAGGTTATGGCAAAACAATTTTATAACGAAAAGAAGATTTGAATTCGGAAAAGGGCACTGGTTAATCAAATGAACATTACCATTTAAAACGTTGTCACCAACACAATTAATTTTTAAGTTCATTGCTGATATACATATAATATATATATATATATATATATGTGTGTGTGTAATAATTCTTACATTATCTTATGTACAGGTATAGAGATAAAGGTAAGTATAATAGAGATAGAGACAAGTATGCAATATGAGTTGGGAGTAACTTAGACCTCAACTCCTTTATTTTAAATAATTCCTCCGAGTGAGTCGAAAAGTTCCTCCAAGCGAGTGGAGGATAGGTCCCACGTAGGAGGCGGAGCTGTGCATGAGGGTACCCCCCCCCCCCCCGATAGGGGGGGGGGGTGCAGGACACTACAGCCATTATTACATGCGATAAAGGGTTTATCACTATCCATATATATATATATATGAACTCACATACATTTCTTGTAGGGAGTTTACATCCTGGTAACATCTAAGGTGATACCAGGATGGGTACTGACTTGTGACAGTACACACTCATGGCAACTTTATAGGACTGCCCCTCTGGGAGACCAGCCCACCGGCACCATAACCCTATTTCCCACTCAGTCATACTATCGTGATATTGAGCTAATCACTCCTTGCACGATCCTAGTAATGTTGAACGCCAGGCTAGGTAGCGACAGGTATCCATTTAGTAAGTCATTGCTTTGACTCAAACTCCTGACCGTTCCGTACATGAAGCCTGTGCTCTATTAATTCAGCCACCGTGCCTGACCACTCATGTGAAAGGTGTATAGATAGATGTTTGGCAATAACTGTTTATTGAAACTAGTTATTTTCTGCCAAGTGCACAGATAGCCAATGAAACTGTCACTGGGATATGTGGAGAGGAGTACATCTATTGCCCCCCCCCCCTCACCACTCGTTCCAGTTAACGGCATACACGTCATAGTGTAAGCCTAATCTCCCTATGCCTCAGGTACATCACATGTGTAGCGAATAGATCATATTACTCAGCTGTCTTGTCAACATAACAAAATAAATTTTAAAAAGCACAAGGTCATATTGAGTTTCCTTTTCACCAGGCTCATAACAGACAGTTATGTTGTACCTGTTTTATGGTTAACTACAGTACAACCTCTCTAAATCGAACGACCTTGGGACCAACTTTAAGTGGTCCATTTAGGGAGGTGGTCGGTTTAGGGAGTTAGAATATGGTTACAATGGTATTGTTGGGACCCAAATAAAGCGATCGATATAGGGGAGTGGTCGATCTGTGGAGGTGGTCGGTTATGGAGGTTTTACTGTATATGATTATTATGAGCATGCATTGTATGTATCGCAGATCATGAGTTTTTCTTTCAGTATTCTGTGGCCCAACAACAGAACCTGTCTTGAATCCAGTCGAACAATTCTCTAAGTTCAAAACTCATACTGGTTATAGAGTTGCATAATTGGTATGTGGGTAATGCAGTACCTCAGATACATTAGGCGCTAAAATACCTCAGGGAGTTTGACGCCCCTGCCTTGCAAAGTTGTAAACCACTGCCTTGTGGTACAAGTTCTGGTTCTTGATAGAATCAAAGTCTAAGGGAGCAAACCCTAACAGAAAACCATGTTATCGTGGTAGCATTAAGGGCGGTGATGAATGGAACTCCCAACATCTCCCGACCAGCGACTGCAGGGTTAAATAGTTTGCGCCTGTCTTGACATGTTCTTGCCGGTGTGAGACCTCTATTTGATCCCTGAGAGAGTGCCACTAGTAACTTGCAAAAGCCAGCAGCACTTCAACACTTTGCAAGCAGCTTCTATGAAATGTACAACCACACAAAGCGGTGGTTAAGTAATGAAAGCAGTCTTTGTCACATTGCGACTGACAGCATAATGATGATGATGAAAGGTTTGCCACAATTGGACCTCGTAGTTCAATATCATTATATATAGAGCATTGGTCAATATTACCTACTTATCCACTACTGAGTCGATAGGTTATATGCCTGTAACAAGATGTCTACAAAATCTTGTATTCCCAGTTGGTCACCCATCCAAGTACTGACAAGGCTGAACATAGATAACAGATTCGCCCCACACTTACAGAACAGCGGTGAAAACCAACCCATTAGAAAAACTGGCGAAGAATTTCGACATGGTGGGGAAATAAATTGAGCGGATAAATTGTTACTGTAAGAAGCAAAATATATTCTCCACATACATATTCATATTTACCCGCTACTTCTGATATGAAAAATATAATAAAGCATGTAGTCTAAGGAACTTTAACATTAAAACCGACGCCTTTTTATCGTCACCATCTTGTCTTTTTGCTTTCGCTCCTATTTCACCAACTCTGTACTGGTATATGTAGCCATGTGATACTGGAACCAGGAATTCTACTTCCTGTTCTATACTAAAGCAGTTTTCGCCAGTGTTTAGACTACGCTGTGGTTCACCACTGTTCTGGAAGTATGGGGGTGAATCTTTTATCTAGGCTCAACATTACTCTACTTTGGTGGTTATCGGAGAATCAGCGTTTCCATTTTATACTGGCCGTATATCTGGATTGAATCTGCATAAATAAAAGTCACTGGGGGAACTGAGAGCTGATCGATGATGTTCATGAACAAACTCCGTCCCTGGACTTGGTGGTCGAATTTGTAAAGCGCAGACTTCCCGTACGAAAGGTCAGGAGTTTGAACCTCAGTCGAGTCAAACCAATGACTTACAAAATGTATACTTGTCACTACTTAGCCTGGCGCTTGGCATTACTAGGATATGGCAAACTGGTTAGATCAGTATCAGGATAATGTGACTGAGTACAAAATTGGGTCATGGTGCTGGTGGCCTGGTCTCCCAGTGAGGCAGTACTATAAAGTCACCATTAGTGTGCACTGTCACAAGTCAGGGCCCATCCTGATATGATGTTAGATATTGCCAGCCAGGATGTTAAACTCCAACAAACAAACAAACCCATCCTGATATGACCTGAGATGTTGCCAGGACGTAACACCCCAACAACCAACCAACAAACAAACCCCGCATAGTGTGACACTTTGTGTGTTTGTTGTGTTACGTCCTAGCAACATCTATGGTCATATGAGGACGGGTACTGACTTGTGACAGTACGCACTCATGGCGACTTTATACCAGACATCAGGCCGCCAGCATCATGACCTGATATCCCACTCAATCACATTATCCTGACACTGAACCAACAAGTCCTTGCCCTATCCTAATAATGTCTCACGCCTCACTAGGAAGCGAAAAGTATAAATTTTTAAGTCATTGGTTTTACTCGACCAGGGTTTGACCCCACAAACCCATGGGTTCGGATCCCCCGATCTCCCAAAACAGGAGACGGACGCTCGGCCATCCCGTCGGGTGCGTAGTATGAGACCCTTAATGGTGGTCGTTGTGAGTACAGGGGCAAAGCATGGTTCCCGAGTGGATGATCCTGAGGAGCCGCGTCCTACTGACTGCCCCAGCTGATGGATCAGTGCTCTGTATCGGGTGACCCTCACCTCCCCGTATCAGCCCGACATGCCTCCCCTGCTGGGTACAAGCCAAGTGAACTAGCCACGGGGGGTACCGGATGTCACTCTCCAAACACAATTACCGCCGGTGCGCAGTTAATGACGCTGCGCGCGGGGCTCTGATTGGAGAGTGCGGCCGACGAAGGTCGTGTAACATGATTACCTCCGTTGGTGCGGCTTACTGTCTCTTGCGAAATTGGTTTCTGGCCGCGGTGGCGCCGCCTGTTGGCGGGTAGACTAAGCGTTGACAAATAACGTCGCCAATAAGCAAGCCTTGGCCAGTTGCTATCCGGGCAGCACTTCGTCCACACCTCTTTCTATTTCCTCTCTGCTGGACATGCTCCTCCTTGATAATGTCTGAAAAGAGTTCCAGGAGGGGGAGCCTACCAGCATTTCACTTTCTACTCTATTCTGTCCGTGTCTTTGGCTCGCTGGCTGCTCACGATAGAGCAAATAGACACGGTCCTTTGACTCAACTCTCCTCATTTCTCTTTCCTATACTCTACCCTTTGTTTTTTCTCCTGGGCTTACTTCTCCCCTTGATCAAGGGAGTTGTTTGCTTGGGTGGGGCCCTGTACCTTATCATTTCTCTCGTTTTGTTCCCACCTTTCCCTGTCCCTTCCTCCTGAACCCTAACCTGCTGTTACTGAATACGAGTGCTCTGCTACTGCCAGACCGCATTGATTTGAGGCCGCCCCAATGCTTCGGTGTTTTGAATGTTGTAAAGACATCCCCAGCTTCTACAACCATCCCACCTCAAGATTAATCTTCAACCAAAGATTGGACTGATTTATCAGGGCCTTTCTATATTGCTGCAGTTCTGCAGCCGGTAACTGTCGTAAGGTTACAAACCACCCCAAAAAAGCAAGCATTGGCGAATGAGTGAGAATTATATGGAATTTATATATACAGTAAAACCTCTCTGACTCGACTGAGAGCCTAAAGCTAAGATTCCTTACACGCGGTATGCGAATGCGAATGCAGCAAAAAATCGAAACGCCTTGAAGTCAATGGACTACAACCCTTACACGCGGTATGCGAATGCGAATGCGAATGCGTTTTTCCGATCGGTCCATGTAGCGATCGGTGTGGCATGCGGCATGCGACAAGGGGGGTGCAAATAGAAACCTGAGTCTGATTTGTCCATTAGTTTAACACTAGGAGAGGCGACTGAGCATTACGGAACGGTCACGCACAAGGGTGCTGAGGGGAAACATATGGTAGTGGTGGTGGTGGGGGTTCGGGTTGGTAAAAATGCTACCAGAGCTACAAAAATATGAATACTTATCTATAATTTAGTAATTATATAGGTAGGAACCTCCATGTGATGTACCAAAAGTTACATAGATATAAATGCCATATTAGGCCATATACAGTGCAGTATGGGGTATACTTGTTTATTTTTATTTTTTAAATATAGCAGGTCGTGTGCCGCAAGCCGCATGCCGCATACCGCATAGAAGGAATCTTCCCATTCGCATACCGCATGCCGCATACCGCATGCCGCATGCCGCATACCGCGTAGAAGGAATCTCAGCTTAACTCCGGATCTCCCACACGCGAGGTCCATGCGCCACTGATTCGGCCACCTGGCCCGGTCGTCTTAGATGGTGATTTACAAGCGGTAGGTGTGGAAATGTATAATGAGTCGTGTATCACATGCTCTGTACTCATGAAATCACATTGAAAAGGGAAGGGGGAACCCGCCAAAAAATCACCATAAAAACCACCATAAAAAAAACCAAACAACAAACAAAAACCGGTTCTCGTCCAACCACCAACATTGAGCAACGTTGAGTCTCTCATCAGACTCAAGGCCCGGTCACATAGACGTTAGTGGACATAGTTGAACGTAGTAGAGGCTAACGTAGTTGAACATAGTTGAACAAAGTTGAATGTAGTTGAACGTACCAGCATCCATACTTCTTGGTATTAATGTGGGTGGGCCGTGAGTTCCGATTTCATCTTTGGACATGTTCAAAAGTGCGCTACGTTAGAGGCTGAATTTGCATCCGTGATGTTAAAGGGGCAGTCACACTACAACGTATAGCCTTAGCGTATGCCGACATATGTGATTTTCGACCAACACATCTGCGTACGTTGTCATACGGTACGTATATGTTGGGCATATGTTGGGTATGTTCCGGGTACGTCGTTATACGTTGTCTTATGTCGCGTGCGTCGAGGCTCCGAAAAGATTTTGTGCATGCTCAAAATTTCCAATGTGTGTCGATGTGTGCCTCATACATTGAACGTACACTGTGTGTACTTTCGGGATACATCGGCGAACGTTGGGAGTCCATTAGGGATATGTTGGAATAAGTTGCTGCACATTAGCCTAACGTTCAGCCTGTTGGGAACATACAGTCTGCGTACTGCCAACGGATGCATAACATACTCCAAACATATGCCTGCCATATCTCCAGCGTACTTAATGTATATGGTGTACTTCTAGCGATGGAGTAATGTACGTACCGTGAGCGTATGCAAACATTTTGCGAATGTTTTGTGAGGCTCATGAATGCTCTCAATAGGTCAGAGATACAGTCTGCATACGTTACATACATTGTGTGTATGTTGTCTGTACATTGTGTGTATGCCCATTTTTATCCCTCGCAGTGCGAAAAGTTCGGCCTCTGCCGACCTAGTTTGATTTGAAATTTATTTCAACACATTACACACACGCCAGCGCCATACTTCATAGTGTGACAGGGCCTTAACATACTCTAGTGTACTGTAGCGTACTCTAGCGTACTCTAGCGTACTCAAACGTACTCTAGCATGCTCTAGCGTGCTCTAGCGTACTCTAGCGTACTTGGAAGAAGCCCTGATCACATAGCCGTTAGTGGACGTAGGTGAACGTACTGGAGGCTATCATAGTATGATGCTCATGTTAATGTTTCATAATCAGATATAGTTTTTATAATAGCATAGTTGCATCTAGCCATCGATCATCCAGTGTTATTCCATACCAGGGTTGTGGATTTTTTGTTAAAAGAATTAGCGGTCGTGTCTTTGGGAAAATACTTGATAAAAACGTATCTTGGTATAGTATTACTGTAAATGACAGGGTAACCTTTACGGTGACTTTTCTTTTAAACGTGGTGCTCTATAGGATTAGATTACATTTGATACACTAGTGATCAGTTGATCATCAGTTTTGTCTCTCTTCGTATTTGTGTACCCTATTATTTTGTGGTAGTAGCTTTTAATATTTTGACAACAACTGGTGGATAATATAACTTGCCCTCGCAGTTTTTCAGGTCCCCCCCCCCACACCTGCACACAGCATATCTTATTGCCCTTTGTTCAAATTTACTTAGAAAGTTAACAGTATCTCAACAACTAAATCTTACCCCATTCCTGTAAATTAACTGTGTTGTTTTCCTTCATTGGGAATGTATTATTATTGCCACATCATCACTCTTCATATGAACAGATTGAGGCATTAGGAATAAGCAAGCATAAATAGTAAATCAAACCGGTGTAGCAGGAAATCGCAAACCCTGTAAATCGCAAACCCCCACTTGTGATTTCCTAGGAAATCGCAAACCCCCATGCCATATATGGGCATGGGGGGTTTGCGATTTCCTAGGAAATCACATATCCCCCCTGGAGATCGCAAACCCCCCATGTTAATGATACAGATAGTTGTTCTGGCTTTTCTTATTGATGTAGTCTAGTATCTTTGACAACAAATTGACCTGGTCCCCTAGCCTTCTTGTGAGCAGTGAATAATGGCCCTTGTTGTGAGAGGCATGAATCAATTAATCCATCTCGTGAGGCATCCCCCTTATATGAAAATAAATGTGGCAGCCTATGTATGTGCAGCCTATGTATATGCAAAGTGACTGATAGTTTTGTAGGGAATTGGATATTTGTTATTTCAAAATGTTTAAAGAAGTTGTGCTGGCTTTTCTTAATCTTGTAGTTTAGTATCTTTGACAAAAATTGATCTGGTCCCTTATCCTTCTTGTGAGTGATCAATAGCAGTGAAAAAGGCCTTTGCTGTGACAGCATGACATCAAAACTAATCAATTGATCCATCTTGATCCTCCTTGAATCTATTTTATCCCCCAGATCTGGTAGAAGTTCAAAATCAAACATAGGCCTATAGCTGCCCTACTTGTGGTGATAAATGCTACAAAGCATGGGGGGTTTGTAATTTCCAGGGGGGGTTTGTGATTTCCTAGTAAATCGCAAACCCCGGGGTGTGCAATTTCCAGGGTTTGCGATTTACTGCCACACCGGCTCTTCAGAATCACGATATGCTGAAAAATGAATCAAATGTCATTGCCCCACTGGGAGACTAATCCGCCAGGGCCAGGACCTGATATACCAGTCAGGGTAATTATTAACCTGATACTGAGCTAACCAGTCCTTACCCTACCTTAAAGTTTATTTTAAATGGCTAACTTTGGAGATATTTGAAGTGAAAACAAGCAAAATGAATTTGTACATAATTATCAAAACTCTAACCCCATAGGATTCAGCAGTAACAGTTTATATTGCTTGTTTGTTTGCTGTTTTATGTCCTACCCACATCTGAGGTCATATCAGGACAGATAGCGACTTATGAGTGTGCGCACTCATGGCGAGTTTATAGTGCTGCCCCACTGGGAGAACAGGCCACTAGCACCATGACCCAATACCCTAGAGAGTTACATTATTCTGACACTCTGCTGACCAGGGCCTATATGTATGAGTCAATTTTTAACCGGACCGGGGTTAAAGGAGGGTGCCGGGTTATCTAACCCCGCGGTTCCAAATGTGTCTCGGGGGATGTATGGGTCCAAAGCGCGCATGGGTTAGCGAGCATTTCAGTTATTTATAGATTTGGGGAACCCCTGTGTCGGTATTTACATTCGTCGATTCGACACTATTAATATCTCTGCCAATGCGGCGGCAGCATTAATAACGGTTCGAATATATGGTTAAATTGATCAAATTTCACTTATTGTGTATGTAATTCTGTTAAATATGATCGCATTGAATAGATTTGGGCCTAATATATTCCCGCCGATTCGTCGGCGATGGCGGCGGCCATGTTTAGTTGACGTTGGACAGTATGGATATCGACGTCGCTGCGGCAGCGGCAATTTGTTTACTTTACATTCGTCGATTGGACAATATGAATAACGCCGCCGATGTAGCTGCTACGTTAATATTGCTTCGAATTTAGGGTTAATTTAATTAAATTTCATGATTTGAGTATGTAATTCTGTTAAATATGATCGCATTCAATAGATTTGGTCATAATCGGTGCCTAACCCCACCTTTAACCCTGCTTTCGCTTGGGGTTAGTGCAGGCGACTTTACGCTCGCCGAGTTAGTTTAACCCCGACACATACATATGCAGTTTTTGCCGCTAACCCGGGAAATCCGCACGACGCAGGGTTACGACCGCTAACCCGGGCTCATACATATAGGCCCTGTCCTTGTCTCTCCAGGCCATGTAGCAATCTGTGCACGGGTGAAATTCCTTGCTGTGATATTTTGGGAGGAAGGACCAGACAGGATGGCCGAATGAGTGAAGCATCTGTTTCCTGCTTTGGGAGATCGGGGAATCCGAACATATGTGTTTTTGGGTTCGAAATTGATACTTGTTGCTTCCTAGCCAGGCACTTGTCATTATTAGGATAGGGCAAGGACTGGTTGGCTCAGTGTCAAGATAATGTGACTGAGTGGGATATCAGGTCATGGTGCTGCTGGCCTGGTCTCCCAGTGGGGCAGCACTATAAAATCACCATGAGTGTGCACTGTCACAAGTCGGTACCCGTCCTGATATGACCCTAGATGTTGCTAGGACATAAAACAACAAACAAACACATTTTATTTATCAAGTAACATCTCTCAGCACTGAAGAACTGGTCTTCAGTCCAAAAGATAAAGCTGTTGGTTAGATTTAAACACTTTTGGTCATACATAGGCTGAATGGTAAATGGTAAATGGTGTACAGTTGTAGTTAGATAATGAATCAAATACATCGGCTAAATATTTAAAATATAACTACAAACTACCTTGACAAAACAGCAGATGTAACTACATTAAACACTTTGGTACCAGTTGAGTTAGTATCTTAGTTTATCTGTGAAAAAATCTTGTGGGTTTCAATATGTCAAATGGCAATGTAGGCTATATCATATGGCTAGAATTGTATTCTATAATCAGGGTTTTTAAAATTTTCAAAATGGGGAGTCCTGCCCTGAGTGTCTGGTAGGCATTATGCCCATCAGACACTTCTTACACATAAAAATGATGACTTGAACGCTGGATATCGGTTCCCGGAACTCTCCTTGATCCAGAAGTCCGAAGTAGATGACCCTTCTAGTGCGACTATGGAACTGTGCTAATGGCTAGGTAGATGGCGCCCATCAAAGATAATCACTTCCATTGTGAACTGGAGGAACATGACATAAGCAAAGGGATGCTCTGCTACTTTGCTTCAGTCAACAGTTAATTCATACTATTCACGCCGCGGCCATGTTGAAACCAGACCGAGGCCACGTAGGCGTCTGCGATGTGCCACTGTATAAAAAGTCATGCGAATAATTTTTCGTCGAACAAAACCTGTTGAAATCTCTCAAATTTGAAGGTTTTCATTTTTCACCCTACCATATTCATCTAGTCTTAGTAATTACAAATTAATAAAAGCTTTAAAAGGGTTAACATATATTTGGGAAATATATCTATATTAAGAAACTTATGCAAATTTTGAATTTAAGAAAAGATTGGCAGCCAAGGTGAGCGACTTTCTTGACGATGCTTACTGAAATGCATCTGATCATCAATCAATCTTCATGAAAATTGACCAATAAATAGAAAAAAAGGTATGCAAAAAAGAATATGATTATTTCAAAAGTTAATATCTTCAAATTTGACTCCTTTAATTTCTGTAGTAGTTCATACACATCGGCACACAGCAGTGTCTTATGGCAATTTCCAATACCCGACGCATACTCAGGCTCGTTCTGATGCCGAATTAGGTCACGTGTGAATAGTGTGAATTGGTGTGCTGACTGTGTCGATGCTTCATAATTAGTGATTGGACCATGAAGAAAATTACAAGTCAAGCAAAATACCTTCATATTTAAATTGACATTTTCTGCGGAGGCCTATTTTCTTCCTGTCTAATTAAAGTTGCATAGTCCGATGAAAGTATCGAATTCTCAAACGCAAAATCCTTATCTAGATTTGGACCTACAAACCCGAGTTTAATACTGGTGCAGTTATTAAGCATTTGATGATATATAGAAGGATGTGCTTAGCAATTTAATATAACCTGTTACTGCTGAAGCATGTGTGTTCAGTTATGGCAGGCCTGCCAACATTGATTTAGTATGTTTTATCTTCAAATACAGTAAAACCTCTATATACCGACTCCTCCACAGATCGACCACTCCCCTATATCGATCGCTTTATTTGGGTCCCAAAAATACGACTATAAGGATATTCTAACTCTCTAAATCCACCACCTCCCTAAATGGACCACTTAAAGTCGGTTTCATGGTCGGTTTAGAGAGGTTTTACTGTATCTACTAAGTTAGTCATTTTAAAGCAAAATTACTTCAAAATAAAATAAAGTAGATTATAATAATGTATAGCATATAAAGATCAACCTAATATATTCATCTCAGAAAATGACAGAAACTCAAAACCATCAGACTATTCAATTTTAAGGCTCCTAGATAAATGCTACCGAGAAATGGAGCCGCAATCTCACTATTAAAGTATTATGGTTCCCGCAAACTACGTGGTAACTTGCTTTGAATGCTATTATTGATCAAAGATCGGGGAATTGGTTTGCAGGTTGGAGTACATCCATATTAAAGTTGCATAGTCCGATGAAAACATCACATTTTCTAAATCGAAGCAATTAGCTAGATTTGATCGACGCATAATTTCCGAACTGTGGTTGATTCGAGGAGGAGAGCCGGGTGTATACGCCACGACCCCAGTGGGAGAGACGAACATAATTGACCTACAATCCCCCCCCCCCCCCTACAACGCATTTGGATTCGCTTGCCTGTTGAGACAGAACATTAACCACACCCACCCACCCTCTTTTTGAAGGACTACTACGTAGGGGTCGCCGTGACGGCCTCATAGGTTCCAGCGATCGAGGAGGGCTCCCTCAACATCCACGCCGTCTACTGATTCCCCTGTTGTACCTCTCATATAACTGTTTCCGTAATACACCCTAAAGCTAGGATTCCTTACACGCGGTATGCGGCATGCGAGTGCGAATGCGAATGCAGCATGTGGCATGCGGCATGCGAATGGGTTGGGTCCTTTCACCCAAACCCACACCCACACCCACACCCACACATAGTGTCAGGTTTCTCTACCACTGTTTTCTATGGCAAACACAGCATCATTCGCATTCGCATGCCACACCGATGGCTACATGGACCGATTCAGTTGCCGCATTCGCATTCACATTCGCGTTCACATTCGCATTCGCATTCGCATTCGGACGCATGGAATCACCCCCATTGACTTAGATGCTTTTCGATTTTTTGCCGCATTTGCATTCGCATTCGCATTCGCATGCCGCATGCCGCGTGTAAAGAATGTATCCTTTAACCTTTCCTCCCACTCGGTCTCCGGCTTCCCTCATTCGAATCATGCATATGTACTTTAGATACTGGTGCATTTATTAACCATGTCTTGCTACAGAGAAGGGAAAACTAAGTCATTTTAATAGAACATTTTAGTATTGAGACCAGTGGTGTCTGACTTTTGATGTGCTAGCCGAAATTAATTTTGAAAATGATTACTCTTCAAATAGCTCAAAAGATAGCCATTTACAAGAAAGTTACTTTATACTAAAGTAAGGTAGATTATATCAATCATCCACTATACAGTATAACCCCGTTAAACCAAACTTGAAGGGACCTTAGAAATTTGTTTGGATTAACCGATCATTGGTTTAACCAAGCTTTGACTTTCACTTGGCTTTGGCAAAAACGAGGGTACACTATGAATGTACAATGTATGTGGACACTATGGTTATTGTTTTTTAATGTATACAGTTTAACCCCATTAAACCAACCTCAGTTAAATCAAACGATCGGTTAATCCAAACTTGTTCAGCGACATGGCAAAATACTACCATTTATCATATAAAAAAGTGTCAGATGACCTTAAAAGCACATGAAAATTTGGTTTAACTGTACGGGAAGTGGCCTGGGTCCGACAATTTTGTTTGGATTAACCGATACTTTGGATTAACCGACTTTGGTTTAACCAACACTTTTATATGATAAATGGTAGTATTTTGCCAGGCCGCCGAAAAAAGTTTGGATTAACCGATCGTTTGGTTTAACCGAGCTTGGTTTAACGGGGTTGTACGGGATAAACTGATTTGCTTTTTACATGGTGTTTCATAATCCCAATAGAATACATATTGATTTGAAGCAAATGTCCTTGTGTTTTCAGTGTAACCGTTTCTATGCTGTTTTGTGTCAATTGTTACAATGGACAAAAAAAAAAGAAGAGTTATCACCTTTTGAGACAGGCTCATATATCACATAAGGAATTTCTATATTAAATGAAATAAGGCATTTAATAAATAAAATATAAAAAGAAGCATACTTATAACGTATGTCTTGACACCTTTATAACCGTAACTGGTCGACTTGTCTCAGTGAGCAGGAGTGAATAGAGGTCGGTGGGGGGTCGAGCCGGAGCCGCCACTTTTGAGGTTGAATTATTAAGAGGTCGTCGGTAGAATGGTGATACTGATAGTGCATGGGCGAACATCGCTCTGGCAGGCGATAGGCTATCTACGATGCACACGTGATAGCACGGGTTCGATCCGGGGCCTGCATGGCGTGTCAGGACCGTGGGAATGTCGGGCTCAGATGCAATCAGCTGCAGCCATTACCTTACTTTCCCCTCACACTTGGGTGGTGGGAATATTGCAAAAGAGTTTAAAGCTATTTATTCTCTGTGTCACAGTGGTTAGAGTCTGACTTTGTCTAGGTCGGACTCCTAATCTGAAGGTCGGTAATTCGATTTGCCATGCCATCACCTCTAATCTGTCAATTTGGAATTCCACCACTGTGTATAGGTTACATCATCATCAAAGGCCAGTTGCTCTCATACCATGTCTATGTGGTGTGGGAGGTTACCAATCCCTTGGGTCAGCAAATGTGTAGCCTCGGGCTAAAGTAACTGTCTAATGGCAAAAACAAGACTATACTGACTAATCCATGATTGGAAGTATAAATCTAGAACAAAAATAGAAACAAAAGTATCGATATTGTACTATTTTGTAGCATTCTGCACAACACTTCACAGGCAAGGATGCACATAGACAGGTAGGCGCAGATCGGGTGATTGCATCAAGGAGCCTAGGTAGTGTAATGGTTAGAACACTAGCCCCGGAATGGCTAGAAGCGTGGGTTTAAATGCTTTAGATTTCTCATACCGGATGAGATAAGTGTATTAGTAGTGCGCTGATCACTGGTCCATGACGGAGGTGGGGAGCAGGGGTGGAGAAGGGCAAAGGTCATTGCCATGTTGGAACCTTCGACGTCAGCTGAGTATTCTTTCGTCCCCTTTAGATTATCAATTCCATATGTGCACTCATATACCTAGATTTTCAACTCCTTATGCACAACATCACTGTTCAATATCATTCCTGCTAAATTCTCAACTCTCTATGTAAGCCATCACTGTTCAATATCAATCCTGCTAGATTATCAACTCCCTATGTACACTATTATTGTTCAATATCATTCCTGCTAGATTCTCAATGCACTATGTACACTGTCATTGTTCTCTGGTATCCCTGCTAGATTCTCAACTCCCTATGTACACTATCACTGTTCAATGTCATCCCTGCTAGATTCTCAACTCCCTATGTAAACGATCACGGTTCAATAGATGCTCAACTCTCTATGTACACTGTCATTGCTCACTGTTATCCATGCTAGATTCTCAACTCCCTATGTACACCATCACTGTTCAATGTCATTCCTGCTAGACTCTCAACTCCCTATGTACACCATCACTGTTCAATATCATTCCTGCTAGATTATCAACTCCCTATGTAAACCATCACTGTTCAATGTCATTCCTGCTAGATTCTCAACTCTCTATGTACACCCTCACTGTTCAATGTCATTCCTGCTATATTCTCAACTCCCTATGTACACCATCACTGTTGTTGTTGAAGATTTATACTGACTATCATGGATAAGCCTGAATAGGCTTGTTTTCACCATTAGACAGTTTGTCGATAGAAAGCCCGAGCCTACACTTTTACCAACCCAAGGGATTTTTAACCTCCCACACCACATAGACATGGTATGAGAGTAACTGGCCTTTGATGACACTGTAAGTTATACACAGCGGTGGAAATCCAAATAGGCAGAGGTGGCGGCACAGGGAATCGAACCACTGATCTTCAGATTAGGAGTCCGACCTAGAGAAAAGTCAGACACTCTAACCACTCCGCCACAGAGAACACCACAATGTCATTCCTGCTAGATTCTCTGTTTAATGTCATTCCTGCTAGATTCTCAACTCCTTATGTAAACCATCACTGTTCAATATCATTCCTGCGAGATTATCAACTCTCCATGTTCACCATCACTGTTCAATGTCATTCCTGCTAGATTCTCAACTCCCTATGTACACCATCACTGTTCACTGTTATCCCTGCTAGATTATCAACTCCCTATGCACCCCATCACTGTTCAATGTCATTCCTGCTAGATTATCAACTCTCTATGTACACCATCATTGTTCAATGTCATTCCTGCTAGATTATCAACTCCCTATGTACACCATCACTGTTCAATGTCATTCCTGCTAGATTCTCAACTCCCTATGTAAACGATCACTGTTAAATGTCATTCTTGCTAGATTATCAACAACTCCATATGTACCTTGTCACACTTCACTGTCATCCCTGCTAGATTTTCAACTCCCTATGTACGCCCTCACTGATCACTGTCATCCCTGTTAAATTCTCAACTGTCACTGTCAATGGCGACTCCCCCACCCCCATCCACCCACCCATTCCTTCAAACTACTCACGAGAAAATGGTCCTCAACCCTCAACAGTCTTATGAGCAATAGTCGGTCATGTGAGCGCCCAAAAGTATCAAGCTACTCATCACAACTAAGCTGGTTTTGTGTACGCTGATGTTACATATATTTCAATGCAGGGTGTTTGTCGACAACGCAAATTATTTTGGACATGGCCCAGTACCCGCCTCACCATGTAGCTAGGCTGTGTCTTGTTTATGGGAGCTGGTCTTTTATCTTCTTGATGTAGCATCCACCTAGATACTCCTTCAGCATTGTCTCCAGGACAGGGATATAGTACAGTCTAGAAAAAAAAGTCCTGGAGTGCTGGGTTATGGCCATAGCAACATGAATTTTCAGTCCAATGCTCATTTAGCATAGCCTCCAATTTTGGAGTGAAGGATTGATGAAATCATGTAGATTAACAGGCCTTAAAAGTCAAATTGGGAGCATCTAGTTGTCACCAGCTTGGATTTTGTTGTCATTCTCTACCACTTCATCAACTATATGCATCTAATGGTCACAATCTTGTTTCTATTTCTCAGTCTCTACCATTTCCTCAACTGTACACCAATATGAATAAGCAGTGCGTGATGGAATTAGGTTCTCCCCATCTTGTTTACTGTTAATTCTTATCAAAGCAGTTTTTGCTCTGAATTAGACGTGGTTGTCATTCATACTCGATACCACCAGCCGGGATGGCCGAATCATTTCAAGAGCATCCGTCTCCCATTCTGGTGAGTCAAGTTTGAACCCTTGTCGAGTCAAACCACTGACTTAAAATTTGATATTTGCCACTTCCAAGCCAGGCGCTTGACATTATTAGGATATGGCAAGGAGCGGTGGATTGAGGAAGACCAATCGTCCGCGATTGAAATTTCCCCTGCTTAATCAACTAATGTACCAAACAATCTCTGAGTAGGGATGAATATTGCATCTAGCATTCATGGTGATTAAGAAGCTGCCTATTCCGGGATATGTTCAATAAAGTGGACCTTCTCGCCTCGCCGTGGCGTGTTGGCCTTGTATCATTGCCACCTGGTGGCAGCAGGGAGAGTCAGAGCCAGACCACAATCATTAAATCAAGGTTGGAGATGCCGGGTTACAGGGCATCATATAGATAAAGGCGTTATGTGGTGGATCAATATATAGATCTTCTACCCAATCTATAGCCATTTTACATGAGACACTTGGGTAGTATTCTTTTATTAAATTAATTCGCCTTATTAGTGAATATATTGTTTACATCATAATTCAAGACCAGACACAGGGAATTCTTTTTGGGCCAATAAATTTATTAATCAGGCTTAATACATTTTCACAGTAGCCATTGATATGTCTATCACTAGCTTACAATTAGGCAAGCTCTAGTTAATCAGATCACCTATTAGCCTTATGGAGCTGTCACACTACGACGTAACGACGTCAACGTAGGGAGAACATGAAGAACGTTGAACCTCTTGGCGTAGTATGCAAATTTGGGCACAAGTTGAACGTGGATGCAGCATAGTGGACGAGAACGTAACGTTGGTAAAGCGTAGAGTTCCGTCAATCACCGAGAGAGGACAATGTCACTACGCTCACGGAACGTTATGAACGTTATTCCATCACCCGAAGAACGTTACATGACGTTAGCTATGTCATGAGACGTTGAACATATGTTGAATGCATGTTGTCCTGACGTTCTCCTGACGTTCTCCTGACGTTCTCCTGACGTTCTCCTGACGTTCCCATTAAGCCTCGTAGGCTTTTGCACTTGCTTTAATGTGGGTCAACGTAGTGGAACGTAGTGGAACGTAGTTGAACGTAGTGAGCAGCGTTGAAATAACATCCGTTTAACGTCATTGACGTTCACTGAACGTGAACAGAACATACGGCGAACGTAAACCCTTACATTCGACCTACGTCAAAAGTTTTGAACATGTCCAAAACCTTGACGTAACTCGACGTAACACAACGTAATGTGACGTAGCTCGATGTCATTCTAACGTCATTTTGACGTCATCATGACGTAACCCAACGTCATGACGAAAAATGACCACGTTAGGCTCACATTGGCTCGTTACGTCGTAGTGTGACAGGGGTATTATCTAGTTTACTCTAATTATTTGGATAGTACAATCCATAATAGTGAATTAAGCCTGACTATTCATAGTACTTATTTGCAGGATAGTTGAATAAGTATATAAACTAAGTAATGATATATTAAATTACTTTGTTTAGCATTTATAGTCAGGTATTCTTGAAATTGACAACATGAGACAGCAGCTGGTGGCAAGATCATGGTCATACTCTCGAAGCACACCAGGCACACATCAATCAATTTGATTTATACTCTCAGACATAACAGGATATGGACCATCTAACTGTCAGCCCTATCAGAGAAAAGGTGGATAGATGGGATGTTGGGATGCTACTTCAAATATCACTGTCTTAACTCAACCAAGGGTCATCACAGCTCGGTGAAACGGTGAGGAATGATTTCAATCGGGCAGAGGGCCCGGAAGTCAACTATAGTCAGGGTTACCGAATGCTGTACTGCATTTAGTATCCAAGATAAGCATCACTATGGGGCATGTGGTCAAGGCTTTAAATTACGCATGTTACCGGCAAGATGGACAATGACATAAGATATCATGTTATAAACAACATATTACCTCATGGAGTCACTATTGGGTAACTTTGAAATCACTTGTCCTGTGGACATATGTATATATGTATGTGAAATGCTTACATATATGTTTACATACAGGGACATATCTGATTCTAGATCAAGATTTAAATTGCAGATTTATTGTAACAATGTATTTTGCATCAGTATGAACTTTAATTTAATGTAACATAGATAGCTCGGCTGGAAGATCACTACCTTGGGGAAGCCTTACATGTTTGTGGTTAAATCAAACTCAACTTAGCTCAACATATTATCGATATAGAAATTATTATATATATATATATATATATATATGACGTATAACATATTATGTGAGTATAAAGGCACAGAAGGGAACTACTTCATTATTATTATTATTATTATTATTATTATATTATTGTGTAACGTTGCTTCTATGTCCACCTTCCTGTACCTCCCCAGGGTGACCTGTGGCGCCACCACCGGCTGTTACTCTATCTAACATGCGCAGGAACCTCACTCGCATCGGAGAATTTATATATCAATTGATATAAATAATATATAAACTAATAAGGTGAATTCATTTGGTAAATGAATAGTATATATAAATATGAATATATATATATATATATATATAACAAATAATAATAATTAACCCTTACGTATCTTTATACTCGCAAAATTCATCCCATATAATGTGTATATATATAGTAAACCCTCTCTAACCGACCACCTCCACAGATCGACACTCCCCTATATCGATCGCTTTATTTGGGTCCCCAAAATAACCATTGTAACCATATTTTAACTCCCTAAACCGACCACCTCCCTAAATGGACCACTTAAAGTCGGTCCCAAGGTCAGTCGATTTAGAGAGGTTTTATTGTATATATATGTCATAAACATAACACATGAGCAGTGCTAGCTGGACCCACACTGCTGATATGACGGTGGCTCAGTTCATCGGTAAATACAACCTGGCCTGTTCCTTCGCTACACTGAACGTATAGCAATGAGGGTGGGCGGCGCTGTGTTCTGACCGTATGTAGTAACGACCAGATGAGGAAATTGTGGAAGTAGGGTGGCAACCAGTGTGCTTTAAGATCTAGTATTGCTCTTACCGCGGCGGGTGTGGGACGTGGGAGGGAGGAGGCGGGAGGCGGGAGGGGGGTGGAGAGAGGAGGGAGGAGCGAATGTGAACACGTCAAAGTGGGGAGTGTTGTGGCGATGATTTGGGAACAGCAGAGGGTTGGGTGGTGGGGGATTGTCACTTATCTAAAGGGGGCGCGGAGGGAGGAGTGAGTTGGTGGGGATGGGGGTGGAGGTGGGAGGGGTGGGTGGGAGAAGGGAAGGCGCAGTGTGGGGGGAGGGTGGCGGAGGGGGATCGGTAGTGGGTGGGAGCGACAAGAGAGGGGGAGAGTTAGAAAGAGACTGAGGGGAAAGGAGTGAGGGCTGGGTGGGAGGGGGGTAAGGGGGCTGAGAGGGTGAGGAACAGGGCAGGGGGATGGGCAGGGGGGGGGGGAGAAGGGAGGAGGGGTGGTAGGGAGAGTGAGAGGAAGAGGGGAAGGGGGGGAGTGGGGGTGGGCAGGGTGAATGGGAGAGGGATGGGAAAAGTTGGAGGGGAGGGTGGGAGGGGGGGGGGGGTGAGAGGACGAGGGACATGGCAGGGAGAGGTGCACGGGGGGTGAGGGAGGGGAAATGTGGGAGGGGGGAGGAGAGGGGAGGGGGAAGGATCAGACCAACCAGAGCCCGGCTGGGCACGCTCTGGTACCCTTATAAAGGTGCGCGTTACGTCGCCAAGCAGTAACCATAGAAAAGCGTAACGCCCGGCGTACACCCGCACACACCCGGTCACCGACACAGGCGGCGGAGATGCCCAACACCCCCGAGCCCCGGGCCGCTACCCACCTCCACCCGACCGCTTACACTTATAGGCAGCACGGGCCCCGATACCTTTAAGATGTGATTCGGCCACTGAGCTGACGGCTCCGCGCGCACTGTGAATGGTGACGGGAGCCATACGCATTCACGCCCGGTGAGCAAGTTCTTCTTAATCGGGAAGAATCTGAGGAGTCTTCCTGCTGAGTTACTTACACCTGCTGGAGTGCTTTTTCTTGGCTTTTACACCAATTATTGTATTTCCAACCATCGGATCTAGATCTAGGACCTGAGGGCTGGCTTCTTCGCTGCTCTGTGTAAATTCTGCGTCCACCTAAACATTCTCTACCATACTGCAGCTGACATTGTGCGAGGGAACCTTTATTGAAAGCTGGCATTAGTGATTGTCACACAGGGGCACATTGTCACCTGCTGCTATTCACTGCGCCAGACAACCACCAACGAGTTCTAGGGCACTGCCGTTCGGAAGCCCTACCCAAAGCACCCAGTGACTAGGCATTGACTGCCCCGCCCTCACTGCTGCCACTTGGTGACAGACTTGTTCCATCCCATCCGGCCCCGCCATGACGGCCATCATGGCCGAGCACATGGAGGAGCAGTCGCTGCGCTTCACACATGAGGAATCGCCAAGCACCTGTGCAGATGACCTGGAGGCCTTCATGAAGTCGCTGGAGGAGTCCATGATGGCACCCTGCTGCATGCTCTCCCCGGAGGAGGAGCTCATCGCTGACGAGCTCTCCACAGTGCGCACGCGCGACAAGGCTGACAGCATCTCCAGTGAGGTGTCCTCATCGCCCGCTTCCGCTTCCGGTGAGGAGAGCACGCTGTCCTGCCCCGAACAGGGAACTGAAGAGGAAGAGGAAGAGGAAGAGGAGGAGGAGGAGGAAGTGGAGGAGGATGGGAAAGATGGTGGTGGGAACAGCGGGATTGAGGATGAGCAGGGGGAGAAAGAGACGGATGAAAATCCACTTCAGCCGGCCACTGCCTCCAGGCACTCGATGGTGATGCGGAGGCGCTCGCATAGAGACTATGATCTGAGGAGCAGCTCACTCATCAACCGAATACAGACAGAGGAGCGCGTTGACCAGCGCGTACGCGCTCCGAGGAAGCCCAAGGCCAAGATGGCGCCGCCACCACTCAGCAAGTACCGTCGCCGCACAGCCAACTCCCGTGAGCGGAGCCGCATGCGTGAGATAAATGACGCGTTCGAGATTCTGCGATGCACCATCCCTTCCTACCCAAAGGAGCAGAGTGGCGTAAAGCTGACCAAGATCACCACGCTACGCATGGCGCTCAACTACATTAGCACGCTCAGGGACATGCTCGGCTATGAGAAGCCTGCTGGTGGTGCCGGTGGTTCCGGTGGCGCCGGTGGTTCAGGTGGCGCCGGTGGTTCCGGTGGTGTCGGTGGGTCAGGTGGTGATGGCGGCCTTGCCCAACCTGGGGCATCTCCCTCCCCAAGTTGCTCTGCTTTCTCCTGTTCCCCCATTTCATCAACCCAAACCAACACCTCCCCCGCAACTGCTGCAAGTACTACTACTACTACCACTAGTAGTAGTACTGAACGACACAGTGTCTACTCTCCCACCGGAAGTACCCTCAGTGAGGCCGGAAGCAGCACTTTGAGCATGTCCCTCCTCCATGGTATCGGTTCGCCAGGCTCGGACGCCTGTGCACTCTCCCCTGTGGACACTCTCCACCAGGACCCTTGTTTCGGTTTGCTTGATGAGTCAATGATCTCTTGACCATTCAACCAGCCGCTTCACTCTTCCTCAGCATCAAACTGTCAGGCCTTTATCTGAAGTTGACAGCGGGCATTTCGGAGTACTGTCAGACATGTGACGGCGAGTTGGCGCCGCTCTTACCCGGAACATGGCGGAGGGAGCCTCGGAGGTGGCACTAACCTGCTGCCCCTGATAAATGTGGCTCCCCGTCGGCCTTTAATGACTAGTGACTCTCCGAGAATCTGGAATCAGGTGGAACATTACTTCGACAATGCTCAGGTACATGGATAGTATCCAAACCATTAGTCGGAATGACCATGACGGGTTTTTTTCTTGAAGATTTATACTGCCTATCATGGATAAGTCTGAATAGTCTTGCTTTCACCATTAGACAGTTTGTCGATAGAAAGCCCGAGTCTACACCTTTACGGACCAAAGGGATGTTTAACCTCTCACACGACATAGACATGGTATGAGAGCAACTGGCCTTTGGTGACGCTGTAAGTTACACACACTGTAAGTTATACACAGCATCAAACATCTGGTTGCTATTCGTGCTGCGAACATGACAGCATGGTTGTACATAGTGCCTTGTACACCTGCGTGTTAATACAATTGTAGAGGAATGAGGAAACTGTTAGCTATAAATACCTTCATGGATAAGGGTAAGAGCTTCATGGTGCAAACATTCATTAAAGGAGTTTCATTTCTGCAACAAAATGACGGAATATCCGCTCTACTACTATCTGCACATATATTACCTAACCTCGGACATGTTGTAATAGCAGGTTAAAATTATGTAATTGCAATGGGCTGCATTTCTGCAAATGTGTACATACTGAAAACCCGAATTTAACATGCTTAATTTGATGATGATATATAATGTAAGTGAATAGATCATGCTTAGTGTAGATAGTTTCTAGATGTAGAATCAGCAGGAATACTATTTCTATATTATTTAGTTACATTATTACTGTTGTTGATGGGGCATTATGCAAGGAGTTGATTTCATTAATGGCTGGAGGAGACGTGAGGCGATGCCAGCCGCGTTTGTATTGTCGCACAATGCAATCTGTGCTGGAACTATAAATATAGGTATTTATTTAAAGACCTGCACTATCTTATGCAGCTGTGTGCAAATCAATCGAATACTGTTTTACTTACAATGCCTGTAACCATCTATTTAAAGAACTGCACTAGTTGATTCAGCTAGGTACAAAGGAGTTAAGTACTGTATCAGTTACAACGCTTGCATGTAGGCCTATTTATTTAAAGAGCTGCAATATTTGATTCAGCTATGTGCAAAGCAGCTCAGTACTTCATATCTTACAACGCTTGCAAGTATTTATTTCAATACCTGCACTATTTGATTCAGCTATGAAAAAAGCAATCATGTGCTCTATAACTTAAAATGCTTGCGGGTATTTATATAAAGAGCTGCACTATTTGATTCAGCTATGTGCAAAGCAGCTCAGTACTTCATATCTTACAACGCTTGCAAGTATTTATTTCAATACTTGCACTATTTGATTCAGCTATGGAAAAAGCAATCATGCGCTCTATAACTTAAAATGCTTGCGGGTATTTATTTAAAGAGCTGCACTATTTGATTCAGCTAGCATAGCAGTTCATTATTTGAGCAGTTTATGGCTTACAATGCTTGTGGTTATTTATTTAAAGAGCTACACTATTTGATTGAGCTAGGGTCAAAACAATTCAGTACTTTATACCTTACAGTGCCTGTTGATAAAAGCTACACTATTTAATTCAGCTGGGTGCAAGGCAATTCGGTGTTCTATTTTTTACAATGATTGTAGATATATCAGAAGAAAAAAACACTAATATTATGCAGGTATGCTCATACATAGGTTAATGTTCTATCGCTCCATATGTTGTTTCCGGAATACATTTGTTTAAAGCCATGAACGAGGTTGTGTCAGCTCTATTCATTCATTATAATTCAATATCCTATTATTTGCACCACGTTGTGGCTGATTATTTACTTAATGACATGCACTCTGCGGTATTAAATTGTAATTCAAACGGACGTTCCTCATACATACAATCATTCCGCTTCACAAGTGCTCTTCAAAAACACAAAAAATAAGGATGTGTTCTTTTACATCAGTTCTTTAATTGCCTCATTTGGGTATTTCGCTTTCGAGAAAAAAGAGGCTTAATTAGATAGCAGTGTTACATCTGCATATCACAAGACTATAGCCGTGTTCACACGGGAAAAGTTTAAAGCGATTTAGACAAGGCGAATCATATGAATCGATTTAGACGCCCGTTCACACTGGCAGTACCTGGGCCGGAAATCGATATCAGAGCATGAGCAAGTCGATACTAACCAGCGCCAGTTTCGGTTAGTCGACATCGCCACGAGAGAGTGTGGGTTCGACCTAGATATGTATGGGCTGAATCGTATTGGTTTGGAAGGGTCAAAACTTCTGCTGGGCAGTGAAACCCTAAAAATAAATGATGAAAAGAATATCTGTGCACAGCTAGCGGTTTCATAGACTAATTTATATAATATGCGCTTTTGATCGACCAGAAAGTCAACAAACTAAGGTCTCGACTGCGCATGCGTGTGACATCCTTAATCCGCCTCCGTGCATCCACACGGGCAAAATAAATCGGTTCACAGAAATCGATTCACGTACACTACCTCGACAAGTGGTTTACAGTATCCGGATCACAGGAATCGATTCAGCCCTAATCCGACTCAGCTGCCCGTTCACATGCGAAATGTAACCCGAACTATACAAGTCGATTTCTACGAATCGATTTACATTGCTCGTGTGAACACGGCTTATGTTGTAGCTGAGCCATTGGTGTTTCTCATGTTTGGGTAGCCACCAACCATTGCTATGTCAGGTAAATAGCCATGGGCGATAACAGCAGAAAGTAACCTTACTCAGTCGGACTAACCAGCTGCTGCTATCAGATTATTGCAGAGGAGGGTTATACTAAAAGCAATGTAAACACTAACCACACCTTAAGTAAGCGACATGTAGTGCATTACATTCACTGATGCAGTGGGTGGTGACCATTATATCAACCCAATAGCCTACTATAATCACAACCCACGGAGGCTACATCCGTGTGGTTTTGTGATGAGTCCACCAAAATCACACACCACTCAAAAAACACCGGCATCAGGGCCCTCTTAGGAATACTTATAGCCCCTAGGACGTGTACTGGGGCCCCTAATCCCCAATCATTCCCCACTTCTTTTTAAAGCTGCATAGTCCGATGGGTGTGAGTTCATGTCATTTTCTGAGATAAATACATTAGATTGATTGTTGTACATTTCATTTTAAATGGCTAACCGTTGAGATATATGATGTGCAAACATATCAAATTAGTTTTGGCAAGCACACCAAAACTCTGACACCATAGACTTCAGCAGTAACTGTTTTTGTTAAATTGACTCAGTACGAGTATGCCTCCTTTTATGCAGGAACAAATATTTAATCAGCGAATCAGTATCTAAGTTAGATATGTCAAATCAAATCTAGATAATTGTTTCGGTTTTGAAAATTTGATGCTTTCATCAGACTATGCAGCTTTAATAATATGAACATTAATTGAGTTTGGGGCCCCTTAAAAATCGCAGCATCCCCAAGGCAAATTGCCCAGTGTGCCTATGCGATAAGACGGCACTGACCAGTGTGGCACTTCTTGAAATACAGTTTGATGTGAACCTTCTTATGTATCTTGCAGAAATATTTAGCCTCCTCGAGTGTGTTTGTTTATGTGCTTGGGAAAATAATATACTCCTATTAGAGGTGAGTCATTCCTATTTTAGACTAAATT
Source organism: Branchipolynoe longqiensis (assembly GCA_030323885.1). Lineage (NCBI taxonomy): Eukaryota > Metazoa > Annelida > Polychaeta > Phyllodocida > Polynoidae > Branchipolynoe > Branchipolynoe longqiensis. The sequence continues at coordinate 175,104,515 of CM059186.1, read as the reverse complement.
ATTTTACTTCCCTTTTTTTGTCAGACACTGGGAACAATAATTATAATTAAAAGAACTTTCCAACTATAATTAAAAGAACTTTCCAACTTTCCATCACCTCAACAAGAACAATTTTCTCATTCTATTTAAGTCTCTTGTTAGGCCAATTTTGGAATACCGTCCACAAATTTGGAGCCCCATTTTTCGGAAAGATATTCTGGAGATCGAAAAGGTTCAGAGACGTGCAACAAAACTAGTTGCAGTTATAAAGGACTTACCCTATGAACAAAGGCTTAGGGAATTGAAACTTCCTACCCTTTCCTACAGAAGGAAAAGAAGTGACATGATTGAAGTATTTAAAATTATGAAAGGTTTTGATAAACTACATATAAACCAATTTTTCACCTTGAATAAAAGAGAAGGCAGTTGAGGCCATACTCTCAAACTAGTAAAACCCAGAGCCATTTCAAAGTTAAGGCAACACAGTTTCTCAAACAGGATCATAAATATATGGAACAGTCTCCCACAAAATGTTATTGATGCCGAGTCAATAAATTCATTCAAGAACAGATTAGAAAAAGCATGGGTTGATGATCCAGGGAAATTTGACCCCTTATTCACCACATGCTACTAATTATTCCTTGTGTTGCATATTTACTTGCACTCAAGCAAAAATGAGAGACAAATAAGTGTTCAAATTTCCTGTCTACCATTCGCTATTTATTTCGCTATTTAATAGGGTGAATTTAGCCGCCTCATATTTTTCTTTTAAAATGTACACGCATAGAATATCATACTTTAAGCTGGTGCTATTAAAGAAACCAGTGATGTGACATATTATCTTACCAGTATTAGTGGCTATGACATTGACCGCCCAATTTGCCTAGCAGACACTAGGCAATGTTGGGAATCAATGACCCTTGATCGGGGATAAGGGGCTGCCATTTTAAGGTACCAGACATGCTCTCACTTATAGCTGCATAGTCCGATGAAGCATCAACTTTTCAAAACCAAAACAATTATCTAGATTTCATTCTACATATCTGACTTAGAGACTGATTCACTTATTAAGAATTAAAATGACAAAACCTGTTACTATAGAAGCCTATGGTGTCAGAGCTTTGGCATGCTTACCAAACCTAATTTGACAGGTTTACACTTCAAATATCTCAAAAGTTAGCCATTTAAAATGAAAGTTACTTCAAACTAAAGTGAGGGAGATTATAACCATTATTTATCGCAGAAAAAATGACAGAAACTTGAAACTATCAGACTATGCAACTTCAATAAATTGGTCACATGGTCGAGAGTACCACCAGCATTATGTGGCATGCACAACTTTGCATATTCCTGTGCCAGATATTTCAATTGAATTGAGTCCATAAATGGGAGTCTCCGATCACGAGTTTATTAATTGTATCCCCAATATCACTTAGTGTGCGCCAGGCGACAAATCATTATGCTATGAAGCATCTAGCACTCTTACAATATTACCAGAGCTGAAATCAAATTATTTTTAATTGGTGTGCTTATTTCCAAATAAGTGTTAATGGCCTTGTCAGGGAAAGCTTTTCCTCTTGCACCTGCTAAATTAGTGAATGTAATTGGTCCAATAACGATATAACTATGTGCTCCCATAATCTACTGTGTGATTTCCAACGCCATTTTTATCACCCTGCATCTGTATGTATACTCTGCTAGAAGATTTAGCGCCTTGAACACTCACGCGGGAAGCCACCCTCACCTCCCTGAACTTTCTGGCACCAACCTCATCCTTCAGAGTTATCGTTAATGGAAACTAACTCCTTCCACGTAGCATCTCCTAATGGGACTAATAAGAGGTTGAGGGTCACAAGGTCTTTTCTCATTCCCTGAATGTCAGTGGAGGCCAGTTCGATTTGTGGATTCGGTTCTGACCTTCCGATTTGACTCTAGTTAAGGAGTGAAGAGAAAGGTCAAACTGCTAACCATTGTTTGTATACACTACAAAGCACTCTGCACCATAGAAGAGCGTCCCAATGACCCCCTTCCCTCCTAGTCCCCTCCACCACACAGCCGCCATTTAAGTTGCAAAGTCAGATGCTTTTGAGTTTCTCTCATTATCTGCGATACATATGAAGAGTTCAGGCGCAAATCCCCAAAACCGCAAATCCAAAAATGTAGTTTCAATAAAAGATTCTTACTTGAAAATAATTTTAATTCTCGCTAATTCCACTTTTTCTTATGATCACATGACTATGGATCAATTAACTAACAAGTAGGAATGTAAAAATAATAAACTTGTTGAAGGTTTGATTGCAATGTTTAGCAAATCTTTTGGCTTGGCATTTACGGGGTTTTGCGCCTGAACTCTTCATATATTAGGTTGATGATTATAATCTACCCTACTTTACTGTGAAGTAACTTTGCTTTGCAATGACTACCTTTGGAGATATTTCAAGTGGAAAGATGCACAATTAATATTTGCGCCCTTGTCAAATCTCCACATGGGTTTCAGTAGTAACAGTTTATATTAAATTGACTTAGTATGTCATTCTATGCAATAATCATCATCATCATCATCGTGCTGTTGGTCGCGATGCGACAAAGACTGCTTTCATTACTTGACTGCCGCTCTCCATTTAGCTCTCTGCTGTGAGAGTTGCGTCCATGAGTCGGTCTTAATGTCTCTCAGCTTCAGGTTTCTCTTGATGGTACCCCAGTCACACATACCCGGATCAGGGGCTCATCCGTGCCGACACCCCCTGATCCGGCCTGACCCGTGGCCCGTCCGGCGCCGTCCGGGGTCAGCCCCGGATGTTTTAAAATGTTTAAAACATCTGGGGCGGTCCGGGTGATTTTGCGATCCGGGCTCAATCCGGCCTGATCTGGGGTGGTCCGGGGGTGGTCCGGGTATTTCGGGGGTGGTCCAGGGTGGACCGGTTGGTCCGGGGTCATTTTGAGCCATGGTTTGACCTGGACCATCCCCGGATTATCCAGGACTACCCCTGGCCTAGCCATGGACCACTCCCGGGCTGCCCCCGTAAGACCGGGGGTGATCCGGGATAGTCCGGGGGTGGTCCGGGGGTGGTCCGGCCTCATCAGGGGCCAGTCCGGGGGTGGTACAGGGCGGTCTGGGACTCGTCCGGGGCTCGTCCGGGAAAGTGTGACTGCAAGGCAAAAATCGTCGAAAACAGTGATTTTATCCGTGGGGGCCCAGGACAGTCCTGGCCGTTGGTCCATGGGTGGTCCGGCTCAAAATCTGGGGCTCGTCCGGCTATGTGTGACTGGGGCTTTAGCACACAAGTACCTAAGTTGAACATATTGGTTCAAATCTAGATCAATATTTTGCTTTTTGACAAATTTGATATTTGTATCGGACTATGCAGATTTAACTAAGCGAGCAAAGTAAATGAATGTCACAAACAACGCTGCCTTCACCGTATCGGCTGAAGTGTGAGGTGTGCTCTCCGATTGCAATGTTTTATTTGAAGTCCGCAATTGATGTACACCCAGGCGTTGTCAAGCAGGCAGTTGTTTGTTGATGTTGGTTGGGATGGTCTTCAGTGGCAATAGCGTTGTTTATTTAAGGTGAATCATCCACTGATTTCTACATCATGGCGAGCTGATGGTAAGGCTGCACTATTTGATAGAAGCATGTCATTTTCTAAAAAGCTAAACACTTAAAGTTGCATAGTCCCATGAAAAAGTCAAAATTTCAAAACCAAAACAATTATCTAGATTTGATTCTACATATTTAACTTAGATACTGGTGCACTCATTAAACACTTGCCATCACACTGAAGGGAATACACATGCAATTTAAGAGTACGTGGTACTGCAGACGCCTAAGGTGTCAGAGTTTTGGCATGCTTGCCAACATTAATATTGTATGGCTGTACTTTAAATATCTCCAAAGTTAACCATCTAAAGTAAAAGTTACCTCAAACTAAAGTAAGGTATGAATCTTTTTTTTTTTTTTATTGAGGCTCTATTTATACTGTCCACAGCAGGTAAGCCCGGGTACCCAGGCTTGTTTTCAATGCTGGCCAGCTGTAGTTTTGGGGTTGTCTTACCAAGCAGTAGCTGCTGATAAGTTATTTGATTGTCTGCAATCTAATGTATTTATCTCAGAAAATGACAGAAACTCTAAACCATCGATCATGCAACTTTAAGCCCCAGTCACACTACAGCTTGCGACCACTTTAGACCAAAGAACCCACATTCACCCATGATGCCCAGACGTCGGCAACCATTGTTTTGGTCACAAGGACATTACTGGTGACTGTGGGTTTTTTGGTCTAAGGTGGTCGCAAAGTGGTCACAAGCTGTAGTGTGACTGGGGTATTATATAAAGATTTGATTCTCCATATCCAATTTAGATACTGGTGCATTTATTAAACACTTGTTACTGTCTAAAGGGGATATACTAATTCAATATATAATAGAACTTGTTACAGCTGAAGGCTATGGGGTCACAAGTGTTATGTGCACGCCAAAATTAACCAGGCAAGGTTTCAATTCAAAGGTAGTCATTCATAATACACGTTACATCAAACTAAAGTAAGGTAGATAATAACGATTAATCTAATATATTTATCTCAAAATACGGCATAAACTCAAACCCATCGAACTATGCTCCTTTAATAAAACATGTTTCTGCTGAAGCCGATAGTGTCAGAATTGTTATGTCCACGCCAACGGGTTTTTGTTTTTTTTTTTCATATCCCCAAAGTTACCATTCAAAATAAATGTGATTTCAAACTGAAATAAGGTAGATTACCAATCAAAGTAAATGTGATTTCAAATTAAATTAAGGTAGATTACTAATCATACCAATCAATATAATATATGTATCTTTTAAAAAGTGTCAGAAACTCAAAGCCGTCGGTTTATGCTATTTTAAGCAGGTTAAACTTATGCATAATTTGGTGTGGTTTGGTTCATTGGGGATTTTAAATCTTGCCAGGAGATGTTCTCACTTGTGGATTATGGTAACTTTATAATGGTCCTCCACAGAACTGGTGTTCCACAAGCACCACTCACCAGCCGACACCCCATTCAAGTCCATTATGAAGGCACTGAGCCAACCAGTCCTTGCGCATTGAGTCAACCATCAATGTCGGGTGCCAGGCAAGGTGTCAACATCTATCAAATATTTGGTTTGACTTCGCTGGGGATTGACACCACTCGAAGCTAGCACTATACATACTCATGAATGTGATGCTTGCACATCAAGACGTGATGGCATAATGAGTTGAGGGTCCATCTCCAGTTTTGGTAGGTCGTGGGATTCGAACCCATGAGTTTCAACGCTGGTCGAGTCAAACCAATAACTTAAAAATGTATAGTTCTTGCTTCCTAGCCAAGGCTAGGCATTATTAGGTTAGGACAAGGAGCAGTGGAATGAGAAAGACCAATCAACCAATGTACAAACAAAGACAAAGTCAACCTCACACTCTACAAACCTCACACTTGAACTCTGTTGATCGGGGATCGGAAATCCAAGTTGAAGCTTCTTGCCATTATTGGTTTTTAATTCGGGAACCATAACCCACGATACTCTGGTCTGCAGATTGCTAATTGCACATATAAATATAGTCAGGATTTAGAATCTTAAATGTAAATTAGTGTATACTGTGAAACAATGGTACTACTTGTTTCCGCCTAATTCAAATAGCTGTCACAGTGTTTGAGTTGGTGCATTGCTGTCAACACCACTGACTTGGTTTTGTTTGTTTGGCAGAACTGCAGAACAGTTTGTTTCAATCAATCAATAGGATACAGCTATAATAGGCCTTGGACCTGTTAGCCACTCTTAATCAATAGGAATGGAGACAGTTCTTCAGATATGGTGGATCGTAGCAACTGTCACTGGCTCCAAGATATATGTAATGCTTGACCAGTATGCATCCAGTCGGGACTTGAAACAGTTCACCAACTCTGCTGCTACGACACTTTCCGGCAGGTAATTCCACAGGTCAACCACCCTAAAGCCGAAAAAGTTGTATCGCAGGTCCAGTCTGGAGTCCCGCTTCCTCAGCTTCAGGGAGTGCCCTCTGGTCCTGGTGTTGGAGTCTCTGATAAGGGGGCTGCCTGTCTTGTAGATACCATGGAGATATTTGAATACTTCAATCATATCCCCCTTTGCTTCAGATCCTGGTCCCAATATCTACAGTCGCCAATCTGCATTAACACGTAGTCACTAGGTTACTAGGCGATAACTGTTACAAACAATAACCCTGAACATGGTGTGTGCATATGCACCATTAACACACTATTCCACGTTGGTACTGATTCAGAGTTGATTGTACCTCGCGTTAGCTTTCACTGGGCTTTAACAAAAGCTAGTGTGCATTGGTGATAACTCCACACACCTGCACTTGGCTCGCATCTCAACCAGCTGTGTGTGTGGGGGGTGTGGGTTGCACACCTTTGCAGGCCATGTTAGAAATAACGCTGAATGCACACAGTCTTTCCTAGATAAAAGATTCACCCCCTATATACAGTAGGGGTGAACGGCAACATAGTCTAAATACCCGCGAAAACTGCTTCCATAGGAAGTCGAATCCCAGGTTCCAGTATCAAATGACTACTTATGTTGGCGCAAAGTTGGTGAAATGAGAGAGAATGCAAAAAGACAAGATGGCGACCATAGAATGCCATGGATTTCACTTTTAAAGTCCATTAAACTATATGTGAAGAATATGTTTTGTTTCTTAAATTATGAATTTATCTGCTCATTTCATTTACCCAGCATGTAGATAGTTTTCGCCTACAGGGTGAATCTTTTATCGAGCTATTTCCGTAATATGATGTACCCCCTCACAGCCGCGCCATGACGGTAACCAACGTAACGCGGACGGCGGCGAATCGTCGGCATCAAATTGGCATGGCTTTTCTGTGAGGAGGGTTCACAGCGAGGAAAGGAGAAAAAAGAGGTCACCACTGTCACATATCAAGCATGCCCTTGCAGGATGAGATCCCATTCTGTAAGTACTGATATTGTGTGATTTAAACAGAACTTGATGTAGATAAATTTCAAATATACTTCAAACACTTTAATCGGTGCAAAAGATACATAAATGTGTGATAATGTGTGAACAAGAATCTAGAGTTGCTAGAATTTCAAATCGAACACCGCGAGGGGAGTTGACAAAAGCATGTGCCATGTGCAAAACGACCCGTCAGGTCCTATGTGTTGATTTAATGCTTTTTTTAAAAATAACCCAGATTGTCAGCTTCCACTATCATAACATACTTTAAATCCTATTTTGCTGTACTTATATTGGTTATTGAAAAAAAAAATTAAGTTTTTGATTAAGCTGCGGATAACTAATCTGCCTCACTGAGTTCTCGCGAACACGAGAAGAGGAAAGTCTATTTCCGCCAAGTTCAAACGAGCTCAAACGGGTTAAAACGTGGCTGGTTGTCTCGCTCCTTTCAGTGCTGAATATCCTTATGTTTTCTGTTCACGACACTTATGTTGTAACAATGAGCAGTGGGTCGGGCCGTCTCGGCATTGCTCGGGCCCCGGTCACGTGGCTCAGGGACGCTTTGCGGGGCGGGGTGGGGGTGGGGTCTGTGTGTGGGGAGAGGGTATACCACAGATATTATCTAGGCGTTGCGTCCATTGTGGCCGTGTTGTGACTTAGTGTCAAAGTGCTGGCTGGCCTAATCGCATCGCTGCAAGTCAGCCACTAGAATGGAAGTTGTTTTGACGTGTGGGAGGAAGGAGGGGGGAGCGGGGCGAGAAGGGGGGGGGGGGGAGATGAAGGAATGAAACACGAGGAGGAGGAAGAAGAGGAGGCGGGGGAAGGGGGGGGGGGGAGAGTAGACGGGAGGATGGGGTTATGTGTATCAATGCTTGTTGTTGTGGGAGGGTAGGTTTATGGGTGGGGGGATGGGTTTATAAGTGGGAGGGTGGGGATGTGGGTGGAAGGTGGGTTTAAGGGTGGGTTTATATGTGGAAAGGTGGGTGTATGGGTGGGGGGTTAATGATGGGAGGGTGGGAATATAGGTGGGAGGGTGGGCTTATTGGTGGGATGGAGGGATATAGGTGGGAGAGTGGTTTATAGGAGGGAGATGCGTGTACGGGTGGGAGGTGGGTTTAACTTAAACTTTAAGGACGGGAGGTGGCGTTATGGGTGGAATTGGGTTTATGGGTGGGAGCAGGGTTTATGGGCGGGAGATCAGTTTAAGGATGGGACGTGGGTTTATGGATGCGAATTGGGTTTATGGGTGGGAGTACCAATATAGAAATGCGCTTTCCGAAAGATCGGGTAACCGTTCATTCTCTTAATCTCAGATATCAGATAACGGGTTCAAAACCTCCATGTGATTAGACTCAGCGCGAGGCACGTGATGGGGCATGCATACGTGTTCGGGGGGAGGGGGAGGGGGTTGCGGATGAAGAAATCCCTGAACATGATTCTGATCTAATTCATTTCCATTGTTGGGGATTACTAGATGAGAGGGTGAGCAGTTTTGTGAGGTTGTGAAGGGGTGTTACTATGCAGGTATTGCAGGTATTGCAATACCTCAGGGAGTTTGACGCCCCTGCCCTGCAGAGTTGCCTTGTGGTACAGGGTCTTGACAGAACTGAAGGCTAAAGCTGCGAACACACTGGACGCGTATCTCGCGCGTGCGTCAAGCGTCACGCGTGCGTAAAAAATCAAAATGTATGTAATAAAGAGAACCCAAACACACTGGCGCGTGCGTTTCTCGCGCGTGCGTCGCGCGTGCGTCACGAATCGCTTTTGGAGCGATTATTTACGCTTGACGTGTGGTGACGCTTGGCTTTTGACTGACTTTGCCCGACTTTGCCTGACTTTGCCTGACTTTGGCTGACTTTGCCCGACTTTGCCTGACTTTGCCCGACTTTGCCCGACTTTGCCCGACTTTGCCTGACTTTGCCCGACTTTGCCTGACTTTGCCCGACTTTGCCCGACTTTGCCCGACGACATAGTGTGTTATGTGTGTATCCTTCCATTCCCCCTCTTCCATTCCCCCTCCTCCATTCCCTCCTCTTCCATTCCCTCCTCTTCCATTCCCTCCCCTTCCATTCCCTCCTCTTCCATTCCCCCTCTTCCATTCCTCCTCTTCCATTTCCCCCTCTTACAATCTCCTCTCTTTCATTCCCCCTCTTTCGTTCCCCCTCTTTCGTTCCCCCTCTTTCGTTCCCCCTATTTTGTTCCCCCTCTTTCGTTCCCCCTCTTTCGTTCCCCCTCTTTCGTTCCTCCTCTTTCGTTCCCCCTCTTTTGTTCCCCCTCTTTCGTTCCCCCTCTTTCGTTCCCCCTCTTCCGTTCCCTCTCTTCCGTTCCCCCTCTTTCGTTCCCCCTCTTTCGTTCCCCATCTTTCGTTCCCCCTCTTTCGTTCCCCCTCTTTCGTTCCCCCTCTTCCGTTCCCCCTCTTTCGTTCCCCCTCTTTCGTTCCCCCTCTTTCGTTCACCCTCTTTCGTTCCCCCTCTTTCGTTCCCCCTCTTTCGTTCCCCCTCTTTCGTTCCCCCTCTTGTGTTCCCCTCTTGTGTTCCCCCCTCTTGCGTTCCCCTCTTGCATTCCCCCTGTTGTGTTCCTCCCTGTTGCTTTCCCCCCTCTTGCGTTCCCCCCTCTTGTGTTCCCCCATCTTCCTTTCCCCCTCTTCCATTCCCCCTCTTCCATTCCCCCCCTCTCCCATTCTCCCTCTTCCATTCCCCCCCTTCTCTTCCATTCCCCTATTCCGATCCCCGTCTTCCGTCCCTCCTCTTCTGTCCCTCCTCTTCCATTCCCCCTCTTCCATTCCCCCTCTTCCATCCCTCTTCCATTCCCCCCTCTCCCATTCCCCCTCTTCCATTCGCCTCTCTTCCATTCTCCCTCTTACATTCTCCCTCTTCCAATCCCCGTCTTCCGTCCCTCCTCTTCCGTTCCTCCTCTTCCGTCCCTCCTCTTCTGTCCCTCCTCTTCCATTCCCCATTCTCCATCTTCCGTTCCCCGTCTTGCATTCCCCATCTTCCATTCCCCATCTTCCATTCCCCATCTTCCATTCCCCCATCTTCTGTTCCCCCGTCTTGCTTTCCCCCTCTTTCATTCCCCCTTCTTGCATTCCCTTGCTCTTGCATTCCGCCTCTTTCATTCCCCAAGAGGGGGAACGAAAGAGGGGGACCGAAAGAGGGGGCACGAAAGAGGGGGAACGAAAGAGAGGGAACGAAAGAGGGGGAATGAAAGAGGGGAAACGAAAGAAGGGGAACGAAAGAGGGGGAACGAAAGAGGGGAACGAAAGAGGGGGAACGAAAGAGGGGGAACGGAAGAGGAGGAACGGAATAGGGGGGACAAAAGAGGGGGAACGAAAGAGGGGGAACGAAAGAGGGGGAACGAAAGAGGGGGAACGAAAGAGGGGGAACGAAAGAGGGGGAACGAAAGAGGGGGAATGAAAGAGGGGGAACGAAAGAGGGGGAATGAATGAGGGGGAACGCAAGAGGGGAACACAAGAGGAGGGAATGGAAAGGGAGGGAATGGAAGAGAGGGAATGGAAGAGAGGGGAATGGAAGAGGGGGAATGGGAGAGGGGGGAATGGAAGAGGAGGAATGGAAGAAGGGGAATTGAAGAGGGGGAATGGGGGAATGGAAGAGGGGGGAATGGGGGGGAATGGAAGAGGGGGGAATGGGGGGAATGGAAGAGGGGGGAATGGGGGTTTTATATGGGAGGTGTGTACCGGCCTTTAGACTTGTGGCAGACGCGTCCAGTGTGTTCGCTATTTACGCGTGAGAACCGCATGACGCACGCTTGTACTTGACGCACGCGCGACGCACGCGTCCAGTGTGTTCGCAGCTTTAAAAGGGAGCAAACCTTAAACAGAAAACAATGTCACTGTGGCAGCATTAAGGGCGGTTGAAGTATGGAACTCCCAACATCTCCCGACCAGCCACTGCAGGGACAAATAGTTTTGCGCCTGTCTTGACATGTTCTTGCCGGTACGAAACCTCTATTTGCTCCCCGAGAGAGTGCCGCTGGTAACTTGCAAAAGCCAACACCACTTCAACACTTTTGCAGGCAGCTTTCATGAAATGCTCATGGACATCACTTTCACTCTCACAACAGAGAGCTAAATGGAGAGCGGCAGTCAAGTAATGAAAGCAGTCTTTGACGTATCGCGACTGACAGCATGATGATGATGATGATGATGAGGGGGTGTGGGGGGTTGTGAGGGGTTGTGAGGGGGTGAGGGATGTGAAACTGAGGGTGGCAGATGGGGAGATACTGAGAGGGTGTGAATAGGGTGCAAGGGGGTGAGAGGGGGGTGATGAGTGGGTGATGGGGGTTGAGGTGGTGAGCTGTTGGAGAGTGGTGACAAGTGGGGAAAGTGATGAAGAATGAATAGGGGGTGATGGGTGACCGGTTGAGAGTGGGTGAGAGCGGTTGCAGATAATGGGCGATAATATAGGCACAACAAGGATAGTTTGAAACCTGACTTACAGCATTTCCCCGCAATTCACTGACAGTGCTAATCCTATGGGCGGAAATCTGCGTTTTCACAGAAATTCGTCGTCGGTGTAATAATCTCGAATTTTGCCGGAGACTACTTTAATCCCTCATTGTAATAAGTGGAAGCCTGTATAAACGCCACCTCTCAGGATTTCAGTAGCCGGGCTTTGTCAACTAAAATTCAATAAACCTTGCATAGTCCGATGAAGCATCAAATGTTCAAAACCAAAACGCTTACCTAGATTTGATTCTACATATTTATCTTAGATACTGGTACAGATATTATTATTATTAAGCATTTGTTGTCACATAGGGGGGCATGGGGAGTCAATTTAATAGAACCTGTCACTGCATAAACCTACGGCATCAGAGTTTTGGCGTGCTTGCTAAAATTAATTTGGCATGTTATCGCTTCAAATATCTCCAAAGTTTGTCATTTAAACTAAAAGCTACTTAAACCTAAAGTAAAGTAGTGTCGTGGGGGTGATGAAAATGGAAAATATTGCACCTAGAGCGGGACTCGAACCCACATCTCTTTGCATTCCGGGCCAGTGTGCTAACCATTACACCACCTAGGCTCCCTGATATCAACACACTCCCCACGACTACCTGTCTATGTGGTTACTTGCCTGAGAGAGGTCAGTGCCCATCCCCTGGAATTGTAAGTCTTGTAATGCTTACAATTACATACATACAGGCAATGCACTAACACATACATACACAGGGTAGGTTCAACAACCATACAGCGCAAAGCTTGTAAAGGATCCTGGTCACGGCACCAGTGTCGTGGGGGTGATGAAAATGGGAAATATTGCACCTAGAGCGGGACTCGAACCCACATCTCTTTGCATTCCGGGCCAGTGTGCTAACCATTACACCACCTAGGCTCCCTGATATCACGACACTCCCCACGCCTACCTGTCTATGTGGTTACTTGCCTGAGAGGTCAGTGCAGACCACTACAGTAGCTTATAATGATCAATTTAATGTATTTATCTCAGAAAATGACAGTAACTCAAAGCCATCGGACTATGCAACTTTAATTCCATTACTGGGGTTTCCACAATACACTTCGATAACCTCTGCTTTAAGGCCACTTCACAGTGCACAATAACACGATTTAAAATCCGTTGCTTAAACACCAAAAACAATTCTAGGTTTAACACACCTACGCACACCCTACTCACCACTCACCACACACACACACACACACACATTTACTTTGGTTTTCTTATTCTGCTCCATTTTACCCCAAATCAAATTTTACTCTGCGATACCGCATCAACTAAAGCTAGGATTCCTTACACACGGTATGCGGCATGCGGCATGCGGCATGCGGCGTGCGGCGTGATTACGGGATGGGTCCTTTCACCCACACACACACACACCCACACACAGTGTCAGGTTTCCTCACCACTGTTCTCTATGGCAAACGCAGCAGCATTCGCATTCGCATGCCACACCGATCGATACATGGACCGATTCAGTATTCGCATGCCGCATGCCGCATGCCGCATACCGCGTGTAAGGAATCACCCCCATTGACTTAGATGCTTTTCGATTTTTTGACGCATTCGCATTCGCATTCGCATACCGCATACCGCGTGTAAAGAATCCTAGCTTTAGACCTTGAATGTAACCCAGAACCGTGATTCTTATTTCACTCACCGATCGGTTTCAACAGGAAGCATTGTGTAGTGTACGGCGGCCTTTATTAGTATATGCTGCGTCTTGACAACTTCTGTTTGAGTGGATGTGAATACAGTATAACCCCATCAAACCAATCCCGGTTAAACCAAACGATCGGTTAATCCAAACTTTTTTTCGGCGGCCCAGCAAAATACTACCATTTATCATATAAAAAAGTTGGTTAATCCAAATTATCGGTTAATCCAAACAAAATTGTTGGACCCCAGGCCACTCCGGTATGGTTAAACCAAACTTCCATGTGGTTATAAGGTCATCTGAGACCCCACTGACTTGTTTATATGATAAATGGTAGTATTTTGCTGGGCCGCCGAAAAAAGTTTGGATTAACCGATTGTTTGGTTTAACCGAGCAGGGTTTAACAGGATTATATTGTACATACATAAAAAAACAATAATCAAAGTTGACCACATACATTGTATATTACATGCGCAATATACACTTACTCAAAGTCAAAGTCAAAGCCAAAGCTCGGTTAAACCAATGATCGGTTAATCCAAACAGATTTCTAGGGTCCCTTCAAGTTTGGTTTAACGGGGTTATACTGTAGTAACTTTGTCGACTTACTCAGGCTGCACATGAGTCCCACACTAAGCTGCCCTGTGGCCTTCAACCTTAGATGTTGCTAGGACGTCATCATCATCATCATGAAGCTGTCAGTCGCAACGCGACAAAGACCGCATTCATTACTTAACCGCAGCTTTGTGCGGTTGTACATTTCATAAAAGCTGTTTGCAAAGTGTTGAAGTGCTGCTGGCTTTTGCAAGTTACTAGCGGCACTTTCTCAGGGAGCAAATAGAGGTTTCACACCGGCAAGAACATGTCAAGACAGGCGCAAACTATTTGTCCCTGCAGTGGCTGGTCGGGAGATGTTGGGAGTTCCATTCATCACCGCCCTTAATGCTGCCACGATAACATGGGTTTCTGTTAGGGTTTGCTCCCTTAGCCTCTGATTCTATCAAGAACTAGAACTTGTACCACTTGTATACAACTTTGCAAGGCAGGGGCGTCAAACTCCCTGAGGTATTTTAGCACCTAAGGTATCCGAGGTACTGCATTACCCGCATACTGCTAGGACGTAAAACAACAACAAACAAACAAACAACCCTTCGGCCAATTTAATTCACACATATTGCTGTTTATAAAAGAGGGTGCCTTCTGCTTGACCGAATGGCACTAGTACCATATGAAGTCACACGAGTGTAGTTTTATAAGGCCCAGCAAAATAGTGTATGTGTGCAATAAAAAACGAAAGACATGATTGTACATACTTATAGAGATCAGTATAATCTCTATGGATTGCAGACTGCTTTCAAATGGATGAGAGTGTGAAGGGTTTTGTGAGGAGTTGTGAGGGTATGTGAGGGGATTGGCATGCATACTGATTTCAAATGGATGAGAGTGTGAAGGGTTTTGTGAGGAGTTGTGAGGGTATGTGAGGGGATTGGCATGCATACTGATTTCGAATGGGTCTCGGCCTTCGCCTTTGTCCCATTTGAAACCGCTCAGCACTCCATTCGGACTATTATGTATCTAAACACATGTACAAAAAAACACTGAAATCACGTCTTCCGATTGTAATAGGGGTTGGCCTCGCTTGATGTATTTCGATATCACCAGAGCGGCTGCAATCAGAAATGTAATCTAGTTCATATATGGTCCGGATATCGTGTTTCTTCTTTGGTAAACATATTCATTGTACTGAAGAAGGTCTTTTGTCAGCGCTGAAGCTTTTCGTTTTCAATTAAGTATTATTTACACAAACACTGATATATCGAGTATCTATGTATTAATGTGAATCTTGATTCCCTAAGCCCTAGGTTAGCGGCGTTCCACTGTGCCAGTTCTCCATGGTATGCCATCGGATGTGGTTTGTGGGCGATGGGCTGAGGGTGGGGTGCGGGTGGGGGGGTGGGGGTGGGGGGGGGGGGTCGACACGGGGTTGGGGCGGTTTGGAGAGAACGCGACTGCATCAGAAACAGTGACAACTGCGCCCCAGATCGGGCCTGCCTTGTGTGTATACCATGACGACACGGGGCGAGATAGTGTGTGTGTGTGGGGGGGGGGAGGTTTTGGCGCGAGGAGGGTGGAGATTGGTTGGTTGTTGGAATGTTACGTCCTGGCAACATCTAAGGTCATATCAGGATGAGTAGCGACTTGTGTTTGTTGTTTGTTGTTGTTTTACGTCCTAGCAACATCTAAGGTCATATCAGGACGGGGGTAGCGACTTGTGACAGTGCACACTGATGGTGACTTTATAGTGCTGCACCACTTGGAAATCAAACCGCCAGCACCATGACCCGATATCCCACTCAGTCATATTATCCTGACACTGAGCTATCCAGTCCTTGCCCTATCCTATTAATACCGAGCAACAGGCTAGGAAGCGACACGTATACATTTTAACTCGACCAGGAACCAAACTCCCGACCATCCGCACGCGAGGCCCGCGCTCTACCACATAGGCCACTGCGGCCGGAGGGTGGAGGGGGAGATGTGGGTTGGGAGGGGGTGGGTGGGTGGGTGGGAGTTGAAGGCAATGTTTAAAGCGGAATAGCAACATAAGGCCGTTGTTTATCGGTAAACACGGCAATCCTATCGCCGGGCGCGGCAGATCTCTGGCCCGGGGAGGCCCGGGGACGGCCGGTGTGGCAGTTTAGATTCTCAGTGGGTTTAGTCTTCACTCCGGGTTCTGCGCATGCATAAAAATCTAACGACATTTCAGCGTATTCGATTAATCCACTCGGGTGACCCGAGTGACTTTTTGACGCCTAAATGTGGTCAAGGCATTAACTCTTCAATTCGCTAAATATATATTATTGAGCTAAAAAACTGTTAGCACACAGCACTTGTTTTGGTCAACTCCACTCGTGGTGTTCTATTAGAATTTCTAGCAACTCGGGTGACCCGAGTCACCTGGGTCATGTTAATCAGATACACACATGTGCATAACCCATTGACGCATGCGCAGAACCCCAAGCATAGACCGAGATTTTAAACCGCCACACCGGGATTACACCGCCTGAATGCGGGCCGCCAGTTCCCTGAGACCTAGGGCGACACCGCCTTACCGTCGGCGGGCTGTCACCGGTCTCAGCCCGTACTCAGCCCGGCCTCAGCCCGCCGGAACACAACAAAAGCCCCGAGGCGCCGAGATCTCACCCCCAGCCTCCACATTCCCTCTCCCCACCACCACCACCACCACCACCATCACCACCTCCACCATCACCACCACCACCTGTACCTCCACCTCCACCACCTCTACCTCCACCGCCACCACCTCTACCTCCACCCTACCTTCGTTGGCTCTCTGTCGGTGATGTGTTATTTTTTCTTTACAACAGATGGGGAAAGAGATTGTGGTTTCGGGTGGCGGTTTCTTCGTGTGGATGTGACTCTCGACCGGTTGTTTGTTTGTTTGTTTGTTGTTGTTTTACGTCCTAGCAACATCGAGCCGGTTGTAGTAATATCTGCATGTAGTGATATTCTACCACTTTTATTAAAGTTGCATAGTCCGATGGTTTTGAGTTTCTGATATTTTCTGAGATAAATATATTAGCTTGATCGCTTTAATCTACCATACTTTAATTTGAAGTAACGTTTAGTTTAAATGGCTAACTTTTGGGATATTTGAAGTGTAAGCATGCACAATTAATTTTTTCAAGCATGCCAAAGCTTAGATAAAAGATTCACCCCGTACTTACAGTACAGGGGTGAATGACAACATAGTCTAAATACAGGCGAAAATAGCTTTAGTATGGAACGGGAAGTAGAATGCGTGGCACCAGTGTCAAATGGTTACTTATATCAACACAGAGTTGGTGAAATGGGAGAGAATGAAAAAAGACAAGATGGCGGCTAGAGAACGCTGTCGATTTCACTTTTAAATTGCATTAAAGTATATGTTTTATTATATTTTCCAACTCAAAAGTAGCGGGTTAATATGAGGACATACATAAAGAATACATTGTGCTTCTTAAATTAAGAATTTACCAGCTCAGTTAATTAAGCCAGCATGTTGAAATTCTTCGCCAGCTTTTCTAATGGGTTGGTTTTCACCCCTGTACTGGAAGCATGGGGTGAATTTTTTATCTAGCCAAAACTCTGACACCATAGGCTTCTACAGTAAGACGTTCTATTAAACTGACTAGATCTTCCCTTAAATATAGCGACAAATGTTTAATAAATACACCATTATCTAAATTAGATATGTAGAATCAAATCTAGATAATTCTTTTGGTTTTTAAAAGTTGATGTTTTCATCGGACTATGCAGCTTTAATGTGATGCTATCTTTACTGATATACTACCGCTTGTAGTGATATCCTACCGCCTGTAATAATATCCTACCGCATGTAATGCTATCCTACCGTTTGTAGTAATATTCCACCGCCTGTAGTGATATATCCTCCCGACTTTAGTGATATTCGGGAGTTCGGTTCCCGGTCGAGTCAAAACAATGACTTTAAAATTGATGCTTATCACTTCCTAGCCTAGTGCTCAGCATTAATAGGATAGGGGAAGGACTGGTTAACTCAGTGTCAGGATAATGTAACTGAGTGGGATATTGGGTCATGGTGCTGGAGGCCTAATTTCCCAGGGGGCAGCACTATAAAGTCACCATGAGTGTGCCCTGTCACAAGTCGGTACTAATCCTCATATGACCTTAGACTTCTATAGGGAATTCACTACATGATGCGAATCGGTTTTATACCCATCCAATACGCAGATTGACTCAGTCATAGATTTACAGCTGCTTCAGTTGTTAACACTTACTGATTGGTGAGAGTTGTATGGTGCTAATTTGCTGTTGATCGGTAGGTGACATACTGATTGATTGATTGATTGGTGGTTGATTTACGCCGAGATAGGGGACATACAAAACAACTTCTCTAGGTTGGAATAGTGTAGTGAAAGTTGCACTTGCAGAATCCGATGGTTTTGAGTTGCTCCAATATTTCTGTTTAAAGATAATTGATTAGCTTGATTGTTATAACCTAGCTTACCTTATCTTAAAATATGTTTCAGTTTACTTAACTAATCTTGGTGATATTTGGAATGCAAACATAGAGCATTAATGTTGGTGTGCGCATCAAAATTCTGACACCTTTGGCCGTAATCGATTAACATGACCCGGGCGATGCTGGTCATCCGAGTCATCAGAATTTCAAATCGAACACCATGAGTGGAGTCGACAAATACACGTGCCGTGTGCAAAATGATCCGACCCCAGTAACCCACCTCTTGGCTGGGGTTGGCTTCGAGCGATGACGTCACATTGGCGCTTGTACCGTCTTGCAGGATAACAGTTACCAATACCGGTTCGGCAACCGCGTCCGGTGCGAAAAGGTGTTTTTTATTCAAAATTTCTTGATAAGAGTTGTATCTTGGTCCGCCATTTCGAGATTTTCTCAATGTCTGCCTCATTCTGTCGCTGAAATGCTGAATCTTCGAATATGTTGATAACAAAAACAATTATAAGTATAATTGTCAAAACAAAAACTTATATTTAGCACCCATGGCAAAGCATGTCCAGAATACTACCAACATGAGCATAGAGATAATGGAAAATATAAAGGCATTTAGTAAATCAATTAGTAATTACAAATACCTAAGCCTTGAGTTGGACAGCCAACTAAACTACAACCTATGTATAAATAAAATTATACAAAAAGTAAACCACAAACTGTGGCTATTTGCAAAGCTAAGAGACTACATGACATAAGAAATGTCAATAAAAATCTTCAAGGGCATGGTGCTTCCCTATTTTGACTATGGAGATGTAAACTACATGGGTGCGAGAAAAGAACTACAAACAAAACTGCAAACACTGTAGAACAGAGCCCTAAAAATCTGTCTAAGAGTAGACAAGCTGCACCCCACCTATGACATACACAAAAGAACCAAAGTGAAATTACTAGAAAATAGGAGAATAATTCATTTGAAAATATTAGCATATAGCTATAGTCAAAACATTAAACTTCTAACAAAACCACAAAGGGCTACTACTAGTACTAGAGCAAATAATGCACCACTACTAAAGCAGACCAGAAGCCAAATAAAAGCTCATGAGAGAAGCACGCTGGAAATGGCTGCCAAGGTGTGGAATGCCCAAACGGCAAAGGAACGACAAATTCCTGACCTAAAAACTTACAAAAAATATCTGTGCAAAATAAGGCTAGGAAACCCCCACTAAGCTGCACTGCAAAGGGGCATGTGATATGTCACGGCCCACCAGCGGGACGCCAAATGGAAGGTAACCATGCCAAAAGTAGCCAGATAACACACCACACAGCTATGTACAAGCCTATGATATGTAAATAGGAGTAGGCTAGTCTAGTAATAAGAGTAGAAAAAATAAATACATATATGCCAAGAAAATAAAAAAAAACTAACATAGGCTATTAACCATACCAACCAATTATCTATCTGCTACTGAAACGCAGGCAATCAAATACCTTATCAGCAGCCACTGTGGGGTAAGATAACACCAACACTACAACTGGCCAGCATTGAAAGCAAGCCTGGGTACCCGGGCTTATATGCTATGGACAGTATAAATACAGCCTCATTAAAAATTAAAAAAAAAAATCATTTATCATGCGATATGGTTTTGGGCATGGATGTGGTATAACGATGGCCAATGTAAATATACTTGCAAGCTTGTGTCGATTCCGAAACCGGTATTCCCCACTCGTGCCTCAGACCGATATCATACAATAAACTTAACTATGTAAATAGTGCAGCGAGTATGTAGTGTCGAACACCACCATAGGTGGCGCCAGCATCGCGGTTTGCTGCGGGATCGTGGTTAAACCGTAGTGAATAATCAACTTAGTATGGTATGCACACAGACAGACATCTATAATGGTGATCTATACATTATTTATATTCGCATAATAACTTACACAGCACATATATCACACATATAAATATATATATACTTCTTTGCATATGTATATAAAATCCATCAAGTTGCTTCAGGCATGTGCTGAGGAACCGTACACTACACGATAACTTCCTTGATTCTGTTAATCGGGAATTGGGAATACTTTGGGAATATATTAGAACTCTGTACATATATGAGTAGCCAGAGTATCAATTTCCAAGCAATGGGGTTTGATATAAATTACCATGTAGTGTACGACGGCATTACACATTGTATGAAATTTGGTAGAGATTATAAGTGATGTTGTAAAATGAAGAAGAATAGGTTATTCCTTTCCAGCTTAGAAATCTCGTATTTATAACAAAACTGAGATCTACGGATACATTGTTGTGGGGCATTCTCTTGTTTATGGTAGGCCTATATGCTGTTCTGAGGCGAAAATAAAAGCAGAATTTTCTATGTTGTTCTTGTTGACGCAATACTGTGTTTGTTGTATGTCCCATACATTTGAAGGTGTGAAACTGAGGAAAAGTTTCACTTTACGCAAACTGTGTGCGTATATATATATATATATATATATGTATATATGCTGTATAAGAATTATACGAGTATAATAACATGGAATACTATACTATCCTAGCACCCACACACCAGTGATCAGGTGCTGGAACCTCACCTACTCATCTACTGCTCAGGCCTCAGCTCCGATGGTGGCACCACTGCTCGCCTGCTCACTGTCCTACTCACTTGCCGCTGAGAATATAGAGTTATTGATGGTCATATCATAATAAATGTAATCTGGCATTGTAGTAAATTGCTTGAGTTAAAAGAAAACAATCCGTACTATATTTACTGTAAATCCCCGCATCACACCAAGCAATAATTTCTTTTAAGTCATGTTGATCTGGAATTGGGAAAGCAGTTTCCAAGTTTCAGTCTAATTTTTTTTATATTAAAAACAATTATTGTTTGTATGAACGTGACATCAAATATGCGATGGATGTTACAAATCGTGCATCAATCATTCAGGTGTATCTATTTGATCTGAAGCTTAGACGTGTTCCCGATCCCCGAATGATGCAATCAAATACCTTATCAGCAGCTAACACCAACACTAAAAAGAAAAAAAGAAAGAAAAAAGAGTTGAATTGTCGCGTGGTGTGAGTCGGGCATTACCGAGTGGACGGCAGGGTGTCACTGCAGGTTACAATGAATGCTAGCATGTATGATGTAGGAAGCCGGTAGGTGTTTACAACACATACCCTTTTAATATAGAAACCCCTGGCAAACAGTACATTTAATACCAAGAAGAATGCGAGTATTTAAGGTACGGTTCTCAACTAAACGTGTCAAAGAAGATGACTCACTGCTGGTGTTCGATTATAGCTGACCGGTGTCACGTGGTACAGACATACTGTAAGCGACGCACTGCACATTCAAGGTCCTCACTAATGCCTAAGTCACAAATCGCCTGTGGTGTGTTTGTGGTGGCCGTAAGTTACCAAATTGGCAAAACCTTGCAGTGACCGTATGGTTGGATACGGTTGCCGTGCGGCGACCGCACGTGTTTTGGCTCACCGCAAGGGGCTGCAATTTGTTTAACTTGACATAATTATTTTTTTCTGAAATCGCAAGGCCATAGGCTGTAACCCCGCTGCATAGTATGCGCCGATTTCCATGCAGGACCCCATAAGATTTGGGAACATTTCTACTGCAGACCGCAACACCATATGATTAGTAAAAATCGCATCCACAGACCACAGGCCACAGAACCGTATGGCGGCAGCATGATATGTGACCTAAGCATTACATGTGCTAGTTGTAGACCTTTACTGTTAATCCTTACCTGGAATCTGCACCTCAATGCCGTGCCGTGCACCCACAGGCTCTGCCCATGGATATGACTATGTGGCTTTGTGATTGGTTGTATGAACGCGGAACGCGACATCAAATATGCGATGGATGTCACAAATCGTTCATCAATCATTCAGGTGTATCTATTTGATCTGAACCTTAGACGTGTTCCCGATCCCCGAATAATGCAATCAAATATCTTCTCAGCAGCTACTGTGTGATACAATAACACCAACACTACAGCTGGCCAGCATTGAAAACAAGCCTGAATACCCAGGCTTACATGCTATGGACAGTATAAATACAGTCTCAATAAAAAAATAAATACAAAAAAAAAAAAAGTTGAATTGTCGTGTGGTGTGAGACGGGCACTACCGATTGTCTATCATAACTACATGGCAGTGTATATATACCGTTAAGTTTTGCATGCAGGTCTTTAATGTTTGGGGTGCTGGTTGCTATTAAAATCGCCATTCACCGATGTGTATTTATCAAATGTACCACTGTTATTATATTTTACAATTAGATTACCCAGTCCATGGACTATTCACCGTCTTAAGGAGCAGCTGGTTAATTTACTGTTACAATTGTTTGAAGGTTTTGTCTTCACTGTTGCGAATTGCTTCATGCCAATAAAAGCGCTAAATGACTCACGTTGTAGTTTTTCCCTCCATTCCAAAAACACGCAACTACATTTGTTTGATTTTAGGACTCGATGATAATCTGCTCTTATATTGCACCTATAGGGCCACAAATTATTGCTCGTGAATGTAAAAGCTAACCTCCCACTGGCCAGGGTTTTTGGACCAGAGAGTCGCCATGTGTAAGGTCTTTTTCCACCGAAGATACCAATCAAATATTTGAACTATTCAAACTGTAGTCAAAAGCTGATTGATATGTGTAATCATATATATATATAAATATATATATATATATATATATACATGCATAATATATGTGTAAGTGAAGAAATCGTGGGGGAATTTTATTCTAACTCGGCGAAGCGTGACTTCCAAGGCGTTGCCCAGAATATCATATATATGTTTTTAAAAGAAGATAATAGAGAGGCGGTAAAAAGAGCTGCTACATACTTAAGCAAATCCGTGATTATA
Source organism: Branchipolynoe longqiensis (assembly GCA_030323885.1). Lineage (NCBI taxonomy): Eukaryota > Metazoa > Annelida > Polychaeta > Phyllodocida > Polynoidae > Branchipolynoe > Branchipolynoe longqiensis. The sequence goes on along the minus strand of CM059186.1, from coordinate 175,081,537 downwards.
CAGTTCTTTAATTATGCTGGTGCTATTTCGGAATACTGCACTCACTCACATGCATCTCCCCGACAATACAAATGAATTCAGAAGTTGGTTGGTTGGTTATTTGAGTTTTACATCCTGGCAACATCTAGGGTTATATCAGGACGGGTACCGGCTTGTGACAGTGCGCACTCATGGCGACTTTAGAGTGCTGCCCTCCTAAGAAATCAGGCCAGTGGCACTATGACCTGATATCCATTGCAGTCACATTATTCTGACACTGAGCGGTTCTTACCCTATCCTATTAATGCCGACCGTCAGGCTACGAAGCGACAAGCACCAATTTGATATTTTTAATATTTTGACTCAACCGGGAACCGAACTCCCAATCTCCCGGACGCGAGGCCCACGCTCTACCGATTCGGCCACTGCGGTTGGTTGAAAACCGGAAGTAAACAGTGCTCGTTCCAGCATCAATATTATTAATGGCTAACCATGCCACAGAGAAGGCAACTAGAAGAAGCCGAATTCTAAACTATTGCAGTTAAATGCATTTTCCAAACTACCGGATGCGATAGCCGAGTCAGTAGAGCGCAGGCTCCCCGTGCGGAAGATCGGGATTTCGAATCCCAGCTGAGTCACACTAATGACTTATCAAATTGATATTTGTCATTACCTTGCCTGGCACTCAGCATTAATAGGATGCAGCGAGGAATGATTAGCACAGTACCACGATAATGCGACTGAGTGGGATATTGGGTCATGGTGCTGGCGGCCTGGTCTCCCAGTGTGGCTGTGCTATAAAGTCACAAAGTCACAAAGTCACAAAGAATGTGCACTGTCACAAGGTGGTGCCTGTCCTGATATGACCTTAGATGTTGCTAGTAGAGTAAACAAACCACAACAACAACTTTTGCAACTTGAACAACTATGGACAGCTTTGGTCGTAATGCGAAGCATTACGTTTGATGCGAGGAGAGGAAGAGACCCTCCCCCCGCCCCGCGCTGTCGCGCTGCTTTCTCACCTCGGCAGACGGCGCAGCGCGCCGCCCCCTCCCCCGCCCTCCGTGTCGCCCGGCGCTCACGCCTCACCCGACGCCGCTGCTCGCCACCTGTCGCCCTCCCCCGGGCCGGCAGCTTTCACACTCACCTGCTGTCGCCCCTCCCTCTCCCCTTATAAGGCCGCCCCCTGGCCTCCCTCAGGCACTCGCCCTCCTGCCGCCTCCCAGCTCTACCCTTTCTTCAACTTGGCTACTCCACCTCGGACCTCTGCCCCAGCTCAGCCTCAGGATGCCTCGAGGAAAAGGACGTGGACGGAAGGGATCCCGGGCCGCCCCCGGCACCCCGGGGCCCTCTCCAGCACCCGGCCGGGGCGACTCCCCGGCCTACGCCCCGGCGTCCCCCGCGGCGCCCTCGGGCCGCACCTCAGGCCCCGAGATGTCGACACTGCTGGAGGCGCTCCAGCGTATGCAGCTCGACCAACAGCACTCCGCCGCCGAGGCGCGCCAGGCGACGGCCGACCTCCACGCCCGGATCGACTCCCTGGAGACCGGGGGGAACCCGCCCGGGGATCCCCTCATCTCCCCCGAGGCGCCAGGCCGCCCCGACGCCTCGGGCACCTACCGCCACCGCAGCCCGGCCCCCGCCGCCGCCTCAGGCGACCCTCCCCGGAGCCGCGCACCCGGGGTACGAGAGGTACCGTCACCTCTCCAGTCAACCACCCTCGCCACCTCGCCGGCCTACCGCGAGGAGGCCATCCGCCACAGCCCCGCCTCCGCGGCCGACGCCATCCGGGAGATACTGGCATCCGCCGAGGCGCGCCACTCCGTGAGGCGCCAAGGGATCCCGGCCAACTACATCTTCCCCTCGGACCTGGTGAAACGAGGGGCCGAGAGAAAGCCGGTGAAGAGGGGAGAGGCGACAAAGGACGAATATACCCTCGCCCTCCTCACCCTCATCGACCACCCCGACTTCCCCGCCCACTCCGCCCAGGGACTCCACCACCACCACCTAGCAGTCTGCCGGGATAACCTCGTCTACCCCTGGGCAACCGTCCGCCGGTACTCAGAGACCCTGTTTACCGCCATCGCGGACGGAACCCTCCCCCAGGGCTGGCATGACCCGGTAGCGCTCAACCTCATGAGACTAGACTGCCTGGCCATGCCCGAGGACCAAGCCACCGCCGCCCCTGACCCTCTCCACCGAGGCGCCCACCTCCCCCGACCCCAAGCTGACGCCCGCGCCACCTACGACAGGGAGACCCACGGGGCCCCCTGCCCGGCCTGGAACCGCGCCCCCGCCTCGTGCGATCGGGCCCGCCTCGGGGAGGCCCACGGTGAGGCGGGGGACAGGCGCCGTCACGTCTGCGCATACTGCGCCAATGTGAGGCGCCTCCTCACCATGCACAGCGAGGCCGACTGCATCACGAAACAAACCCGTGAGCGCCAGACCCCCCCCCGCCACCTCGGCGGATTTTTGATCCGCCGGCCTCCCCCCGGCCGGCCCGGGGGGACCCCACCGGCGCCTCACCCTCACCACTGCCGACAGCCCCGCAAGCCCCGCCGACAACCTCCCAGCGACCATCGATCGCAGCGCCGCCAAGTCCCAGCCGAGGATCATCACCTCGGGCATCACACCTCGGACCGCATCCCAGCCCAGCCTCAGGAGGAACCCTCTGCAGCCGATCCTCACAACACCGCCTTCAACAACACCGCCGCCCAGACCCCGACCACCACCCCATCCAGCCCCGAGGACTTCGCTGCCCCCCTGCTCGACCCTCGTCGGACCTCCTCACCGGATCCCGCCAAGGAGCGGGCCTCCCCCTTTTTGGCCGCCCGCTCCCTGTCGACGCAGGCCCCGGACACTCCCCGCCCCAAGAGGGAGCCTGACCCCCGACACGGCCCACCTCTCGGCCGGCCCGCCCCACCTGCTCCGCCTCGGGCGCCTCGGGCGCGCCTCGAGCCCTCCCCTACTTTTGGTGGAGGGCTCCTCGGCACCCCCTCACTCCACTGACATTTGATCTCTGTTTCCCTATTTTTACTCCGCTCTTCATGTTATTTTATCCCCTCTTCATTATTTACACCTCCTCGTTTACCCTGTATGCCCTGTATGTTTTCCTGAGGCGAAAATAAAAACCCTTTATTTCCACCCCCGCCTCCTCTCTTCCTTTTCGCGCATCGGTCGTAATGCGAAGCATTACGTTTGATGCGAGGAGAGGAAGAGACCCTCCCCCCGCCCCGCGCTGTCGCGCTGCTTTCTCACCTCGGCAGACGGCGCGGCGCGCCGCCCCCTCCCCCGCCCTCCGCGTCGCCCGGCGCTCACGCCTCACCCGACGCCGCTGCTCGCCACCTGTCGCCCTCCCCCGGGCCGGCAGCTTTCACACTCACCTGCTGTCGCCCCTCCCTCTCCCCTTATAAGGCCGCCCCCTGGCCTCCCTCAGGCACTCGCCCTCCTGCCGCCTCCCAGCTCTACCCTTTCTTCACCACCCACCCACCCTACACTCCTCCTACTTTCTCTTCCACCGGTGGAGGGCTCCTCGGCACCCCCTCACTCCACTGACATTTGATCTCTGTTTCCCTATTTTTACTCCGCTCCTCATGTTATTTTATCCCCTCTTCATTATTTACACCTCCTCGTTTACCCTGTATGCCCTGTATGTTTTCCTGAGGCGAAAATAAAAACCCTTTATTTCCACCCCCGCCTCCTCTCTTACTTTTCGCGCATCAAGCATGTGGTGACGTCACACTGCTCTCAGGGAGGTGCATAAATTAACACACCGCACACACATATATTACGCTCTGTGTCATTGCCTTTCCACACACCTCTAAAATTACCTTTGCTATATCAAGCATCCTCCCAACCAACTACCACTAGGTGCGCGACAGACAATATTATTATTAGTGCGATTTCGTCACTCCTTTTGTGTGCAAATATAATATGAGATTTGAACCTGAACAGAAAATGTTTTTTTTCCAACCCACCCTCAGTAATTATGACTTCCTATGTCATTCAACAGAGCAGGGAGCATCGAAAAAAGACTAGGTGGCGAACCACCTCTCCCTTCCTCTCCCGTCCCCTTCCCTCTCCCCAATGCACTTTCATCATACCTCTACATCGCTGTGGGGGTGAATACTATCCCACAGACACTCCTCCCCCCTCCCCCCCACCCAACCCCCCAACCCCCAACCCCCAACACCCCCTCCCGTCGCCCTGGTGTAGTTGATGTACATTTCGCTTGGTTGGTTGTTGGAGTTTTACGTCATGGCAACATCTGATGTCATATCAGGACGGGTACTGACTTGTGACAGTACACACTCATGGGAACTCTATAGTGCTGCCCCACTGAGTGACCAGACCACCAGCACCATGGCCTGATATCCCACTCAGTCACCTTGTCCTATCCCATTAATGCTGAGCGCCTGGCTACGAAGTGGTAAGTTTAAATTTGTAAGTCATCGGTTTGACTCGACAAGGGTTCGAACCTGTGGGTTCGAATCCCACGATCTACCAACATGGGAGCCGGACACTCAACTCATCCGGCCATCCCGTCTGGTCGACATTTCGCTATTGAATAAAAGTGGGGTTTTATTTAGCGAAAGTAATGAAGCTTCTAAATAATGTCGGCGACGTTGAGCACTTTGCCTCATAGAAGGGTTTGAAGTATGAGGGCACTGGGAGGAATAGTGAAGTCAAAATCAAGACTGTTCACAGCGAACAACAACAAACCCCGTGTTCCCAGGCGGACAAAGGAAGAAGCGGGAAGACAACATCAGGGAATGGACAGGCTTGGAAGTCCCGGAGGGCAATGGTGAAGATGGATAAAATAGAGACAACTGGTTGAATGTAATTGCTGGTGCCCCAACGACCCTCGTACTTATCTATAATGTATAATTAGGTTGGAGCCTGTAAATTGGATCGATCAGTTTCCAGTCAAAATTGTCGGTTAGTCTGAGGTACCATTCCATTAACTCCAGCACCGTAACTGCGGTGCCAGATTGCATATCCGACAATTTCGTTTCATTCATCTATAATTAGATTGAAGCCTGAAAATAGGATCACTCGGTTTCAAGTTAAATTGTCGTTTAGTGTGAGGTGGCATCCCATTAACATGTTAAATCCTCTCTCAAGGAGATGACATTTAGTGGCAGCAATTTGAGAACATAAAGTCACACTTTTTTGTGTCGTTATGAGTTATGTCGATGCAGTTGTCCCAGCAGAGTACCCCGGCGGCACCCTGCAACGCATTGACTGAGACTTTGTACTGGGGGTTCATACACTACCCCTCCTAGAAGCGCGCGAGGGCACTATGCACCGCCTTACCAATAAGTGTATGTGTGTGTAGTTTATATATATGCACGGGTGTACTGTGTACCGCCTTACCAATATGTGTATGTGTGTGTAGTTTATATATATGCACGGGTGTACTGTGTACCACCTTATCAATATGTGTATGTGTGTGTAGTTTATATATATATATATATGCACGGGTGTACTATGCACCGCCTTACCAATATGTGTATGTGTGTGTAGTTTATATATATGCACGGGTGTACTGTGTACCACCTTATCAATATGTGTATGTGTGTGTAGTTTATATATATATATATGCACGGGTGTACTATGCACCGCCTTACCAATATGTGTATGTGTGTGTAGTTTATATATATGCACGGGTGTACTGTGTACCACCTTATCAATATGTGTGTATGTGTGTAGTTTATATATATGCACGAGTGTACTATGCACCACCTTATCAATATGTGTATGTGTGTGTAGTTTATATATATGCACGGGTGTACTATGCACCGCCTTACCAATATGTGTATGTGTGTGTAGTTTATATATATATATGCACGGGTGTACTATGCACCGCCTTACCAATATGTGTATGTGTGTGTAGTTTATATATATATGCACGGGTGTACTATGCACCGCCTTACCAATATGTGTATGTGTGTGTAGTTTATATATATGCACGGGTGTACTATGCACCGCCTTACCAATATGTGTATGTGTGTGTAGTTTATATATATGCACGGGTGTACTATGCACCGCCTTACCAATATGTGTATGTGTGTGTAGTTTATATATATGCACGAGTGTACTATGCACCGCCTTACCAATATGTGTATGTGTGTGTAGTTTATATATATATACACGGGTGTACTATGTGCCGCCTTACCAATATGTGTATGTGTGTGTAGTTTATATATATGCATGGGTGTACTATGCACCGCCTTACCAATATGTGTATGTGTGTGTAGTTTATATATATGCACAAGGTTACGATGCACCACCTTACCAATATGTGTATGTGTGTGTAGTTTATATATATATGCACGAGGGTACTATGCACCACCTTACCAATGTGTGTATGTATAGTTTATATATATGCATGAGTGCAATGTGCACAACCTTATCAATATGTGTATGTATAGTTTATATGCACGAGTGTACTGTGTATCACCTTACCAATGTGTATATGTATATATGTAGTTTATCTATATTCACGAGTGTGCTATCCACCACCTTATCATTAATGTCAATATGTGTATGTATATATTTAGTTTATATATATATGCACCAGTGTACTGTGCACCACCGTATCAATATGTGTATTTATAGTTTATATATATGCACGAGTAGACTGTGCGCAACCTTATCAATATATGTATATGGCATCATCATCATCATGCTGTTGGTCGCGATGCGACAAAGACTGCTTTCATTACTTGACTGACACTCTCCATTTGGCACTCTGCTGTGAGAGTGATGTCCATGAGTCGGTCTTAATGTCTCTCAGCTTCAGGTTTCTCTTGATGGTATCCTTGAAGCGGAGACGACGAGGGCTCTCTCTCTTTCTGTAACCAGAAGACAGTTGAAAATAGAGAATATGTATATGTATAGTTTATATATATTCACAACTATATTGTGCACCACCTTATGCATATGTGCATGTATAGTTTATGCATATCTGCACGAGTGTACTATGCACCACCTTATGTATATGTACATATAAATGTTTAATGCATACATATATTTATATAGAGTAAAATCCTCTCTAAATCGACCGACCATCGGACCGACTTTATGTGGTCCATTTAAGGAGGTGGTCGGTTTAAGGAGTTAGAATATCCTTACAATGGTATTGTTGGGACCCAAATAAAACTTTCGATATAGGGGAGTGGTCGATCTGAGAAGGTGGTCGGTTAGAGGGGTTTTACTGTATATGGATATGCGTCAGTGCGAATCTGCAATACAAATGACAAGAAAGCGATCAAGAGTAATCAAACAATGTTCATGATGAAAACGATGTTCCCGCGATATTTATTCCAGCATAATACAATATACATCTAATTTACAATTGTCATTACCAGGTTATACAACAAACAGCTCACACACAGGTAATAGTTAATTTGATAATTATGTACACCCAATTTTAGTGTATGATTGTTAATTTCTGGCGACATCCTTGTCAATTTTGATCGATCAGTTATGGTTCTTTAATAAGCTTATAAGGACAACGTGTCCATTAAATGTTGACAATCAGGAAATAAATAAATAAATATATATAATTATATAACCCATACATAATATATCGGTTGGATGAACATAGCCCTTTCACTACAAATGTTATTTTCTCTTTTAATGTAGCTGAATAAAATTATATTGCTCACTAAAGACATCAAGTGTGTGAGCAATAAATGTTATCTGCTGCCATATAAGTCACCCTTTAATTACAGGCCTCAGTGTCAGACACTGTCCAGGTACCCACATGGGATGTAATCGATTAATCAACTCGGGTCACCCGAGCTATTTTTTGGCGCATACGCACATCCTACAGACTCGGGTTGAATAAACGAATACGCTCGGGGTGGACAAAATGGTGGCTTAATCTAAAACTTAATATTTTTTTTCAATAACCGTATATATGTACAGCAAAATAGGATTTAAAGTATTTTATGATTGTAGAAGCTGACAATCTGGGTTATTACAAAAAAGAGCATTGAAACAACACGTCGGAGTTGTACTGGTAGCTGTTATCCTACAGGCACCAGCACAGATGTGACGTCATTGCTCCTAGCAAACCCCAGCCAAGAGGTGGGGTACTGGGTCGGGTCCTTTTGCACAGGGCATGTGTATTTGTCGACTCCATTCGCGGTGTTCGATTTGAAATTCTGACAACTCGGGTGACCCGAGTCACCCGGGTCGTGTTAATCGATTACGGCCATGGGGACCATTGTCAACACGACCGTATGGTGCTGACTGGGTTAGCGCAGTCTCACCTTGTTAATTCCTGCAGCGTATGGCCAATGTATGACCAATGTATGGCTGTCATACCTCCCAGCGAAAAATGCTCGAATTAGGCTCCCGGTAGGTTCACAGAACGCCGGTGAACATTATATACGTTATTCGATCGCCAGAACTACACCTCATATGTTACATACATCAAGCCACGCTGGAGAAACGCTAAACATATGTTAGACGTATGTTAGGTGCACATTATCCATACATTGTCAGTATGCGGACTGTACCTTCCCACTGCCTTTAATGTAGGTCAACGTAGTGCAACATAGTGAACAAGGTTTGTCTAACGTACATCAATGTATGTCTAAAGCATACATAGCATACGGCAGACTAAAATCCACACGTTGTCGAATGTTGTCGTATGTCGAAAGTTTTGTGCATGCACAAAACTTTGCCGACCCCCTGTCATGCAACCCCCGTATTTCGATGAACGTTGACGTACACTGATGTATACCAATGAGCACCTAATGCACGCATAACACATAATGGTGTATCCTGATGTAGCGGCCACAAATCACATACGTTGGCGTACGTTGGCACGATGCGTCGTAATGTGACAGCCCCTTAACTTTTGACAACTCTTCGGCTTGAATCAGCCAGTGGATCAAAACGATGACAACCCACACTGGATGTTTGTTTGTTTGTTGTTCTTTTATATCCTAGCAACATCTAAGGTCATATCAGGACGGGTACAAACTTGTGACAGTGCGCACTCATGGTGACATTATACTGCTGCCCAATGGAATACGAGGCCGCCAGCACCATGACCTGATATCCACTCAGTCACATTATCCTGACACTGAGCCAACCAGTCTTTACCCTATCCTAATAATGCAGAGCGCCAGGCTAGGAAATGAAAAGTATCAATTTTGTAAGTCATTAGTTTCACTTGCACTGGAAACGAGTGTTCAACTCATTTATCGCCCGTTGTTTGTTTACTGTAGTAAATAAGCCACTCCTTTTCTCTCGGTCACGTGATCTTATGCACTCCCCCCACCCCCAACTCCCACCCGCGATTATGTAATTACAAGGCCAGGGCTATCCGTATCAGGTTGCAATCGCAATGCTCTACTACCGTAGTTCTGTGCCTTAAGCTAGCTCACACATCACGTGTCCTTGGCAGATTTAATCTAACGGAAAGGGAGCGGGGGGTAGAGGGGGCGAACTGGACTATTAATTCTGCATTGGACGACAAGCCCTGACATTGCGCTGTGACGATTGTTCAGTATTCAGAACCGAGAACCCGCTGTACCATTATAAAGTGCGGCCCCAGCCCGCTAGGGTCAACATGACTGATGGAGCCCTGTAGAGGGCGCTGTGGTGCAGGACAGTGGGCGTGGGTAAGGGCGTAGGCATGGGAGGGTTTGGGTTTCAACCCAGGCTCCGTAGTACTAACCTGTCTTTGGTTTCACTCCGGGGGTAATTAATGGGCAGACAGGGGGCGGCCGCCTCATGCCCCTCGTGTTGGTCGATCCCCCGCCTCATCCCGCCATTGTGTTGGGATCAAAAGTAGAAGCAGACGCCCGTTGTCTCTCTCCCCCTCACACACCCACTCACCCGGCCGCACACTCACCCGCCACTCGCCACCCGCCACCCACTTCACCTCCCTCTCCTTGTTTACCTCCGACACCCCCTTATATATATATATTTATATATATATATATATATAAATAGTTCATTCGCGAAATGAGAACAGAGACTAGGAGTTTGAAGTTTGAAAGTGAGCAGAATGACTGTTGACTCAGGGCTCGTCGGAGGTGGGGGGGGGGGGGGGGGAGAATGCCTGCTCCGCAGCGAATATCATTATTAATTTTTGTGGGGGGTACCTTAGTTGTTTAAGTAGGGGAAATTTTAATCACGGACGATTGGTCTTCCAATGACCTCAGATGTTGCTAGGACGTAAAACAACAACAAACAAACAAACGTTTGGTCTTCCTCATTCCACTGCTCCTTGGTCTATCTTAATAATGCCGAGCGCCTGGCTAGGAAGCAACAAGTATCAAGTATTAAGTCATTGGTTTGACTCGACCAAGATTCGAACCCACGATCCCATGATCTACCAACACGGGAGATATATGCTCTAACTCATTGGCCATCCCGTCTGGAGGTTAAGATGGGTAGAAAGAAATATTTAGGGGCTGCCGTTATTTATATCCACATAATAAATTATATAGTACATATACATATACATCTATATGATTCTTTGTGACCGCAGTCAACCCACGTTAATCTAGGCTACTTTCTTGCCAGCAACCAATGTCAGTTCACGGAGGTTTTCATTTGAGAGGTCTAGGATGAATGTCGAACATCTGCTTCATCTATGCCATGGATAGTTTGGAGATTTGGAAATGATCAATATCATCATCATCATCATCATCATCCATCCCTTAAATTTGAGGGTCATTACATTTCAGGCTCCAGTCTAATTATAGATGAATGAAACCAAATTGTGGGATATGCAATCTGGCACCGCAGTTATGGTGTTGGAGTACCACAGATGATTTTCCAACAAGTGTTTTCGACTTTCATTGTTCTCTACTGCCCTCTGGGACTTGCCAACTTCCAGGCCTGCCCATTCCTAGATGTTATCTTCCCTCCTCTTCCTTTGGCACCAGACGGGATGGCCGAATTGAGTTAGATCGTCCGTCTCCCGTGTTGGTAGATCGTGGGGTCGTGGGTTCGAACCCTGGTTGAGTCAAACCAGTGACTTAACAATTGATACCTGTCGCTTCCTAGCCTGGCGGTCGGCATTATTAGGATAGGACAATGACTGGTTGGCTCAGTGTCAGGATAATGTGACTGAGTGGGATATCAGGTCATGGTGCAGGCGGCCTGGTCTTCCAGTGGGGCAGCACTAGAAAGTCGCCACGAGTGCGCACTGTCACAAGTCGGTTCCCGTCCTGATATGACCTTAGATGTTGCTAGGACGTAAAACAACAACAAAGACAACACACTCTTCCTTTGGCTCTCTTGTTTTCTCACCCCTTTCATTGTACCTTATTAGATACTTTCGGCCAGACCTGGGCCCATATGCATGAAGCAGTTTTAGCAGCGTGTGGTGTTACCGCTCTAACACAGGGTATCTAACACTGGTTATTGGCATCGTCGAGAACTATGTCAAGCCGTATGCATGGGCGCTTAAACGGTGAGTGTTAGCTAAAATGAATTAATTTATTCATTATGGAAATTTCTCTGAGCCTGTTGCCTGCGAGCACCTGGTTGGGCCTAATATAATACCCACCGGGAACCAGCATGCTTGTTACTGAGGCAGCGGCGGTGATTTGTTTACTTTACATTCGTCGATTCGACAATATTAATATCAGCGCCAATGTGAATTTAGCGTTAAATTGGAAAGATTTCACTTATTGCGTATGTAATTCTGTTAAATATGACAGCATTTAATAGATTTGGGCGTAAGAAATTCCCGCCGATTCGCCGGCGGCGGCCATTTTTACCTGACGTCGACAGTATGGATATCGATGTTGCTGCGGCGGTGGTGAATTGTTTACTTTACATTCGTCGATTCGAAAATATTAATATCGCCGCTGCTACGGCGGTAGCGTTAATATCGCTTCGCATTTAGGGTTAAACTGATAAGATTTCACTTATTGCGTATGTAATTCTGTTAAATATGATAGCATTGAGTAGATTTGGGTTCCATCCTGACACTAACCTAACACTAACACTGCCTGTAAACCTGCTGTGGGCAGGTGTTAGATTCTCTGACTTTAACCCTGCGGAGTTTGTCTAACACCGCTCCATGCATAGCAACTTTTCTGCGCTAAACCAGAAATCCCACCATAAACGCGTTTTGGGTCGCAAACACCGCTCCATGCATACGGCCCCTGATGAATATGGCCATACCACTGTAGTTAGCCACTAAGTTAGTGTCTCTTTAGGAGATCTTCATGTGGTCCAATTGCCTGCTGGATCTTGGCACTGACTTCCTCGTTAATAACATTGTCTTTGTATGAGATTTTCCAGTTCTTCCTCTCCTGCTAAGTCATCAGTGTCATCAGCAAAGGAGATGTTCAGCTGCCAATTCTGAACTTCCCTTCATGATATTCGAAAACATGTCATGATCGTTTCCAGAAATTGCTTGAAGAGGGTAGTTACGGATATGCATTGTAGATCAACCAAGGTTTGGAATAACGAGGGATGTCTGTAAATAATAAGATGGCTTAAACCTTCCGTGGAAACTATGTTTTGTATTCCCTCATGGCTGGCATCGATTGCTCAGCTCTGACTTGGGGAAAGCACTGTCCGTTAGAAGTAATCTCACTCAGGCTGAATTGTCGGTAGTGTGCGGCGGACTTTATTTACCCTCTCGTGCCTCTCACTCTCTGAACAACGTGAAAACGCGTGGATTTCGCGCACCACCACCACCACCACCACCACCCCCACCACCCTCACCCAGCTTGGGGGCGTGGGGATGGTGTTGGAGGGGGAGGGGGGAGCCCTCGGGAAGGTGGGGGGGGGGGGGGGGTCCTGCGGCGATGGCCACTTTACCAGGGATGCGATGCGTGCACAGGCTCTTACCTATTCTACCGCTATAGTTCCCGGGGGCCCCGTCTGTGCGTATTATATAGCCTCAGCGTTATGAACAGGCCGGTACAGCGCGATCCACAGATACAGAACCCCCCCCCCCCCTTCTTTACTCTCCTGCCGACCACCTACCAGTGGTGATATAATAGGCCTAAATGGCCCTAATGACCCAAGATCATATCGCCGACCTATCTGTCTGTCTTCGGGCAACATAATCGGAATCGACAGCTCGCCAGTCTTAAAAATAGACTCAGGATGGATTTGTGAAGGGATATGTGTTGATGGGAAGGGCAGAGGTTAACCCGGCCAGCATGGACAGTGCGGTGTCCGAATCGGTAGAGCGCAGGCCTCCCGTGCGGGAGATCTGGACTTCAATTCCCGGTAAGGTCAAACCAATGACTTTACAAAATTGATACTTGTCGCTTCCTCGCTTGGCATTCGGCATTAATAGGATAGGACAAGGACTGGTTAGCTCAGTGTCAGGATAATGTGACTGAGTGGGATATTGGGTCATGGTGCTGGCAGTATGATTTCCCAATGGGGCAGCACTATTAAGTTACCATCAGTGTGCCCTTTCACAAGTCGGTACTCATCCTGATATGACCTTATATGTTGCCAGGACGTAAAACCCCAACAACCAACCAACCTAACCGGGAAGTGGTGACAGGCAGCTGGGAGTGGGGAAACATCGGTTATGGCTCTATTAAGGGACTTACAAAAGGTGGTTTGAGATTTACTGCCCCTCTCATGAGGATGACAGTTGAAAACAGTTTCACTGTCCTTGAGCCATCCTGAATCACTGGTTTGGAAAATGAAGGCAATGACAAAGAAGAGTTGCTGAGAACCTCTGACAGGTGTTCTTTCTCCAGCTGCTCACATCAGTAACATATATGTACCTGCTCACACAAGGGGCTCTATTCACATTAGTACTACCTAGACCTGCTCACACAAGGGGTTCTACTCACATTAGTACTACCTAGACCTGTTCACACAAGGGGCTCTACTCACATTAGTACTACATATACATGCTCACACAAGGGGCTCTACTCACATTAGTACTACCTAGACCTGCTCACACTAGGGGCTCTACTCACATTAGTACTACCTAGACCTGCTCACACAAGGGGCTCTACTCACATTAGTACTACCTAGACCTGCTCACACTAGGGGCTCTATTCACATTAGTACTACCTAGACCTGCTCACACAAGGGGCTCTACTCACATTAGTGCTACATAGACCTGCTCACACAAGGAGCTCTACTCAAATTAGTACTACCTAGACCTGTTCACACTAGGGGCTCTATTCACATTAGTACTACCTAGACCTACTCACACAAGGGGCTCTACTCAGATTAGTACTACCTAGACCTGCTCACACTTGGGGCTCCATTCACATTAGTACTACCTAGACCTGCTCACACTCGGGGCTCTATTCACATTAGTACTACCTAGACCTGCTCACACACGGGGCTCTACTCACATTTGTACTACCTAGACCTACTCACACAAGGGGTTCTACTCACATTAGTACTACCTAGACCTGCTCAGCCAAGGGGCTCTATTCACATTAGTACTACCTAGACCTGCTCACACAAGGGGTTCTACTCACATTAGTACTACCTAGACCTGTTCACACAAGGGGCTCTATTCATATTAGTACTACCTAGACCTGCTCACGCAAGGGGCTCTACTCACATTAGTACTACCTAGACCTGCTCAGCCAAGGGGCTCTATTCACATTAGTACTCCCTAGACCTGCTCTCTATTCACACAAGGGGTTCTACTCATATTACTACTACATGCATTCCTGTTCACACCAGGTGATCTAGTCACATTAATACTATATACCTGCTTACCAAGGGTGCTGTACCCACATTATTAGTGTAGTAGGCTGCACTGACCTCTCAGGCAAGTAACCACATAGACAGGTAGGCATGGGTAGTGTGTTGATATCAGGGAGGTGTAATGGTTAGCACACTGGCCCGGAATGCAAAGAGATGTGGGTTCGAGTCCCACTTTAGGCGCAATATTTCACATTTTCATCAGCCCCCATGAGACTGGTTTCCATGACTAGGATTCTGTACAAGCTACTCGCTGTATGGTTGTTGAACCTACCCTGTGTATGTATGTGTAAGTGCATTGCCTATGGGTATGTAATTGTAAGCATTAAATGATCATTTAAAAGACTTACAATTCCAGGGGGATGAGTGTAGTAGGCTGCACTGACCTCTCAGGCACGTAACCACATAGACAGGTAGGCATGGGTAGTGTGTTGATCTCAGGGAGCCTAGGTGGTGTAATGGTTAGCACACTGGCCCGGAATGCAAAGAGATGTGGATTCGAGTCCCGCTCTAGGCGCAATATTTCCCATTTTCATCACCCCCTTGACAGTACAATATATGCCTACTCACAGCACGTGCTCTACTCAAATTAGTAATATATATTCCTGTTCACACCAGAATTTGAAGTGAACTCATGTCCAAAAAATGTTGGTGTGCACATCAAAAGTAGTAACATGTTTTATCACATTGAGTCAGTATCTCCCGTTTCTACATCAACAAAATGCTTGCTAAGTGCATCAGTATCTAAGTTCATAGCCGATGATAAAAATTCAATGTGCTCTAGAGGCGTCGTTACATTAAACAAGCTTTTTTTCAGTGTCTAAGTTAGATATGCAGAATCAAATCTACAGAACTGTTTTAGTTTTAAACATTTGATGATTTCATCGGACTATGAAACTTCGACATATGCGCAGAATGGGGAAATCAGTGGTAATTAATTATATCCAAGAGAACTAAATGTAAAATGCTGCATTTAACAAAGAACAACCGTTGACATTCACACTCAACAACAATGAAATGGTAGGGACAACATCCAAAGAGACACACCTTTCTGTAATCATTGATGACAAATTAGCATTTCACAATCGGATTTCTGACTACATTGAAAAAGAAAAAAAATACACAGAGCTTCATAAAAACCTCCAGGTCACGTGGTGTAAGTGGGAAGTACACTAATCTAGGCAGTTTTAAAACTTTTATTCCCACAACCCAAATGCCATTGTCATAAATTCCGTCCATGTTTGAGAATCAAGCGTTTTCAAAGGAGGCCATTGCAGCGATAGTCATTTCCTAACTTCTATTTACCGAAACATTTGAAGGTGGGAATCCCATATGGAATGACACCATGTGTACAATTAAGATTACGTTGCGTTGGTTTAATCACTAATGAACAAACCATAATTCCAGATGTACATCTATTTGTCATGCTGTCAATAGAGTATCAAATATGGCAAAACCTCACCAGAAGTACAATTACCTACACAAAATACCTGGTCATGTATTTTGAAACTTCAAGTGACACACTTGAAGTGTACTAACACCATAAAGTAACATCGGGGAAGTAAGGAAACACTGAAATAGGAACTTCACAAAGATAAGCAACAGAGGTAGTACTAAGACTGAGACACATACCATACAAAGACTAACACAATGTATTAAGCCTACACTCAGAACAAAGATAAGCAACAGAGCGAGTACTAACACTGAGGTACATACCATACAAAGACTAGCATAATGTATTAAGCCTACACTCAGAACAAAGACTCAGCACAAGACTAGGAAACAATAGCTCAACAATTGACCTAATACTAACCAACTCAAACCATGCCACAAAATGGGGCACTAGAAGCTGGGGTATAAGTGACCATGAGCTAATATATGTAACGAGGAAAAAACCCAAAAGCACAAGCCAATATATATATAAGATGGGCAGATCCCTAAAAAACTACTCAAAAGAAACACTACAAAACCACCTATATGAAAATATAGACCTCACAACAGACAGAGATGACCCTGATATCTACTGGAATAACATTGTCACAGAAATAAAACAATCATTAGATGAGATGTGTCCCATAAAGAAACTAAAAATACAGAGAAACCAAGACCCGTGGGTAGACAGGGAACTGTTAACGCATATTGCAACAAAACGAAGGCTAGGTGACAAAGTGAAACATACTAAAGACCCAGAGGATAAAAGGGCCTATAATACTGCCAGAAACAACTCCCTCAAAGCAGTAAGGGCAGCAAAAAAGAAATATAAAATAAAACAAGACAAGGACTGGGGAAGCAATGCAAATAAGTTCTGGAAAAATAAGATAGAAGAACGGATAAGCTTCCAGGATAGGGATGGAAATACGCACACAGATAGTGATGCAGCAAACAAACTAAATACACACTTTGCCACGGTAGGACAAAGGTTATCAAAGAAATTCACAAGAATCTGGGAAAACAAGTCAGAAAATATCCAGGATGAAATCCCCACCTGCAAAACTGACCTAAAAGAACTAACACAGCTAATAAATGACATAGATGAAAACAAACCAAGAGGAATAGATGGAATCCCCACAAAAATACTAAAAGAGGCACTCCAAGCCATCCCAGATACCATGGTTGACCTGTTCAACATATCATTTGAGCAGGGACACTTCATCACAGCATGGAAGATAGCAACCATCACCCCCATATACAAAAGTGGTGACAAACAAAATATGGGGATTTACAGACCAATATCAATCTTGCAAACACCAGGCAAGCTAATTGAAAAAATATTCCACAGGCACATAAATGCACACCTGGAAAAAACCAATATACTAAACAAGAGGCAAGGAGGTTTCCGAAAACTCCACTCCACATCAAAAACAATAGCAAACCTAACAAGTGATGTGCTGGCATCATTGAACCAAAAGAAATTAGTTGGAGCAGCGTTCATCGACTTCAGCAAAGCCTTTGACAGAGCGAGTACTAACACTGAGGCACAGACAATACAAAGACTAGCATAATGTATTAAGCCTACACTCAGAACAAAGATCAGCAACAGAGCTAGTACTAACACTGAGGCACAGACAATTCAAAGACTAACATAATGTATTAAGCCTACACTCAGAACAAAGATCAGCAACAGAGCGAGTACTAACACTGAGGCACAGACAATACAAAGACTAGGATAATGTATTAAGCCTACACTCAGAACAAAGATAAGCAGCAGAGCTAGTACTAACACTGAGGCACAGACAATTCAAAGACTAACATAATGTATTAAGCCTACACTCAGAACAAAGATAAGCAACAGAGCTAGTACTAACACTGAGGCAGAGACAATACAAAGACTAGCATCATGTATTAAGCCTACACTCAGAACAAAGATCAGCAACAGAGCTAGTACTAACACTGAGGCACAGACAATACAAAGACTAGGATAATGTATTAAGACTACACGCAGAACAAAGGTAGGTGAAATAATTCGTACCAACACTTAGAGTAATACTCAGGTCATGCCCAAAATATTAAGACTTCAATCAGAACAAAGATAGGCACCAGAACTACTACCAATACTAAGATTTAGACACAGGCCATGTAGAAACCAACTCAAAATACTAAGACTACTTAGAACAAAGATTAGCAACCGAGGTAGTTCCAACACACATACGTATACATACTGTAGACTAACTCAAAGTGCTAAGACTACACTTACAAACAGGATTCACCTCTATATTTGCAGAGGTGCAAAGTCTCCCGCTTTGGCCGCAAATCTCCCTAAAATATAGTAAAGTAACTCCAATCTCCCCATTTCCCACTTTTAATGTCTAACTTCCCAACAAAGAATCATTTAAGCTTTTTTAATATATTTAATTTGACACATACTTCTTTGTCTAATTGCACCAGAATGCACCATTTTTAACCACTTTTCCACCATTTCTTTCCAGACAAGGCCCCACAGAACCCCCTAGGGGAGGAGCCACCCCCTCCTCCATCCTTTCCCTTTTGGTCACATCCTATCTTTCCCTATTTACAATTTGTGTATTAAGGAGATCTCCCTACTCCCACTCTTATCCACTTGGCACCTCTCTATTTATATGTTAAAAGTAATATATAGACAGACTTGACGGTGACATATTCTTTGCGATCTCAATGACAACAAGCAGGGGGTCACAGTCAAAAGATGTATAAACAGACTATCAAGACGAATCTAAATAGCAGACATTCATGCAGAGAGTTATAAATGACTTGGGCTCACCAATAGGCAATAGCTAGTTACTCAGCGGCTTACTGTCAGATGTCGAATACCACCGCCCAATGCAAGCCAGTACAGCTAAAAATAAATAATAAAAAAATATATATATATAAACTAAAGTAACAATACATCCTGCCGAATATTTATACTCATATATATATATATATATATATATATATATATATACATACATACATATATATATATATATGTATATATATGAGCCTGTCTCAAAAGGTGCTAACTCTTCGTTTTTTTGTCCATATTAATGATTGACACAAAACAGCACCGAAACGGTTACACTGAAAACACAAGGACATTTGCTTCAAATCAATATGTATTCTAGTGGGATTATGAAACACCATGTAAAAAACAAATCAGTTTATCCTGAGCTAATGCATAAGTAGATAGTGCGTTGACCGTTACTATGGACAAAGTTTTGTCCCATTTTGCTTAGCACCTCATATATGTATATATGTATATATATATATATATATACATATAGTTGAATCTGGAGCAGCACGCCACAATCAAACATTATTACTGCAGTACAAAATATGAAGAATTCACAATATGTGGGATAAATATACATAATAAATAGTATTAATTTATGTATATGGTGTATGAAAAATCCGTCGGTTTTCGGAGCTTTTCGGATTTGAGAATTTCGGATGTGGGATTGTGGGCATCGAATAATATGTAATTAAGAAGTTAAGCAGCATGCTACATACAGTATGGAACAACAAGCATGTACATAACCTATTTAACCCAGATTGTCATGTGTGATGATAACATGGTAGTCCTTGCTTACTTTTTAAGTGATTCATAATATATATGTATATTCACACACACACACACACAAATATATATATATATATATATATATATATATATATATAATATGTGTGTATACTTATAACTTTTAAATTCTTCTTCGGCTGCGACCGATAAGCTTAATTCATAATTGGAATGTGCATGTTATAACCTATATATCAAAATAGTTGATATGCTTTTAGATTCCATGAGTTTATTTTGTTTACGTAGAAAGGCATTCTTGACATATTTCAAGACCAAGTCAACGATGTTACACCTAGCTTGCAAAGTAAAAACAAACACATGGACATTATATATCGGAATCATGCGTTCCAGTTTAATATTGTATTTATGCATACAGAAATGACAGATTTAGAATCCATCTCGTGCTATGTGAATACTGATACTATCGCTTTTCTTCTTATTTAATAAATAATGGGCAACGTCTGGGCAACCCAATCAATCAGAATATATCGTTCTTTTTTATTTGCTATTAATACGTTTTGTTTGTGTTTTCTTTTTAGATTCAAATAGCGAGATACAATCCAGTCAGTAAGGACTAATCTTCCTTTATATTTAGCCATCAAGTATATATATAAATGGTTTATATATATATATATATATATATCATCTATATATGGGAGTTTTATAGAACAGAGATATATATAAGTGGTTTATATATATGTATATATCATCTATATATTGCTGTGCAAGCATTATACGAGAATAATTAATCAGAAGCTTTCCACCTCAGCTCGTGGTATGCCCCAGCCTCACTAATCTACTTCAGGGTTCTTGATATTATTAGTTTAGTTATCAACTACTCTCCTCTGACAACCTCAGGTCGCTTGTGGCGCCACCTGTCTGTGCTAATCTGTCAGCTCATGCTCCCACACTCTGTTCGCGGAAAATAAGACATAATTATATTTTACTCCATAACTCATATATATATATATATATATATATATATATATAAACCACTTATATATATCTCTGTTCTATAAACTCCCATATACAGATGATATATATATATATATATATATGTATATAAACCATTTATATATATCTCTGTTCTATAAAACTCCCATATATAGATGATATATATATATAAACCATTTATATATATCTCTGTTCTATAAAACTCCCATATATAGATGATATATATATATAGATGATATATATATATATATAAACCATTTATATATATCTCTGTTCTATAAAACTCCCATATATAGATGATATATATATATAAACCATTTATATATATCTCTGTTCTATAAAACTCTCATAATGAGTTACAGAGCATGCATATTGAAGTGATATATAAATGTACCATTTATATATATATATACATGCTCTATATCTGATTATTGGAGGATAGGTAAGAAGAGTGCTATCCCAGTTCCTCCCTTATGTAGCAGTCACACTACGACGACAAGGTAGGGACGACAGCCCGGCGGCTGGGATTTTGTGAAATCCCGACGACCTATGCAAATTCGGGCTAAGTTGGACGACAATCGGACGACATCCGGACGACATCGGGACAACAGACGGGACGACAGCGGGACGACAGTGTCTGTGTGTCTGTGTCTGAGTGTGTGTGACTCTGTGTCTCTGTGTGTGTCTCTATGTGTGTGTCTCTATGTGTGTGTATGTGTCTCTGTGTGTCTGTGTCTATGTGTCTATGTGTGTCTATGTGTGTGTCTGTGTGTCTATGTGTGTGTCTGTGTCTGTGTGTGTCTGTGTGTGTGTCTGTGTATCTGTGTGTGTGACTCTGTGTCTCTGTGTGTGTCTCTATGTGTGTGTTTGTGTCTCTGTGTGTCTGTGTCTATGCGTGTGTCTGTGTCTATGTGTGTCTAGGTGTGTATGTGTGTGTCTGTGTCTGTGTGTGTATGTGTGTGTATGTGTCTCTGTGTGTCTGTGTATGTGTGTGTCTGTGTGTGTATGTGTCTGTGTGTGTGTGACTCTGTGTCTCTGTGTGTGTATCTATGTGTGTATGTGTCTCTGTGTGTCTGTGTCTATGTGTGTGTCTGTGTCTATGTGTGTCTATGTGTGTGTCTGTGTGTGTGTCTGTGTCTCTGTGTGTGTCTGTGTCTGTGTGTGTGTCTGTGTCTGTGTGTGTGTGTGACTCTGTGTCTCTGTGTGTGTCTCTATGTGTGTGTCTGCGTCTCTGTGTGTCTGTGTCTATGTGTGTATGTGTCTATGGGTGTCTATGTGTGTCTATGTGTGTCTATGTGTGTGTCTGTGTGTGTGTGTCTGTGTGTCTGTGTCTGTGTGTGTCTGTGTGTGTCTGTGTCTGTGTGTGACTGAGAGTGAGAGTGAGGCACACACAGACACAGACACACACAGACACACACAGACACAGACACACACACAGACACACACAGACACATACACACATACACACACATATACACACATAGACACACATAGACACATACACACATAGACACAGACACACACAGACACAGACACACACAGACACACACAGACACACGCAGACACAGACACACACATAGACACACATAGACACACATATACACACATATACACATACACACACATACACACAGAGACACAGACACACACAGACACACACATAGACACACATAGACACACATATACACATACACACAGAGACACAGACACACAGAGACACACACAGACACACACAGACACAGACACACACATAGACACACACAGACACACATATACACAGACACACACAGAGACACAGACACACAGAGACACAGACACACACACACACACACATACACACACAGACCCCCACACACACAGACACACACATACACACACAGACACACACATATACACACATAGACACACATATACACACATATACACACATATACACATACACACACAGAGACACAGACACACATAGACACAGACACACACATACACCCACATATACACACATATACACACATAGACACATACACACAGAGACACAGACACACAGAGACACAGACACACACACAGACACACACATACACACACAGACACAGACACACACATACACACACAGACACACATAGACACAGACACACACAGAGACACATACACACAGAGACACAGACACACACACAGACACACACAGACACACACACAGACACACACACACAGCCCCCCACACACAGACACACATATACACACATATACACACATAGAGACACATACACACATATACACACATAGACACAGACACACACATAGACACATACACACATAGACACAGACACACACACATACACACACAGACACAGACACAGACACACACATATACACACATAGACACACATAGACACAGACACACACATAGACACACAGAGACACATACATGGAGAGAGAAGCAACTACAGCTTAACGACAAGACGACAGTGCCGCCACAGTGCCGCCACAGTGCCGCCACAGTGCGACAGTCCCACGACAGTGCCGCGACAGTGCCGCGACAGTGCCGCGACAGTGCCGCGACAGTGCCGCGACAGTGCCGCGACAGTGCCGCAACCTCGGCTGTCGTCCGCTGTCGCCGAAGTTTTTCAACATGTCCAAAATCCCCGCGACAACTCGGCGACAGTCGAGAAACAGTGGAGAAACTGGAGCTGTCGCGGAGGTGCCGCGGCGACAGCTGCGCGACAGCTGCGCGACAATCGGCGACAATCGACGACAGACCGGAAGTCGCTGTCGCAGGGCTGTCGCCGCTGCTTGTCGTCGTAGTGTGACTGCAACATCACATATAATATATATGAGTCAGTCTCACGAAAATAGACCAATCGGGGAAAGTTGTCAGCGTCGAGCATTGCATGTTGGCATCGAACGGCATAATTATAGCTTTGCATTGAGAGAGGTGTTGGAAAGTTCTAAAATTTATCCTGAATGTAAAGGTAGAGAAAATACAACAACCCTGTCTGTTTCTAGGATAATTTAATATGAAACAAAGAAATGCACTACAATGTAACAATTGTGACGCCGACATCTGTTAAAGATGTCGGCATCGACTATTGGATGTTGGTGTGAATGGCATAATTATAGTTTACACTGAATCCATTTACCATATCAATAATAAACCAGAGGGCTTGACTCTCTCTCTTCTTTCACACTTTATACTCTTCCTTTCTCTTTGTCTATATTGATTTCACTATAGCCTGCCTACACAACCACAGATTCAACCATATATTACAAGACGATGCAACTGTAACAGGCATGTTAGCCCGATATATGCATATATATAATATATATATATATAATATATATATATATGCAGGTCAGCTCGGCGGCCATCTTGTTGGTGTTTTTTTGTAAAACCTTGATTGCACCACTCTGACGGAAAGAACAAGCCCGAAAGGGCGGAACCTGTCACTGATTGGTGAATGACTTTAGTCATAGTGCAAGTGAAGTCCACATTAAGGTGTACCCAATCCGGAAAAGTAGGTCACACCTAAATGAACAAAGTTGCCCCATTTCCAGGTTGAACTTCTTGCTACAAATCAAAGTCTTAGATGATAACTAAGTTTGTTCTTCTCCTTTAGTCCGATGAAAACACAAAATTATCAAAACCGAAACAATTATCTAGATGTGATTATCCATATCTAACTTAGATACTGATGCACTTAATAAACATTTGTCACCACATAGAAGGGAATACTGAGGCAATTTAATAACCCTATTATTGAGGAAGCCTATAGTGTAAGAGTTTTGGCATGTTTACCACTTTGAATATCTCAAAAGTTAGCTATTGAAAATAAAAGTTACTTAAATCTAAAGTAAGGTAGATTATAACGATCAACCTATTATATTTATCTCAGCAAATGACAGAAACTTTAAACCATTGGATTATGAACCTTTAAGAACCTATTCCATAATACTCTAAAGATGATTCCTGATTCACCCTGATTCAGAGTTTACAGTACTAACCGGTTGTAAGTAAATATGGCTGCTATTTCTAGTGGTTGTTCCTAAATCATCTTATATCAGTTCTCTCATGAGTAGACTTACTGAATTTGTCTTATGGCTAAATATATCTGCAGTTCCCTGGATTGACCCTATTTCTTTTACTTGTTCTGCCTGCAATGGTCTGTTGAACAGCAAGTAGTTACAACTTAGAGGAGGGCATATTTCATCCATCTCAGATTCCAACTTCACATGTCGAAATGCTTTGATGATATCTGGTTGGTTGGTTGATTGTTAGATATCCCACTCAGTCACATTATCCTCACACTGAGCCAACCAGTCCTTGCCCTATTGTAATAATAATACTGAGCGCCTGGCTAGGAGGTGACACATATCAGTATTTAAGTCATACAAATAGATGACCAATGTATCCAGTGAAAATGCAATTCAAAATAAAATAATATTATTCAGAATACCGATTATTATATAGCAAAAGTTCACTACCTAGATAATATTTTTGTTTGTTTTGGTTTTATGTCCGAGCAACATCTATGGTCATATCAGGAAACCTAGAGAATATATCTTTTGCAATTAATTTGCCAAATAGTACCTTCAAGAATACCTTGCATTCATGTCCTTTTGAAAATACATGTCTTTAATCACTAAGCTATGTTCATCAGGCTAAAAGCAGTACCACTTACCCAACTCACTCGCCTGATTATCTTGCGAGAGTTTGTTGAGAAAATAATTGTAAAAAGGAGAGGATCAATTTAGAATATGCTCAAAGTGGTGAAGAGTTAACAATAACAACAAAAACATTTATTTTCTTCACAGGAATGCTTTTTGATTTTCGTAATATTTAGAATTCTTTTTCACTCGCTCCTAGGGGGGTTATCTTTTCTTTTGCTAATTTCGGATTGAGGTGTGTTGCGATAGGGACAACATTATGCAAGTCTTTCGGGAGCTTACATCACGAGGATCAGTCATATAGAAAAAGGATTTGTAGATTGTAGTTTGTGTCAGTTTGTGCACCATTTGTCTCCAGGTCCACCGTAGTTATTTCCAACTGACTTAGCTCATTAGACGCATACCGTCAGCAATTCATGCATGCAGTTCCAAAACGCTATTTGATAAAATCATAATTATACATGATAGTGTAGTAGTCTGCACTGACCTCTCAGGCAAGTAACCACATAGACAGGTAGGCGTGGGTAGTGTGGTGATATCAGGGAGACTAGGTGGTGTAATGGTTAGCACACTGGCTCGGAATGCAAAGAGATGTGGGTTCGAGTCCCGCTCTAGGCACAATATTTCCCATTTTCATCAACCCCAAGACAATAGTGTAGGATAGTCCTACGTAATGGGAAATTGGTGTAGCTTACAAAGATTACACAAGCAAACCTCTGCTGCACACCATTATTTAACCGCAATGATCCTCGCAGTGGGGGATATACCTGCGCTATCAAACTGACATAAACTACAATCTACAAATCCTTTTTCTATATGACCGATCATCGTGACATAAGCTCCCTAAAGACTTGCATAATGGTATCCCTATCGGAACACACCTGAATCTGAAATTAGCACATGAAAAGATAACCCCCGCGAGTGGGGATAACAAATCAAGATATTAAGAAAATCAAAAGGGATTCCGGTGAATAAGAAAAGAAATGTTGATGATATGAATTAGTGACGACTCAGCTAGCCCTTGTCCTGTCTTGTCATTTATATATGTGTATGGCTATCAGTGCTGACAGTCACCACATTTACAGACACTGGTCGCTCGAAGGCTTGTCTCAGGGTCGTTGTGGTCCTTTTTTCCTGGATTTTCTGGTGTGAGTTTTTTTGTTTGGCATGGTGTAATTGTAGTATCTTTTCGAAGGAATCCACAGGATTATCCATTGCCGCTCAGCAGCACTATCATTACACCGTCCGAGGCAGCAGTGTCACAGGGAAGAAGAAGGACTCTGAAACAATTCAGCCACCATTTCAGACAAAAATATAACAAAAGGTAAGCCGCCACGATGGGGAGAGGGTGAAATAGAATGCTCACTTGTATATGGATCCAAATCAGTTCTAGCCTACTAACTGTAAAATTCACAATAACTAGATGTATTCTAAGCATTGGCATTGTGCAGGTTATATACATCCTAGCAGTTGACTTGGTGTTCGTTGGTTTGGTTGTGATGGTTAGGTATGCAGACATGGTGAATGTCAGAGATCGGTGGAGGAGCAGGAGGAGGAGAGGGGAAGGAACAGAAGCCGGGCGGCGGGGGAGGAGGAGAGGGGAAGGAATAGAAGCCGGGGGGGGGGAAGAGGAGGAGAGGGGAAGGAACAGAAGCCGGTGGGTGGGGGAGGAGGAGGAGGAGAGGGGAAGGAACAGAAGCCGGGGGGCTGGGGAGGTGGATGAGGAGATGGGAAGGTACAGAAGACGGGGCGCGGGGGAGGAGGAGAGGGGAAGGAACAGAAGCTGGGTGGCGGGGGAGGAGGAGGAGGAGAGGGGAAGGAATAGAAGCCGGGGGGGGAAGAGGAGGAGAGGGGAAGGAACAGAAGCCAGTGGGCGGGGGAGGAGGAGGAGGAGAGGGGAAGGAACAGAAGCCGGGGGGCTGGGGAGGAGGATGAGGAGATGGGAAGCTGCAGAACCTGGGGGGCGGGGGAGGAGGAGGAGGAGAGGGGAAGGAACAGAAGCCGGGGGGCTGGGGAGAAGGAGCAGGAGAGGGGAAGAAACAGAAACCGGTGGGCGGGGGAGGAGGAGGAGGAGAGGGGAAGGAACAGAAGCCTGGGGCAGGGGAGGAGGAGGAGGAGGAGAGGGGAAGGAACAGAAGCCGGGGGACAGGGGAGGAGGAGGAGGAGAGGGGAAGGAACAGAAGCCGGGGGGCTGGGGAGGAGGAGCAGGAGAGTGGAAGGAACAGAAGCCGGTGGGCGGGGGAGGAGGAGGAGGAGAGGGGAAGGAACAGAAGCCGGGGGGCTGGGGAGGAGGATGAGGAGAGAGGAAGCTACAGAAGCGGGGGGCGGGGGAGGAGGAGGAGAGGGGAAGGAACAGAAGCGAGAGGCGGGGGAGGAGGAGGAGAGGGGAAGGAACAGAAGCGGAGGGGGGAGGAGGAGGAGAGGGGAGGAGAAGGAGGGGGGAGGGAGGAGGGGAGAGGGGAGGACAGAAGGGGGCGGGGCAGGAGGAGGGAGGGGAGGAACGAGCGGGGGAGGGGGAGGAGGAGGGGAGGAGGGGGAAGGACAGAAGCCGGGGGACGGGGGAGGAGGAGGAGGAGGAGACGGGAAGGAACAGAAGCCGGAGGGCGGGGGAGGAGGAGGAGAGGGGAAGGAACAGAAGCCGGGGGGGGGGAGGAGGAGGAGAGCGGAAGGAACAGAAGCCGAGGGGAGGGGGAGGAGGAGGAGAGCGGAAGGAACAGAAGCTGGGGGGTGGGGGGGAGGAGGAGGAGGAGAGGGGAAGGAACAGAAGCCGGTGGGCGGGGGAGGAGGAGTAGGAGAGGGGAAGGAACAGAAGCCGGGGGGCGGGGGACGAGGAAGAGGAGAGGGGAGGGAACAGAAGCCGGTGGGCGGGGGAGGAGGAAGAGGAGGAGAGGGGAAGGAACAGAAGCCAGCAGACGGGGGAGGAGGAGGAGCAGAGGGGAAGGAACATAAGCCGGGGGGCGAGGGAGGAGGAGGAGGAGAGGGGAAGGAACAGAAGCCGGTGGGCAGGGCAGGAGGAGGAGGAGAGGGGAAGGAACAGAAGACGGGGGGCGTGGGATGAGGAGGAGGAGAGTGGAAGGAACAGAAGCCAATATGACGTTATAGTGCTGCCCCACTGGGAGATCAAGCCGCCATGACCATGACCTGATATCCCACTCAGTCACATTATCCTGACACTGAGCCAACCAATTCAGAGATTCTGGGTGTGCGTTTGATTTTCATGTTACCCAAGGTATTTTAACATATTGATTAATTTGTATAAGATCAAAATAATAAATTGAATTTAGAAAAACACTCTGATAACATATGCACAATATGTAAAATATGACCTTCATATGAACATGGATTCTGCTATTATTTGGATGTGTTCCGCTGTTATTTTGAATGTTTTCACTTGTTGTCACAAATGTGGTACAGCTTCATATATATATATATATTTAACCATCGGGCTACTCCACCCCCGCTTAAGGCGAGCCTATGTGTTAATATAAATAATTGTTTCCATGTGAATGTCTTGTGCCTCCTGCCGCCGGTTGTCTGTCATCCTGCCAGCCTGACCCTTGACTAGCAATGTCCGAGGTGGAGAGTTCGACTCCTGACAGACCATGGGCAGATGGCCCGTAATTAAATAAGATTATAGAGCAATCCAAATAGCAATCTGAAGTTGACCATAGCGGTTAATAATATAAGTCTGGAGAACAGTAAAGAATGCAAGGAACGTTCATGTCACTTCTTAGGAGCTCACCATTTTATTCTTACCTCTTACTAACAGAATGAATTTAGCAATATAACTTATGTTATGATTTAAATATAGTTCAACAGTGGAATGTATGTTATAAGTCAAATCCCCTCCCATATAATTAAGTTAAATAAGTTTGGAATTTCCATAATAAAATCCTAAATATTCGGCTGAAACATCGGAGCATGCAAAAACACGTCCGATGGGTCTGGGTCCGAACGCCCGACCTTCTATCGTTGCTAGGATAGTCACAATCGACGTATCCAAGCAACGCTTTACAGCAGGGAACCCTGCAGTTGCGAACAGGCGCAAAATGCGCGCCCGCGCAAAATGCACGCAAATAATCGGTCGAGTAGTCTCGCCCACTTCACATATATATATATATATATATATATATATATATATATATATATATATGAAGAGTTCAGGCACAAAACCCCGCAAATGCCAATCCAAAATGTCAATTAAAATTTTTAAAATGTTAAAAGACACTTAGTTTAATTCTGACTAATTCCACTTTCTTTTGATATAATGGTTATGCAGCAATGAACAAAACTAATTAGTATTTAAAGAAATGAATTTGTGGGGTTGTGGGGGTTGTGGGGGTTGTGGGGGTTGTGGAAATGTTTATCTCAATATTTGGATTGGCGTTTACGGGGTTTTGCTCCTGAACTCTTAATATATATATATATATATATATATATATATATATATATAGAGAGAGAGAGATAGAGAGAGAGAGAGAGAGTGAGAGCAACGATTGACAATAACTATATAAAGCCTCAACCCACGCCGGCTGTTGAGTGATAGTTAATTTGGTGAAAAGACAGGAAATTGGGAAATTCATTTATCCTTCCTCACCGCCTGAGGAGGTGAACAGGACAATTACACTAGTAGTAGCCTGTCAGGCAAGGAACCCCGTTTAGAGGCGCCCTCTCCCGGCTATTGACTCCCCACTGAATACTTTCTCCAACAGAGGAATTATTTTCTTAGTGAACAAGAAGCGTCAAAATGTGGCGCGCCGGCATTGTATACCCCCATACACGCCCATCCACTCCCCCATCCAACCCCCCACACTGTCACAGATTGTCACACTTGCCCATACACACACACACTCTGGGGTAATGGGGTTTTCACACTACGATGCTTCTCAGCGGCGACCCGTCAGCGTTGAAAATAAAATTAAAGCGTCGAGAAACGTTAAAGATTCAAGGGAAATATGGGATAATTGGATGTTGGTGCAGCGTGTGAGTAGTGTCTTGTTAGCGTGCGGCCAACGGGTTTCAACGAGTGAAAAAAAAAGAAGTTTGGCACGACGTGCTCATATGACCTTAGATGTTGGTAGGATGTAAAACAAAGCAACCACTTTCTGGCAACGTGTGGAGACGACCCACCCGTGCATGTGGCGTCTGCCTAGCATTCGCAAAACGCTCTTCCGGCGCGTCCAACGTCCTCCTAACGTCCTTACCCATATATTTGCACGCGCTGCCGGTCGTTTTTTTTTTTTTACATGTTGAAAACACTCAGCGACCAATAACGGGCGCCTACGTTGTCTGCCGACCCTCAACGTCAAGGATAGTGTACCGACGTGTACCTACGCACCGCTAATGCGCTGCTAACGCGCCGTAAACGCGTCCCGACGCATGCCGACGTTTCCCCAAAAATGCAACACGTCGCCGGGTCGCCGGTGAGAAGCGTCGTAGTGTGACAGCCCCATTAGTTCTATCAGGACTTCGCCGAGAATCTACGAGGGGATATTTGTGTGGTGAATATTCCTGATTCCTGCACTATGTTGAGTGCCTATGTATGCTGTACACCATACAACATAGGCTGCTCCCCAACCGTTAATGTTCAAAACGGGCCGTGCTGCACACAATGCAGTACATTCCACTTCCTCTTCACCGTGTACAAACCGAAATGTGAATGCTTCACCGGCTAGAAGACCAGTGCCTCGGTGCTGACAAAATATGTGTTCAGATGAATCAAATATTTACCATTTCTTTTTTTAGTGCGATGCCTGTAACAGTTACAGTTTCTCTTCCAGCGTGCCGCGTTCTGCGCGTGCGCGATTGGAGGTACTCAGAGGAAGGCGTCTGTTGGCTCTGGTTGCGGGTTGATGGCAATATTGTGTGCAGGGTTGCTGGTTGGTTGTTGGAGTTTTAACATCCTGGCAACATCTAAGGTCATATCAGAATGGGTACCGCCTTGTGATAGTAGGCACTCATGACGACTTTATTTAGTGCTGCCCACTTAGAGACCAGGCCATTAGTGGGGCAGCACTGTGAAGTCACTATGAGTGCGCATTGTCACAAGTCAGTACACGTCCTGATATGACCTTAGATGTTCCCAGGACGTAAAACTCCAACAACCAACCAACCAAGCCACATAGTTATGTGCAGGGAGGTGTGGATTGGGAGTGCAGGCCGAGTTTGCCGGAACCCTGTGCAGCCAGATGGCGCCATGGTGCCGGTGTCGCAGTTTCCGCCGTCCACCAGTTTCCGCGGTATGTATCGCTTCTGCGCATGCGTCAAAATCGAACAGCATCATCACTAACCTTATAAATTTAATATAATGTTTTTGGTAAAGATGTTTTCTATATGTGTACCAAGCGATTTGTTTCTAGGTGGTGTGGTTTTAGAGATATTTCACTTTTTCTGTATTTTCTGTATGAAGATTGCTCACGACCATTGACAATGCCTTGAGTTTGGTGGTACGCGCAGTGGAAAACATTAGTTTGATTCAAAATTAATAGAAATCAAGAACCCTAACCTTATACATTTAATATAATCTTTTTGGTCAAGATGTTTTCTATATGTGTACCAAGCGATTTGTTTCTAGTGGTTTTAGAGATATTTCACTTTTTTTGTATGAAGATTGCTCACGGCCATTGACAATGCATTTGAGTGTATGCATACCGCGGAAACTGGCGGACGGCGGAAACTGCGACACCGGCTTGGGACTGGCCCCGGGCACTGGGTGGATAGGTGCAGGATTGCATGGCTTTGTGTTGGCATTGGGCATACGGTGGCAACACAAGCTGGAATCCAACAGATCAACACGGGGCGGCCGGCCACCAGTGCACCTGCACACATGATGCCTTCACACACACTCACACAGAACACACTCATACACTTACACAAATACTCACATACACCAACACTGAACTCCACCACACACACACACACATACAACAACCGTAAAGCCACACTTCAGCAGTACATAACTCAAATATATTAATCCATCGTTATTCTCAACTACCACACTTCCTGACCAGCCAAACTCATAGCCCCTGCTTCTCAACCCCACAACCCTCACAACCCCCACAACCCCATCACCCGCAACATACTCCACAGCCCCCACAACCCCATCACCCCCAACATACTCCACATACTCCACAGCCCCCACAATCTCCACAGACCCCACAACCTCCATAGTTTCCACATACTCCACAGCCCCCACATACTGCAGATATTCAACAGCCCCAGATCCTCCACAATTTGCACAGCTTCCACACCCCCCACTAACCCTGACATACTCTACAGACTCCATAGCCCCACATACCCCACAACCTTCACAACCTCCACAGACTCCACAGCTCCCCAAACCCTCCACATACTCTACATACTCCACAACCCCAAAGCCTCCACAACCCCCACAACTTGCACAGCTTCCAGAACATCCACAACCACCTCACCCCTACAACTCGCACAGCTTCCACAACCCCATAGCCTCCACAACCCCTACAACTCGCACAGCTTCCACAACCCCCCAAAAACTGCACATCCTTCACAATCTGCAGAACCTCCAGAGACTCCACATCCATCACAACCACGACAACCTTCACATCATCCACAGCTCACACAAACTCCACATCCCACAGATCCCCCACATCCCCCATAGCCTCCACAAACTCCACAGCCCTCACAACCCCCACATCCTTCACAACCCCACAGCTCCGACAGCCCCTACAACACTAGGACAACACCCACCCAACCCTAACACAAACAATCTGCATCACATCCTCATCCGTACCATGCAAAACCACAACCAAGCTCTACCAGCACCCACCCACACCATCCAGTTGACAGTTGAAGTAACGAGGGAAAATAGGAATTGAGCTGATTCCTCTACACAGTCAAACTACTGGGATTAATTTAGTTTTTAAATTTCATTTTTTCTTATATGGCAATATAATTCAAGGTAGATTTAAATATGTTTGTATCTCATATAACCCTCGGCCCCTTATGGTTGTCTTGCCTCAACAAAAACATAATTAAATAAATATGGAATAGGGGCAGAGTCATATATATATATATATATATATATATATATATATATATATATATATACATATATATATATATATATATATATATATATATATATATATATATATATATATAAAGGCTGACTTCAGTACAAATGAAGAAGACAAGACAAAGTAGTGGGTTGAGATAATATATTCTCTGGCATAGGGAATATGATTACCTAGCCTTAACAAAAATTCTCGGGCGCAAGTGACAGTGTAGCGTCCAGTACAGAAGGGTGCCGGCGGTAGGGACCAGGGCTCGACAGGAGACGGCACAAGTGACAGTATAGTGTCCAGTATAGAAGCGTGGTTGGAGGGGGGGGGGGGAGCAATACATCAAGTGAGCCACCCCATCAGTAATAAGGTAGGAAATAAACATATAATCCCCTTTATACTCGCATAATGCTTATACATCACACATATAATATATCCATATATCCGTATATATGCATTTACAGAGGTACATTGCACATGTTTTGATCTGGTGACATTCTATTCCGACTTCTGGTATCTCCCCATCTTACACAGGTATACACCCCTCACACACACACACACACTCATACACACTCACACACACGCGCACAAATCCACCTGCACTCTAACTCGCCAGTGTTCCTGAATAGATGCAGCCTCTCCCCCTTGTTGTACAATCGGCATGCCCATTTATTATGGCAGAGTTGTATATAATATCATCATGCAGACTGTCAACAGATTATTCTATGTACTAGCAAAAAAAACAGAGACACCTATATTATATATATATATATATATATATATATATATATATATAGAGTCATCCACATTTTTCAACATTTGCATGGTCGAACAAAGAAGACTACCTTTCACAACCACCTATTACGTACAGGCCTATGGACATGTAAATAAAATAGGCTAGTGTAGAATTAAGTAGAAAAAAGCGGAAAACTCTTCCCAAGAAAACCCCAAAACACTAACATAGAACCTTAAGAAAACAACTAACATAGTAATAAGAATAGAACAAAAATACAATGCCAAGAGGGCCCAACAAAAACAAAAAACTAACATAGGCTACTAAACATACCAACAGACTATCTATCTGCTACTGAAATGCAGACAATCAAATAACTTATCAGCAGCTACTGGTTGGTAAGACAACACCAAAACTACAGCTGGCCAGCATTGAAAACAAGCCTGGGTACCCGGGCTTACATGCTATGGACAGTATAAATACAGCCTCAATAAAAAAAAGAGAACAAAAGAAGACCACCTCTCACATAAACATATCCCAGAATATGGCAGTGGTTTATGTCAGAGCAACATTTTTATTAAATCATAAATGTCATGCATCCCACAGCCACCACAATGCCCATTCCCCCACCATATGCATTGCACAGTCATTAAACTGTGAACAACTTTGGATGACCCCTATAATGTAATGATGTGCACTAACGTCCCCCAAGTGAAATGCTACGTGTACGTATAGGTGTGGGTAGGCTGACTGCAACGAGGAGCCGATATAGTCTAATACTAATAGTTAGCACACACATCCTCTCAGCCTGGAATGGCAGTAGTGTGGGTTCGAATACTGCTGTAGGTGCAATATTTCCCATTTGCAAAGAAAACCACCCACAACATTGGTTCCATGACCAGGATACTTCAGAAGCTATGTGTTTTATATCATTGAACCAGCCATGTGTATGTATTGTAAGTGTGCTACCTGGATATGTGTACTTGTAATTATAAGATGAGAACTTCCTGGAGGATGAGTGTAATGAGGTTTACTGACCTCATCAAAGTAAAATGCCAAGTGAACAAGTAGGCCTGGATAGGTTGATTGCACCAATGAGCCTAGTGTTTGGGACACCAGCCCCAGAATGGTAGAAGTGTAGGTTCGAGTATTGTTCTAGGTGCAATTTTCCCCATTTGCAAACAGATACCTTACAACCATTGTATATACATCTACCACAAACATAACTCGTGGCTAGTAATGATCCATGGTACACACTTCCCGTATAAAACCTAAAAACACCTAAAGTTCGGGTTTTCGTCGGTTCCAGACCTTAGGTGTGTGACCCCCTAAGACACCTGAGGCTTCCGATTCGCATATAAAACTCAGTTTAGGGCTTAAGACTGGAATCTTATAATGCCCGGTACACACCTACCGTTTGTGTGCGCACACCTCCTGTATACGATCGAAAACTGCCCGTTTCGCCCACAAAAATCGCTTGGTGTGCGCTCCCCGTGCACACCTAGCGATTGCGATTCACGCATAAAACTCAGTTTTTAGTGCTAAAAGCGGCCGTTTACGATTGCGATTCGCGATTCGAAAAACGAATCGGCCCGTTTTCAGTTTTAAGCGGGTTGGGTCGAGTCGCGAGTTTTAGTGCGCGAATCCTATACGGGAGGTGTGTACTAGGCATTAGATTCGAAAACTGAATCGGGCCGTTCGAGAATTGGTATATGTCAGTGCTCAGTCATATATGTGTGATACCACCCGACCGGTTGCCATCCAGGTTTATACCAGCAGCTAATCCTGGGGCTCGATTCCCCCCTTCCATTCCCCCTCTTCCATCCCCCCCTCTTCCCTTCCCACTCTTGCATTCGCCCCTCTTGCATTCGCCCCTCTTGGATTCCCACTCTTGCATTCACCCCTCTTGCATTCGCTCTCTTGCATTCGCCCCTCTTGCATTCCCCCCTCATCCATTCCCCCCTCTTGGATTCCCACTTTTCCATTTGCCCCTCTTCCATTCTCCCTCTTCCATTCCCCCTCTTCCATTCACCCCTCATGCATTTCCCTCTTCCATTCCCCCTCCATTTCCCCTTGCATTCCCTCTTCATTCCCCCTCTTCCATTCCCCTCTCTTCCCTCTTCCATCCCCTCTCCTCGCATTCCCCTCATGTATTCCCCCCTTGCATTCCCCCCTCTTGCCTGAATGGAAGAGGGGAGTGGAAGAGGTGGAATGGAAGAGGGCAAATGGAAGAGGGTGAATGGAAGAGGGGGAATGGAAAAGAGGGGAATGGAAGAGCAGGAATGCAGGTGGGGGAATGGAAGAGGGGCAATTGAAAAGGGGGGAATGGAAGAGGAGGAATGGAAGGGTGGGAATGTAAATGGGGGAATGCAAATGGGGGGAATGGAGGGGGAGAATGGAAGAGGGGAATGGAAGAGGGGGAATGGAAGAGGGGTAATGGGAGATGGGGAATGGAAGAGGGGAATGGAAGAGGGGGAATGGAAGAGAGATGTCATGCTCATGTTTGTCTAGTTCAGGCAAATGATGCCAGGTGTCCGGAGACCAGTCGCGTAATGGACAGTGAGCGCCCCAGTCAGGATATCTATATTGTCACCCGTTTTCAATTTTACTTTGTCAGGAATCGGGTCGGGTCGGGTCGGGTCGGGTCGGGTCGGGTCAGGTCGGGTCGGGTCGCGTCGAGCAATGAGTTTTAGCGTATGAATAGTATATGGGAGGTGTGTACCAGGCTTAATACCGGGCGCGGTGGCCTAATTGGTGGAGCGAGGGCCTCGCGTGTGCGAGATCGGCAGTTCGCTTCCCAGTCGAGTCAAGCCAATGACTTATCAAATTGATACTTGTCGCTTCCTAGCCTGAACACTTGGCATTAATAGGATAGGACAATGACTGCTTAGCTCAGTGTCAGGATAATGTGACTGAGTGGGATATCACGTCATGGTGCTGGTGGGCCTAATTTCCCAATGAGTCAACACTGTAAAGTCGCCATGAATGCACACTGGCACAAGTCTGTACCCGTCCTTATATTACCTTAGATGTTGCCAGGACGTAAAACTCCAACGACCAACCAAGCTGTCGTTTTATCCTTTAATCGAGGAAATACGGTGTCCTTATACATATATGTGCATTTAAATGATACACCCTGATAGCATTTAGGCTCAATTCGACCCCTGCCATGCGGACTGTGTCTGAGGCCCCCTGCGGGTGTGATCCACACAAACGGGGCATTGTAGTGGCCCCCGCTGGGGCAATGACCCTTGAACGGCGGTATTCATGCCACAAGAGCCACCAATCACAAAGTCACACAGGGGCACCACACGCCCTCAGCAGTCCCACCGCTGCCCCCCACTCCTACCCCCACCCCCTCCCCCGTCCACGCGCCAGCTCCCCTCTCCCTCTGTACGGGCTGAAAGCAAGCCACTCCTCGGCGACAGGCAAACACCTCCTGTGTCAGGCCGTTTAAAGTGCGAAATACTCACCGGGTGGCGCTACTTCCAAAATGTCCGTTAAGCGCTTTCTTATTCTGTGTGTGTGTGTGTGTGTGAGGACCCGGAAGTGGTGGCTGAATCGGTAAGAGCGCAGGTTTCACATGTGGAACGTCGGGAAGTTGAATCGTGGGCGAGTCAAATTGAGGACTTACAAAATTGATACTGGTCGCTATCTAGCCTGGCGTTCAGTGCTAGGATAGGAACTGGTTAGCTCAGTATTAGGATAATGTGACTGATTTGGAAATCGGGTCGTGATGCTGGCAGCATGGTCTCCCAGTGGGACAGCAGTATGAAAGTTGCTATAAGTGTGCACTGTCACAAGTTACTGAACCATGGTGTGATAAACGTAATTTACATACGGGAACAAACTGAAGACAAGACATGAGTGGAGATAACAAAAATTTACTGGAGAACATAACCTGCAGGCAGGTCGATCTTGGCTGGAGAACATATCGGTATCGTGTATCGTGTCATGAATTGAAATGACATTTGTTGTTATCGAGGTATCGTATAGAGTACCAGTTGGGTTAAATGATATCGTGATAGTTGTCAGGCATATCGACCAAGGATTAGTGACCAGAGATGAGACTGGTTAAATGTTGTTATGTTGAGATAAAGATAAGTCAGGAACAAGATGAAAGAACCGACTAGCACCGACCAGCAGCCCTCAACCCAAAATAGAGGCGAGGGCTGATGGTACTTCGGAGATTACCATCTGCGGGAGATATGCTGACACAGCATCGCTACTCCACGGCCCTGCTTCTTTTATAGCACTAAGTGCCACCCCTGCCCTCACGCATGCCTGCACGGCACCCCTGCGAAGGCTATGGAGAGTCAACGGACGTTCAGGTCCAAGCAGGATATTAGCCGCAGCAGCCAAGACTTTTGTCAGACACAGCGATGTCAAAGGGTTACCTGAAGGTAGGATAAATGTAGGACCATTCGGAGGAGGATTAGCGAAATTCTTATACCTCAGCCATGCAGCAACAGGACAAGATTGAGATGATGGCAATCTTGGAAGAAGATAGGTCAACGGAGGTTGAGATGTTGTTCTCGTTTTTGAGGAGGTAAGCCCGTGATTAGTGAGAACGATATCCGCTGCTCGGATGGTATGTGCACCCATCGCGGCAGAGGAGGGTGTCGTGACATTACTCTGTCGAGATAATGTAAAATAGATTATCAGTAGAGCAGCAACATAAACAAATGATTTCTCATTAAATACAGCAAGATAGGCAATTATCATGTTTAACTCGTTAGGTGTGAGAGGAGAAGCTCGTGATGTAACGTGAGTTGAATTTTTTACAATTCCTTTCTTCAAAATCGCAACATGATAGGCTTCAAAGTTAGTGACTTTGCCTCCAAGAGCCTGAATACAGGTTTTAGCTCCACTCAGATAATTGGCTACGGAACCTGGAGATCTGAGAAATGAGTTAAGAAACATTATATATGACAGTATGTCATAGACCGAGGGCCTCAGCATGTCCACACGATGATTCAGGCAGAATCTCTCATAAGTCTTCTTTTTTTTTTTTTTTTTTTTTTTATTGAGGCTGTATTTATACTGTCCCATAGCATATAAGCCTGGGTATTCAGGCTTTGTTTTCAATGCTGGCCAGCTGTAGTGTTGGTGTTGTCTTATCACTACAGTAGCTGCTGATAAGGTATTTGATTGCCTGTATTTCAGTAGCAAATAGATAGTTGGTTGGTCTGGTTAGTACTATAGTAGTCTATGTTAATTTTTTTGGATTTTCTTGGCATATATGTGCTTTATTTTTTCTACTCTTATTTCTAGACTAGCCTACTCCTATTTACATATCATAGGCTTGTACGCAGCTGTGAGGTGTGTTATCTGGGTGCTTTTGGTATGGTTACCTTCCATTGGGCGTCTCGCTGGTGGGCCGTGACATGTATCACCTGCCCCTTTGCGGTGCAGCTTAGTTGGGGGTTCCTAGCCTTATTTTGCACAGATATTTTTTGTATGTTTTGTATGTTTTTAGGTCGGGAATTTGTCGTTCCTTTACTGTTTGGGCATTCCACACCTTGGCAGCCATTTCTAGCGTGCTTCTCTCGTGAGCTTTTATTTGGCTTCTGGTCTGCTTTAGTAGTGGCGCATTATTTGCTCTAGTTGCCCTTTGTGGTTTTGTTAGGAGTTTATTGTCTTGACTATAGCTGTATGCTAATGTTTTCAGATGAATTATTCTCCTATTTTCTAGCAATTTTACTTTGGTTCTTTTGTGTATGTCATAGGTGGGGTGCAGCTTGTCTACTCTGAGGCAGATTTTCAGGGCTCTGTTCTGTAGTGTTTGCAGTTTTTTTAGAAGTTCTTTCTTTGCACCCATGTAGTTTACATCTCCATAGTCAAAATAGGGTAGCACCATGCCCTTGAAGATTTTTATTGACATTTCTTGTGTCATGTAGTCTCTTAGCTTTGCAAATAGCCACAGTTTGTGGTTTACCTTTTGGACAATTTTGTTTATACATAGGTTGTAGTTTAGTTGGCTGTCCAACTCAAGGCCTAGGTATTTGTAATGGTCTACATTTTCTAGTGTTTGGCTTCCTAGCTTACAGTGTAGTTTTCTTTCTGGCATTTTTTTTATGCGAGAAGAGAACTGTTTTTGACTTGCTTGTGTTGATGGTTATTTTGTTGGACTCACACCACTCATCCAGTTTTAGTAGGAGCTTGTTTAGTTTAGTTTAGTTATTACCTCCTCTTCTGTGGTGCCGTTTGCATATATGACTGTGTCATCTGCATATAGTTGGAGGCATTCGGTTTGTAACCATTTTTCAAGATCGTTTATGTAGATTATAAAGAGCAGTGGCCCTAGCACTGACCCTTGGGGTACACCACATGTGACAGGTTGGTTGTCTGATAGTGTATTGTTTATTTTTGTTCTCTGTTGCCTGTCTTTCAGGTAGCATTTTATCCAGTCCATAGTGTTGGATTTTATGCCCATGGATTCTAGTTTTTCCAATAGTATGTTATGGTCTACTGTATCGAATGCTTTGCTGAAGTCAATGAAGGCTGTAGATGAAGGCGTTTGTTTGCCCACGTGCCCCTGGAGAGGGCCTCTGTCAAAGCAGAAACTAGTTCCAGATGGTGAGTCAAGCTGTAGCCTGGAAGATAGAAGCAGAAAAAGTGGCTATCTTCCAGGATTATGATCACATCATTTACAAGGAAAAATCGATATTTTTCAGAGAGAATGACACTGGGACACGCTTTAAATTTCTCGGTCAGTGCTGCTTCTTCGGCCTGCTTGTTAGAGTGAAGTCTGCTCAGATTATCTGCTAGAACCAAAGAGGCTCCGTCTTTGTGTAGGATAGTAATATCACAGCTATTTAATGCAGCAATCAACCAAATTTGCCTTGCAAATGCGGTTAACAATTTATCCCTCCCTCCACCCGAAGCCAGCACTTGTTGGGAGACCAAGTTATCTGTATTTACTACCACATTATAGTTCCTCGGAACCTCCGGAAGCAAGAACAGCAGAGCCATTATTAAATTAAAGGCCTCCAACTGATTAATAAATTTTAATGCCTCGATCACCTCGACGGGGTATTCTGCCGCATAGTATGCAACTGGGGAGAAAGCCCCCCCCGCTTTTAACATAGAGTCACACTCTATCACCCAATTAGTAACCGGCTTCAGAGGAAGAACAACAACCGTATTGAACTTCACTGCAAAGTTCAAGAACCAGTCAATATCCTTCATGATTTCATCCGAGAACGGATGCTGGCCAGCATTCGGCGACGCCCTAATTGCTGCTAACACACGGTTCATAAACGCCCTTGCAGGCTTCACACACTTCGCAACATGTTGCATTTTTCCCGCAATACTCTGAAGTTGCTTCTTCGAAGCAACCCGTTTGTCTTTCCAAGCCCGACACTCACTGAGGACTTCTTCCAGCTTCTCCTCTGGAATAGTGACAGTCATATTAACAACATCGATGAGAAAACCTAGCCAACATAGCTTGGTAGAGGGAGGAGTGCATTTAGCCGGAGCTAGAGCCAAGCCTAGCCTGTCCGTCACTTCAAAGAAAAAATCATAAGCCTGTAGCGCTCTTTCTCTAGTATTTTCGACTCCAACAAAATCATCTAGATAACATAAACAGAAAAAAACCTTTCTGCCGCATTAACCAGACTACCGCCCTCATGGTCCTCGCACATGCGAGCGCGGATGTGCGGCACCCAAATGGAGGAGCAATATCAATAAAGATTTCATTGTTCAGCATTATCCCTAATAGTGGAACCGACAGCGGGCACACCCTTAATTGCCTATAGGCGCGCACAAGATCCGCCGCCCAGAGATATGAGGATGTGCCAGTAACCACCAGTCTATCCGACAAGGTCGTTACAGATGGAAGCGAAAAAGAAAAGGTCTACCTTGGTAGAAACCCTTCTTAATTCCTGAATTTAGACTAGCCCCCAAAGGGAAGCTGAGGTCTATTATTATTCGTTTTTCATTTGAATCTTTTTTAGGCCTTGTCATTACAGGACTTATCTGCAGCCAAGGAGAAAACAGCGCCTCCTTAAACAGCCCCAGCATAGCATCAAAGCCACACTCTTTCTTTATAAACGAGGCTACATGTGTTAGAAGCTCATGATGAGGCGCGTGATTCTTCAACGTAGGAGTTTGAGGAAAACTAGCGGTATAGTCTATTGGCCACCCAAATTCTAGATGGTCAATCACTTGTACATCTGGATAATCAGTAAGCAACTCTTTCCAACTAGCAATGTTCAACCCCGATGGAACCGGAACTTTCGCTGCAAGGTAATTGGGAAGTCCCGTTAGTCTGACCACAGCAAAAATATCAAAATAGGACTTAAAATCTAACCATGCGTTAGGAACAGCCTCGGGCCAAAATGACAGCAAAGTCGGCCTATAATCTATCGGTGTGGGGGGGGTGTATGCTTCCGCAGCTGAACCCGGCAATGGGTCGTCGACAAACAAGAAACCTGGATCAAAGCAATCACACATAAAGTCAACAGATAAGTCATCAGAAGTAACGATATCATTATCACGATTTAAATTTTCAAGAGCAGACACAGTAATGCATGTAGGCAACGAAGGAGACATAACAGGATAATCATCATGATCGGAGCCAGCTGGAAGCTCACATGAGTCCCCCAACACAGAGTTTCTATGACCCAGTGCCCCAGGCTCGCTGACCAGCTGATCAGCACCGCCAGCAGCGGCCACCTCTGGCATCACTACTTGATTGTTGTTATTACAGTCTTCAGTCGTGCACCATTGTTCGTCATTGTACCGCCCCTCCGCGCCAGTGCACAGAGACTTCTCGTGTACCTGAACACTGGATACACTAGACACAGCTAAATCTACACTCACTTCCGGGGTAGCTGCTGCAGCCGCCTGAGGCGCCTTCTTTTCAAGGAACCGCCTCTTCTTTAGGCAGTCCTGCTCACGGTGGTTCAAAATCCTTTTATACCGTAACGCACACCAGGCACAATTATGGATAAATCGACCAGGCAACTCTCCATGTGAGTCAGTAAACCCACACGCATCCCCCCAATTCCACTGATGACACGGAACACCGTTCACTTCTTTCACATAATCATCCCTAGGATTGATCGGCTGAGATGCTTGCTGTTGTTGTTGCACCTGCACAACTGACGCCGACTGCACCGCTGGTGTCACACTTGACAGCTGCTTCCCAACAGCTGACTGATAGGAATACTATTGGAATGCCGCCTGCGCCTGCTTCATGGCCGCTGAACAGACGTCCCGTTGGAGGTCTTTAATTGCTGTCTCTTTTTCCCAGTCTTTCTTTATCCTACCAGCAGCCATATGCTTAAACACCTTCTCGGACCACCGACGACACGTCGGCCAGTCCCAGGTCTCAGCGAGCTCCGCCAGCTCCTCTTCATGTTGTGACAGCGCTGGAAGCCACCCCGGCGGAAGCGAAGGATGGGCAGCCAACCTCTTCAATGCACCGAAATACTCCGGCCATGTTGCTTCACCCATTGGTATCGCTCTACATGCATCGCCACACGTAATGAAGGTATGCGGTTGAAAGACTATACCTTTTGGCTTCTTGACCACTGCTGACCCGTCCAACAGCAACTTCACCAGCGCCGATGCGGTCTCCTGTGCCTGCACCGCTGACGCCACCGGAGGCACCGGTCACACCGCGGCACCAGGCACCGGCACTACCTGTGGTAGCGCAGGGGGCGGGGCCAACACCGGCGCTGCCGCCAATCCCCCGCCCACTACCTCGACTCTCTCTAGCTGAAGAGGCCCCCTCGGGGGGCTTTGAACTGCCGCCTCCCTAGGCCTATGTAGAGGGGCCACCAACGGGGGCAGCACCACCGGCGACCTCGGCGGTGACGGCAGACCTTCGACGAATTCACGCCTGCTCCGCCGTACGACGCTCCTAGACTCCAAGTCCGCCACTCGTACTGCTAAGTCTCTATTCCTTAATAACACCTCCTTTTGCTTTTCAAATGCCGTCATACTTTCGGGGTCTGGAAAGTCCGGGGCAGCCGAAGTTGACGGTACCGGTTCATTGTTAGAAGCCGCAGCACAGCCCCTCCGACCAGAGGGCGTATCCCCCCTTCCTACTTGCAACACTCGGACACTTTTCCTCCTTACTTTTGAGACTTTTCCTAATGTAGACTTGCCCTTACCAGTCTGCTTGCAATTCTTGTCTTTTTTCGGCGCCATACCAGCTCTTCACCCTCACCAGGACACTCGAAACCAACACCGCCGTATGTGTGCCCAATGAAGCGAGTTGCAGGGAGGAAGACTGGCGTGAAAGTGAAGTGCATGACACCGGTGAGTATGAAGTAGCGAGTGGAAGAAAATAGTGCGGAAAAAGTAGTGCCCATGTTCCCGCCAGTAAATTATCCATGTTGACACGCCAACATGCGT
Source organism: Branchipolynoe longqiensis (assembly GCA_030323885.1). Lineage (NCBI taxonomy): Eukaryota > Metazoa > Annelida > Polychaeta > Phyllodocida > Polynoidae > Branchipolynoe > Branchipolynoe longqiensis. The sequence goes on along the minus strand of CM059186.1, from coordinate 175,037,082 downwards.
AATGAATATTCTATTATGTGAGTATACATATGCATAACTATATATTTAAAGAAGCATTCCAGATGGTTATTGTATTTCTCATTACCAAATTAGAATTACCACTTATGTATTTCTGGCGGAATTCGTGTCTCCTTTGGTGACACTGCCACTGCACTCGGCGCTAGATAATGGAGTGGAGGGTCAAGCCCCGCACCGGAGGTGGGCGGTGCATGCAGGACCCACCCCCCCCCCCACCCCCCACCTGCATGGGTGGGGGAGGCACTCCAGATATTAATACACGCGATAACGGTCTTATCACTATTCAAATATATATATATGTATTAAAATAGAAATATATGTGATGTATAACGCATTATGCAAGTATAAATGCTCGGAGGGGAATAAATGTGTCTGACTTCCTCCTGACTGACGCATTGGTGGGTTGCCCCCACCCTCCCTGGGGCGGCGATTTATAGCTGGGTGCCCCCCCCCCCCCTGCATCATACACTCACGAGGATTTTTTTTCTATATTGTATATGTTAATATTAAAATTCTGCGTCACTGTGCGGAGAGTAGGGTTCAATTTCCACTCGCAGGTTGCGCTCCAGTGGAGAAATAAGGAACTATGGCCTGTAGTGTATCATGATATATAATAATGTAGACTACCGTGAAGGAAACTGTACTGACCTTGTTTGATTCGATGGAATATGACTGCAGTCATAAATCGGCGTTCCCCCTACGCTGATATATAGACCTATTTCAATGTTTGTAAACATTCTGTATGCGCGCGCAGCTTGGCTGCAGAACGAATGCACACTGCCACTGAGTTTGCTGGTACGCGAAGTGCAAAACGTTTATTTTATTCAAAATTGATAGAAATACAGAAGCCTAACCTTATGAATTTAATATAATCTATTTAGTGAATATATTTTCTATATGTGTACCAAGCGGTTTGTCTCTAGGTGGTGTGATTTTAGAGATATTTCATTTTATCTGTAGGAAGATTGCCCATGGCCATTGACAATGCATTGAGTTTGACGGTACGCGCAGTGCAAAACGTTTATTTTATTCAAAATTAATAGAAATGCACAACCCTAACCTTATAAATTTAATATAATCTGTTCGTTGAATATGTTTTCTATATGTGTACCAAGCAGTTTGTCTCTAGGTGGTGTCGTTTTAGAGATATTTCACTTTTTCTGTATGAAGATTGCTCATAGCCATTGAGTTTGCAGTGTGACAGTGTGTCGTCCTGCAGCCAAAAGCCGCGCGCACTGACCTATATACTCATGCTGACGTCACATGAAATAGGTCTATAGAGCAGATGCGCACAGTGAGGAAATATTCCGCTTCTTACAATCTGACATCAACTCTTTACGCCAAGTCTTTCATTTTAAGTGGTGATGGAAGGTTCCAGTGCATGAGTGTGTCCAGTATTTTGGGTTCGGTAACAATAATACAAATATGCAGCTGTTTTTATGTATACGAGAAACAATAGTGGGAGGGATACTCATTCAGTAGTTGATGAAATTTCATAAAGGTTTTAAGCTTCTTTCAGTTATATTTTCTAGCAACATCTAAGGTTCTATAATTAATGGGCACCGACTTTCGAGATTTTACATTGATGCCGACTTCATAGTGCTGCTTCACTGGGATATAACGCGATATTCTACTCAGTCACATTGTCCGGACACCGAACAACGTGGCCGTGCTCCACCCTAGTAATGCCAAGCGCCAGGCAAAGTATCGATAAATATCACTTTTGTATGTCTTTTTTTTTTCTTTTTTTTTTTACTCGGGTGGGTATTGATCCCGTGGCTTCCTTCCAGCAAAGGGAGCGGACGCCCTGCCCTGTCTGCTCTGCCATACCACCCGCTGCTTCATAATGGGATAATGGCAGCATATATGGATCAATCGCTAAAACTGGGCACCACCTATTTGGTTTCCGTGTTACGATGGTGATAATTAATACTTTCTTTTATTGATAGCAAGTCAAATAATTGGTATTGCCATTGTGTGTTAAGCATGTTAACATTACTACATATATTTAATCTGTCCCACAAAAGATGTCAAATGTATGCTTTGGTGCTAACGTGAAAATATGAACATTTATTTGCACATCAACACCATGCATTTACCATAAATCCTTTTCAACTTATTCCCCTGTAAGACAAATTGTTGTTTCCTTAACTGTAATCGATCAAATATTGCTTGAATTTGTTGTGTATGTTAAAATGATGTTCTAGAGGCGTGTTTAATTTCCATATTACACAAGAGATATTATGCTATTGTTCAACCCATATGAGATCCAATTTCCAAATCAAGAAGTTAAATACCCTTTTTTCAACTCCAACATATTATATATGTAGTGGTCGGCACTGACCTCTCAGGCAAGTAACCACATATACAGGTAGGCGTGGATAGTGTGTTGATATCAGGGAGCCTAGGTGGTGTAATGGTTAGCACACTGGCCCGGAATGCAAAGAGATGTGGATTTGAGTCCCGCTCTAGGCGCAATATTTCCCATTTTCATCACCCCCATGACACTGGTGCCGTGACCAGGATCCTGTACAAGCTTTGTGCTGTATGGTTGTTAAACCTACCCTGTGTATGTATGTGTTAGTGCATTGCCTGTATGTATGTAATTGTGAGCATTAAAAGACTTACAATTCCAGGGGGACGAGTGTAGTGGTCTGCACTGACCTCTCAGGCAAGTAACCACATAGACAGGTAGGCATGGGTAGTGTGTTGATACCAGGGAGCCTAGGTGGTGTAATGGTTAGCACACTGGCCCGGAATGCAAAGAGATGTGGGTTCGAGTACGGCTCTAGGCGCAATATTTCCCATTTTCATCACCCCCATGACATATACATAACATATAATTCTTCATATTTGGGATGTTTTATGATATCTTTTGGAAGGTTTTCACTTTGGGTTTCCATATCGCACTTAAAGCTAAGATTCCATATATGCAGTGTGTGGCATGCCATTCACATTCACATTCACATTCGCATTCGCACTGATCAGTCCATTGAGCGATCATCCACTTTGCCACATTTGCATTTGTATTCGTTTTCATATTCGCATTTGTATTCTCATTCGCATTCAGATTCGCATTCTAATTCACATTCACATTCACAACCAGACATCTGAAAGAACCACTGTGCGTTTACATGCTTTTCCATTTTTTGTCGCATTCACATTCGCATTCGCATTCACATTCGCATACCGCATAGCATGTGTATGGAATCCTAACTTTAGTGCCCAGTTTCACAGAGAATGACCCACATACAAAAAAAAAGTCTAATAAAGCAACTCAATAGACCCCACCAGTCAAGCTAGTGACATCTATCGGCAGAAACTGGAACCACTCTATTCAGGTACTTTCCCCGAGTGCCTGTCATTTCACATGCTGTATCTCCTTACAGAATGCATGGAAAAATAATAACGTGCCTGATTATATTCAGATATTCATATCGCAACAGGCATCATGCTCTTATACTTGTAATATATATTTTTTTAAAGACAACTATATTGTATTTTTCTTCCTGGAATTTCACTGCCGATCTCTTCACGCCGCCGGTTAAGCTAGTGCCATCTATCGGCAGAATCTGGAACCCCTCTATTCGGCTACTTTCCAGCTTAAAGTTGCATAGTCCGATGAATCATCAAATTTTCAAAATCAAAACAATTATCTAGATTTGATTCTACATATCTAACTTAGATACTGATGCACTTATCAAGTATTTGTTGCCACATAGAAGGGAACGCTGAGTCGATTAAATAGAACCTGTTACTGCAGAAGCCTATGGTATCAGAGTTTTGGCGTGCTTGCCAAAATTATTTTCACATGTTTGAATTTCAAATATCTCCAAAGGTAGCCATTTCAATTAAAAGTTACTTCGAACTAAAATAAGGTAGATAATAATGATCAATTTAATATACTTATCTCAGAAAAATTTCAGAAACTCAAGACCATCGGACTATGCAACATTAACTGGCGGGAGTGTATTGCCAGAGTGTCTTCACAATCTGCCCGACCCGCTGAGTGATGGGTCACGTGGGCGGTCATGCGCAGTGCTGCCAACGTGGCACTTTGCCTGCACACTGCTGCCCGATTAGGCATTCAGTCCCGGTGTGGCGTTTTCAGCCGTGTGCCGTGTTCAGCCGTGTGCATAGACTCAAACTCAAGGCATTTTCAATGGTCATGAGTCACTAACCCTATAAATTTAATATAATGTTTTTGGTAAAGATGTTTTCTATATGTGTACCAAGCGATTTATTTCTAGGTGGTGTGGTTTTAGAGATATTTCACTTTTTCTGTATTTTCTGTAAGAAGATTGCTCATGACCATTGACAATAGCCCTGTTTACATGGACGATTCAAAACGCCTCATATAAAACGCCTTGCCTAGATCGACTCACATTTGCCGTGTAGACGCGCCGATGTGGCGTTTTAGGGCTGAATCGATTCATATGAAACGGTTCATCTATACCACCTCACGAGGTAGTTTATATGAATCATTTCAGCTGGTTCCCGGGTGGCGATAGTAGAAAATAGTAGTGCTTGCCAGCTACAGGCAGAGCAGTAACTAATCGCTGGTGCCCGGCAGTGTTAGGGCCCAATTACGCCAAAATCTAGTGAATGCGATCATATTTAACAGAATTACAGACTCAAATAATGAAATTTAAATAAATTAACCTTAAATTCCAAGCGATATTAACGTAGCAGCTACATCGGCGTAGAATCGACTTGTGTAAACTAAACAAATAGCAGTGCTCGCTGGCTACAGGGGGACCTAAGGCTGCTGGTTCCCGGCGCCAAAACACTTTCAAACTCTGTCAGTGTAAACGCTCCTCTAAAACGCTTCATATAAATCGCTTTGTCTAGAACGTTTCACAATTCCCCGTGTAAACACGGCTATAGCCTTGAGTTTGAGTCTATGCACACGGCTGAACACGGCACACAGCTGAAAACGCCACACCGGGCACTCGTTACTTAAGTTATATTACAGAGGCTGTATGCACACGGCGAAAAGATAGACATCTCCACTCCACCCAGCCTCCCCCTCCTCTCCGTAAATACTGGGTCCCTGATGATACAATCTTGTAAACACTTTACTAATAAATCAAAACATTGCAAAGAAAAAGCACGACAACAACAACAATCGAATCCAAGTCAAACTGTCCGAATTTCACACAATGGGGTCTTTGGGTTTAGGTTTGAGGTTTATTAGGGTTCTAGGTCCTAGTATAATATCTCAGGTGATGCTATGGTGGATGCTGACTTGTGCCACAGGGATCGGGTGCTGACTTTCTAGTGCTGCCCAACTGGGATGCCATGCCTAATGGTACCATAACCCAATATCCCACTCGACCACATTACCCTCACACTCATAGCCCTGTCACACTACAACATATCTCGCCGGTGCGCCGCCAACGTGCAAAATCACTTTTAATCGTCGAGAGACGTGAAACTTTTCGGTGTCAGTGCAAAGTATTGGTAATGTGCGGCCGACGTTGTGAGAAAAAAAACAAAAAAGTTTGGCGCGCCGTCCTGATATGACCTTAGTTGTTGGTAGGACGTAAAACAACAACAGACAAAAAAAGCAACAGTTTGGCGCAACTTGTGGGAACGAGCCTCATGCGCACACGGCGTCAGTGGAAAAAAGTATATGTACCTCCAACGCGCTTCTAACGTATCTCGACGACCCCCTAATGTCACCAGAACGTTGGCACCTGCGTGTTGGTGCGCGTTGAAAGTTTTGTGCAAGCACAAAACTTAGCTGATTCCCTGACGCGCGCTGCCGACCGTCGCCGACCGTCGCCGTAGATGAACGAATACCAACGCGCACCTAACGCATGTGTAACGCTTCCAGACATCTCCCGACGTTTCGCCAAAAAATGACACACATCGCCGCGTGTTGGCGAGAAACGTCGAAATGTGATGGCACCATAACAATGAGCCTGACAGTGGCACTGTCTTCTTGTTCTCTTCTCCTAATGACGAGCACCTGACAAGGTAGCGACAAATATCAACTTTGCAAGTGTTTGTGTTTACTAGAGATGGTATATGGCAATGTGATTTGTTTGGGGGGAGGGGGAGTTTTGTGTACATCTAGTTAAGTATGCACATTCTTGAAGGGGGCTGGTCCTCCGGCCTCGTGTCTATATCATCCTCACGGGATTGGCGAGAAGCCCTTCGTCACATACCTGTCTGCTGCCCTTCTAACACACCCTACCGGACGCGGTAGCCGAATCGGTGGAGCATAGGCTTCCCTTGCGGAAGGTCGAGTCAAACCAATGACTTACCAAATTGATACTTGTCACTACCTAGCCTGGCGCTCAGCATTAATAGGATAGGACAAGGACTGGTTAGCACAGTATCAGGATAATAAGACTGTGCGGGAAATCAGATCATGGTGCCAGTGGCCTGATCTGCCAGTGGGGAATCACTACAAAGTCGCCATGAGTGCACACTGTCACAACTCGGTACCCATCCTGGTATGACCTTAGATCTTGCCAGGATGTAAAACTTCAACAAACAATTGGAAAAGCGGAAAACTCTTCCCAAGAAAACCCCAAAACACTAACATAGAACCTTAAGAAAACAACTAACATAGTAATAAGAATAAACGTACCAACAGACTATCTATCTGCTACTGAAATGCAGACAATCAAATACCTCATCAGCAGCTACTGTTTGGTAAGACAACACCAACACTACAGCTGGCCAGCATTGAAAACAAGCCTGGGTACCCAGGCTTACATGCTATGGACAGAATAAATACAGCCTCAATAAATTTAAAAAAAAAAAAATGATATGCCCCCTCCCCTACCCCGAATACAGGTATTCCAGGTTCCGCTGGTCTATTAGAAAGGACTGTAGCACACCCAGGCACAGCTACAGCTTAACCACTGGAAAGTGGGGATGCTACCCCTTTCCCAGTGCTATCCTTCACTATAGACCCTATAGTTGAAACTCACTTTGTGCCTATAAGTATAACGACATTCCTCCTGATAACCAAACTGTGCAGGTTTATTGCGATAAATTTGGTTCTTATGAGGATTGCTATGAAATTGTCCTTTAACATATTCCACATTAAATCAAATATTACTTTGTGTTTCATGGAGTATGTGTTTTCACCTCCCCACCCTCCCCCCCCTTATGTAACTAAACTGGAGCTGGGACTCGGCGTGCTGGTTTGTAAACTGCTTTCTTTACTACACAAGGTTGGCATGTCCCTCTGGATTCTCTCTCGACTATTTTTGCGCCGCGCCTGTATCGCAGAATCTGCATGCATCGAGCCTGCATATTTCAAAGATAATAAGTGTCATCGCCTGAAACTGTCACAGTCCATAAAGAACCTTATCTGTCTGAATGAACCTTGTTGTCACTCAGCGTGTACACAGTTTAACGAAGCGCTGTCAACGCCACTCCCTTTGATCTGCGCGATTGCTCTAAAAATCCGCTCTTATTGAGTTCAGCTAGAAACATTTAAACACTTCCTGCTTTATAGTATGATAATGCGTTCATTTACCCTTCCCAATCCCGTCAAGACTGTGGCTAATTCTGCTTCCTTATGTCTCTACTTGAAAATTGAAAACGATTTGCGGCCGCAACAAATAGACTCATCAACTAAAGCAAATAAATCAATGTGTCGTCTTGTGTCCCCGTTGTTCCGCATTGTGTCGTTCATTCACAAAGCGTCCGTCTCCCGTGTTGGTAGACCATGGGATCGCGGATTCGAATCCTGGTCGAGTCAAACCAATGACTTAAAAATTGATACTTGTCGCTTCCTAGCCTGGCGCTTAGCATTATTAGGATAGAGCAAGGACTGGTTGGCTCAGTGTCAGGATAATGTGACTGAGTGGGATATCAGGTCATGGTGCTGGTGGCCTGGTCTCCCAGTGGGGCAGCACTATAAAGTCACCATGAGTACGCACTGTCACAAGTCGGTACCCGTCCTGATATCACCTTATATGTTGCTAGGACGTAAAACAACAAATCATTCACAAAGTATTGCACACGGAGTAATAGGACTGACATTTTAAACTGATTGAGCAACTGGGTGGCCCGACTTTCTTGTGGAGATGGTTAAATCAGCATTCTGTATGTACATGATTGGATGGAATGTTGAATGTGCTGTAGACGAATGACTTTGGCTCCAAGTGATATGTACATGTACAGTGGGTCCACTTGAATTGCTCTGTGTAGCGAATGATGCGTGAACAAATGTACATGAATGTTAACAAAACGCATGTCTCAGCCCCAGACCCAGACCCAGACCCAGTCCCCACCCCAGCTCCAGCCCCAGCCCCAACTCCAACCCCAGCCCTAGTCTCAGTCCCAGCCCCAGCCCCAGCCCCAGCCCCAGCCCTAGTCTCAGTCCCAGCCCCAGCCCCAGCCCCAACCCTAGTCTCAGTCCTAGCCCCAGCCCCAGCCCCAACTTCAGCCCCAGCCCCAGCCCCAACTCTAACCCTAGACCCAGCCCCATCCCCAGGCATATTCCCATCCCCATACCCAACCCCGGCCACAGCCCTACCCACAACTCCAGTCCCAGTCCTATCCCCAGCCCCAGCCCCAGCCCCAGCCCCAGCCCCAGCCCCAGCCACAGCCCTATCCACATCCCCAATCCCAATCCTGACCCGGCCCCACCCCGAACCACAGCTCCAGACCCAGCCCTATCCCCATTCTCAGCCTCAGGCTCAGCCCCAGCCATAGTTCCATCCCAGCCCCAGTCACATACACAGTATGGTTGTAGATGCATTCAGTTTTAACAATGTGCGTATGAACACAGCTTTTGATTGCAATGCATGGAATCTTAACTCTAGATCATTGTAGGACTCCTTTATTTGTTTCAGTTTATTAATGAGGTATTGTTGATTCTATGCACCATTCTATTCCCCACAATCCAAACCCCCACACACAAAACACATGCATCAAAAATCGGTTGACTTTGTTATGCATAGTAACCACAAACACTCTAGAATTCATACTCCACCACAAACCACAAATCAGGCATTCAAATCTAGAACAAGCATAACATTAGAAACAGAAAGAGAGCTCTCACACATCATAACTAACGAATAGCTTTGATCAATCACAATATTGTCTACAAATATATATGAGTCAGTCTCACAAAAATAGGCCAATCGGGGAAAGTTGTCGGCATCGAGCATTGGATGTCGGCATCGAACGGCATAGTTATAGTTTGGCATTGACAGAGGTGTTGGAAAGTTAGAAAATTCATCCTGAATGTAAAGGTAGAGAAAATACAACAACCCTGTTTATTTCTAGAATAATTTAATATGAAATAAAGAAATGCACGACACTGTAACAATTGCGATGCCGATATCTGTTAAAGATGTCAGCGTAGACTATTGGATGTTCGCATCGAATGGCATAATTATAGTTTAGCATTGACAGAAGTGTTGGAAAGGTATAAAATCTATCCTGAATGTAAAGGTAGAGAAAATACAACAACCCTGTTTGTTTGTAGGATAATTTAATATGAAACAAAGAAATGCACGACACTTTAACAATTCCATGACAACATCTTAAATTGACCACCAATTGGCACATTTTTGTGAGACCGACTCATATATATATATCTGTCTATATGTGATGTATAAGCATTATGCGAGTATAAAGCCGCATAAGGGAATTTCTATGTTTTATTACACTGTATTATGTTATTCCGATATTATATTATTGGCCATGGTCTCTCTGCATCTATTTGCTTCCTACTCATACGGCCTATGCCAGAGAATATATTATCTCAACCCACATTCATTGTCTTTCTCCTTCTTGTACTGTAGCTTGGAGATATATATATATATATATATGTATATATATATATGTGTATATATGTCTATATATATATATATGTCTATATATCTATGTATATGTCTATATATATATATATATATATATATATATATATATAAATCACCAAGCATCTAAGTACGCAATAGTTGGTTAATCCTACCTTATTATCAATGCATATACATACTTGCTATTTCACACAACAAGCGCCATTATGTAAACAATGTAATGTTGTGTGACTAGAAGATGAGTGCCTCGGCACGGACAAAAGAAATTGTTTACTGAATAAACATATATGTCAATAAATAATTATTTTTATGTCAATCCTCTTTGTGTCGGGTGTATTGTGAGAAAACAGTCGAATACGTGTGTCCCGAGTTCCGCTGGTTGCTCAAGAAGGGCAACAGGTATGTCGCCGCAACAGTTTACACAAGGTGGAAAGTGTCGGGATGCTACGTCATTAGACATAACTACATGAAATTGCAATCTAAAGCTGTGTTCATATGCACATCGTTAAATCGATTTAGTTAAGCCATGCTAACTAAACCGATCTAGCGCTGCACTCACAAGCGCAACTTAACGGCTCTGTCACACTATGATGTAACGATGTCAGCGTAGGGAGAACGTGAAAAACGTCGAACTTCTTGGCGTAGTATGCAAATTTGGGCACAAGGTGAATGTGGATGCAGCGTAGTTGACGAGTGCATAACGTCGGTAAAGCATAGTGATAGCGTCATTCAACGAGAGAGGAAAACGTAATGACACTCCTGGAACATTATGAACGTTATTCCATTGGCAGAACTATGTTGCTTTAAGTTATCTTACGTTACTTATGTCACTTACATCATTAAACGTTGGCAAAATGCTGAACGTACATTGGATGTACGTTCGGCGTATGTTCTCCTGACATTCTCCTGACGTTCTCCTGACATTTCCATTATGCTGCGTGGATGTTTCCACCGGCTTTAATGTGGGTCAACATAGTGGAACGTAGTGGAACGTAGTGGAACATAGTGGAACATAGTGAGCAGGGTTTGACTAATGTCCGTTTAACGTCATTGATGTTCGCCGAACGTGTACAGAATGTACGGCGAACGTAAACCCTTATGTTCGACTTACGTCGAAAGTTTTGAACAGGTTCAAAACCTTGACACGTGCCAACGTAACACGACGTAATGTGACGTAGCTCGACGTCAGTCTAACGTCATTCTGACGTCATCATAACATAACCCAACATACGTCAACGTAATGATGAAAAGTGACCACGTCTGGCTTACGTTGGCTCATTACGTCATAGTGTGCCAGGGGTATAAGTCGACTTAGGCTAAAACGGCTCAACTAATCCACCTCACAAACTGGTTTACATTGAAGCGAATTTGTTGAGTCGAATTAGCGCTAAATCGATTCAGTGCCGCGCTCACACACACATTTCTAGCCGGACTAGTTCATTCGGTTTAGTTAAGCCGGTTTAAGGTGTATCTGTGAATGGGGCTTATTATGCTAAATACAGTATTCAAATACTTGCCTGCTATTTTTAAGGGAAGAATCCATTAAATCAATTAGATTAACTGACTTTAAAAGTCCAATTGAGAGCATTCAGTGGCCACCATCTCGGGTTTGCTTTGCATTCTCTCCCAGTTCATCAACTCTACTTCAATATAGATAAACACTGGATGCTGGACACTGGAGCTAGTCCACCTCTTATTTACAGTTACCTCGTGCCAAATCAGTTTTTGCTCGGATTTAGGCACAGTTGTTACTCAACCCTACTGTGGTCATGGGTGAATATTCTATCTACCTTAGATTAGGTCACCCAGCGTGCTGGTCTAATTGGTAGAGCGCGGGCCTCGCGAGCGGAGGGTCGGGAGTTTCATCAGATTGTGCAGCTTTAGTTTCAACGATGATTTATAAGCGAACACATTAATAAACACTTTTTTAAACACTACCTAATATCCTCCCACTGAAATAAAGAAAGATAGAAAAAGGACACAAGCCACGAAATTGGAAAATGCTATATATAATATAATATATACAGTAAAACCTCTCTAACCCACCACCTCCACATATGGACCACTCCCCTATATCGATCGCATTATTTTGGTCCCAACAATACCATTTTAAGGATATTATAACTCCCTAAACCGACCACCTCCCTAAATGGACCACTTATAGTCGGTCCAAAGGTCGGTCGATTTAGAGAGGCTTTACTGTATATATATATATATAAAACTTACAAAAAATATCTGTGCAAAATAAGACTAGGAAACCCCCACTAAGCTGCACTGCAAAGCGGCATGTGATATGTCACGGCCCACCAGCGGGACGCCCAATGGAAGGTAACCATGCCAAAAGTAGCCAGATAACCCACCACACAGCTACGTACAAGCCTATGATGTGTAAATAGGAGTAGGCTAGTCTAGTAATAAGAGTAGAAAAAATAAATACATATATACCAAGAAAATTTAAAAAAACTAACATAGGCTATTAACCATACCAACCAATTATCTATCTGCTACTGAAATGCAGGCAATCAAATACCTTATCAGCAGCTACTGTGTGGTAAGATAACACCAACACTACAACTGGCCAGCATTGAAAACAAGCCTGGGTACCCAGGCTTATATGCTATGGACAGAATAAATACAGCCTCAATAAAAAATATAAAAAAAAAAATATATATATATGTGTGTGTGTGTGTGTCTGTATGCATGTGCATAAGTATGTATACTATTCTAGAATAACAATGATATACAAATAACGGTTGTCGGTATTTTGGTGACTAGAATCAATTGGTTAATTCTGCAGGTATTATATCTATGTCAACCAATCACAGGAGGCCTTAGATGGCATGCGTGGGAGGCTGTTGACAAACATACCCTAATGTTTGGCTTCAATCCACCACCGCACACGGTGCATTGGGATACAATGATGGTGATTTATTTAAGAATTTAGAGAGGAAAAAGGGTATTTGCCTCATTGAAAAGAAGTGCCTGTAAAAGGAGAGGACATCCATTATTCTTTATTTAAGTCGGCGTTCCCTGGACGTGCTGTGCGGATACGGTGTCGGCTGTACATGGATATCAGTAGATAAAAGATTCACCCCGTACTTAGAGTACAGGGGTGAAAACCACCCCATTAGGAAAACTGGCGAAGAATTTCAACATGGTGGGGAAATGGTTTGAGCAGATACATTCTTAATTTCACAAGCAAAATATATTCTCCACATACATATTCATATTTACCCGCTACTTCTGATCTGAAAAGTATAATAAAACATGTAGTTTAAGGAATTAAACAAATATAACTGATGTAATTTTATGGCCGCCATCTTGTCTTTTTGCATTCTCTCTCATTTCACCAACTCTGTGCCGATGTAAGTAACCATTTGACACTGGAGCTAGGGGTTCCACTTCCGGTTTCATACAAAAGCAGTTTTCGCTAGCTTTTATAGACCTATTTCAATGTTTACAGACATTGTGTATGCGCACGCACCTTGGCTGCAGAACCAATGCACACTGCCATTGAGTTTGCCAATACGTGCAGTGAAAAACGTCAATTTGATTCCAAATTAATAGAAATGCAGAACCCTAACCTTATGAATTTAATATAATATGTTTGCTAAGCATGTTTTCTGTATGTGTGCCAAGCGGTTTGTTTCTAGGTGGTGTGGTTTTAGAGATAGTTCACTTTTTCTGTATGATTGATTGATTGATTGGTGGTTGCTTTACGCCGTGTCGGCAGCATAGGCCATATTCACGGCGAGAAATGTTTGTTTTTTGTTCAAACCATCGCTTTTACATGTAAAAGCAGACAATCAATTAGGTGCAAATAGACACTAATTAAATTAGAAAGCTCACAATCATATATCTGTGGTCAAGGGAAACAAATTCCCATAGAAAAAGAAAAGTTTCATTAATAATTAATAGAATCCATTTAGTAAACTATATAAGGTGGTACAGTCCAGCTGCCCTCAAAAAGGCTAAAATGTTTTCCTGTTTTACCTTAGTAAAAAGGTCATGCATACTGTCTGCAGTGTACAACCGTTGGCACAGGGCCAAAAAATCAACGCAACTTAGTAAAAATGTGTTTGAGTGTCAGTGGGGACTGACACCCAATACATTCAGGGGGAGGTTCCCCCTTGAGCAGAAAAGCATGTGTAAGCCACGAGTGGCCAACACGGCAGCGGCTAAGGACCACTTGGTCCCGCCGACCTCCCGCATGAGTCTGTGGTGGCTTTCCCACAGATGGTTCAATTTCTTTAAGTTTATTGATGTTTTCATCCCACTCATGTTGCCATTTGGATTTTATGTGGGTGGCTATTAGTGGTTTCAGATCAGAGTGAGGGATCAGACACGGTTCAAGATCACAGTTCAGGGCCTTCTTCGCAGCCCGATCAGCTCGTTCGTTTCCTTGTATGCCAGCATGGCCAGGCACCCAGCACAGGTGGATATCATACCCATCTGTTGTCAGTTGGTTCATTTTATAAATGACCGTTGCTAGAATAGGGTGATTCGTTTTCAGTCCAGCAACAGCCAGGAGGCAAGAGAACGAATCACTGTATATAACATAGTTGGTGTGGTTGGATACCTCGATACACTCCAAAGCGAGAAGGAGTGCTCGGGCCTCTGCAGTGAAAAATCGAGCTCTGATCAGGCAAACGTACACCAAATTTTTCCCGTCAGCAGACTGCCGCAGCAGCTACCCGGCTTTGGTCTTTCGAACCATCAGTGAATATGGAGAGGTAGTCTGCAAACTGGCCTTGAATCTCTGCATGCAGTCCTTGGTACTCGAGTGGATGTGTCCCAGATTTCCTCAGTTCCGTGAGTCGGAGGATAACCGATGGCTTTCTCAACGACCATGGGGGATGTTCTGGGACTTTGGCATCCTCCAACACGTCCAAATCCACGCCCAAGGCCTCCAAATGAGGTTTCATTCGGAGCCTCAGTGGCCGGATGTAATTTGGCCTGGCTTCATACCTGGATTCGTCATGTTGCTCGAATAGACAATTGTGTGCAGGATTCAATGCATTAGTTTTTATCTTGACTACATATTGCATGGCCAGTTTGATTCTCCTATTGTTAAGTGATGGTTCATTGGCTTCGACATAAAGGCTCTGAACTGGTGAGGTGCGGAAGGCCCCAAGGGCCAGGCGCAGTCCCTGGTGGTGGATCGTGTCTAGCAGCCCAATATATGATTTCCTTGCGGAACTTTTTCTGTATGAAGATTACTCACCGCCATTGACAATGCATTGAGTTTGCCAGTATGCGCTGTGCAAAACATCATTTTTATTAAAAAATAATAGAAATACATAATCCTAACCATATACATTTAATATAATCTCTTTGTTAAACATGTTTTCTGTATGTGTGCCAAGCACTTTGTTTCTAGGTGGTGTAGTCTTAGAGATATCTAATTTTTTTTTAGGAAGATTGCTCATAGCCATTGAGTTTGAAGTGTGACCATGTGTCGTCCTGCAGCCAAGCTGCGCGCGCACTGACCTAAATACCTATGCTAACATATATATGAAATAGGTCTATATAGGGTTTGCATTCATCCCTGTACTGTAAGTATGGGGTGAATCTTTTATCTAAGCTATCACTAGATACAAGATTCACCCCTTACATGCAGTACAGGGGCGAACGACAGCATAGTCTAACTGGCGAAAATAGCTTTAGTATGGAGCAGGAAGTGGAATTCTTGACTCCATCTATCGGCGCAGAGTTGGTGAAACGAGAGAGAATGCAAAAATACAAGATGGCGACGATAAAACGCTGTCGATTTCACTTTTAAAGTTTATTAAAATATATGTTTCATTATATTTGTCAAATCAGAAGTAGTGGGGAAATATAACAATGTATGTGAAGAATATATTTTACTTCTTAAATTACGAATTTATCTGCTCAGTTCATTTCCCCAGCATGTCAGAATTCTTCGCCAGATTTTTTATAAGGTTGTTTGTCACCCCTACTACAAGTATGGGGTGATCTTATATCTAGGCTATCACAGGCTGTCTATTAAGTGAAGCAGGTAAGGTTTCCTGAGTGTCCATTATTCATGCATGGTGCCGGCGGCCTCATTTCCTAATGGGACAGCACTATAAAGTCGCCATGAGTGCGCACTGTCACAAGTCGGTACCCGTCCTGATATGACCTTAGATGTTGCCAGGACGTAATACTCCAACAACCATCCAACATCCTTATTTTGTCAAGCACTGACAAGACTTGATCAACGTTGTATACCTTGTTGATTGGATTAGAACCATGATGTTCACCAAACTTCCCTTTCCTTTTCTCTTTCATCTTTTTTTCATGAAATCTGACAATGTCAACAGAACATCGACAGCCTGCAACGGGTCCCACACCCTGAGCATCATCACTTCATGGATGGAATTGACTTCCCGCTGTTGCGGATTCCGAGGGACACCAGTTTACGAGGGACACATCGCTTCTGCACATGCGTCAAAATCAAACAGCGTCATCACTAACCTTATAAATTTAATATAATGTTTTTGATAAAGATGTTTTCTATATGTGTACCGAACGATTTGTTTCTAGATGGTGTAATTTGAGAGATATTTGACTTCTTGTGTATTTTCTGTATGAAGATTGCTCACGGCCATTGACAATGCCTTGAGTTTGACGCTACGCGCAGTGCAAAACGTTAGTTTTATTCAAAAATAATATAATTCAAGAACCCTAACCATATAAATTTAATATAGTCTTTATGGTAAAGATGTTTTCTATATGTGTACCAAACGATTTATTTCTAGATGGTGTAATTTGGGAGATATTTGACTTCTTCTGTATGAAGATTTGCTCACGACAGTTAACAATGCATTTGAATGGAAGTGTCCCTGGCAAACTGGTGTCCCTCGGAATCCGCATCACCGCCCCCTCCCGGTTGGGATACAGAGTTCCATTTACAAGTTCCAGCCACCCTGTGTGTTTGAATGGGACGCAATTAATTAGATTTTGAATGTTGTCAACATGAATGGGACGAGCATCCAAACAATAAAGTGCATAGCCTCACAGGTCGAAAAGGTTCAGAGACGTGCAACAAAATTAGTTGCAGTTATAAAGGACTTACCCTATGAACAAAGGCTTAGGGAATTGAAACTTCCTACCCTTTCCTACAGAAGGACTAGAAGTGACACAATTGAAGTATTTAAAATTATGAACGGTTTTGATCAAATAGATATGAACCAATTTTTCACCTTGAATAAAAGAGAAGGCAGTCGGGGACATACTCTCAAACTAGTAAAACCCAGAGCCATTTCAAAGTTAAGGCAACACCGTTTCTCAAACAGTATCATAAATATATGGAACAGTCTTCCACAAAATGTTATTGATGCCGAGTCAATAAATTCATTTAAGAACAGATTAGAAAAGGGATGGGCTGATGATCCAGGGAAATTTGACTCCTTATTCACCACATGCTACTAATTATTCCTTGTGTTGCTTATTTACTTGCACTCAAGCAAAAATGAGAGACAAATAAGTGTTCACACTTCCTGTCTACCGTTCGCTATTTCATTATTTCGCTTAATGCATTGAAGAGCATTTACAACATCATGTTGGATGTCGGCAAGTCCAAGTAGTCCTCAGTCAGTGCTACGTTGATCACTATTGGCTGATTCATTCATTTCGAACTTAAAGTTGCATACAGCCCGATAAATGTTTGTTGTTGTTTTACATCCAAGCAAAATGTAAGGTCATATCAGGATGGGTACCGACTTGTGACAGTGCACACTCATGGTGACTTTATAGTGCTGCCCCACTGGGAGATCAGGCCGCCAACACCATCACCTGATATCCCACTCAGTCACATTATCCTGACACTGAGCCAATCAGTCCTTGCCCTATCCTAATAATACCGAGCGCCTGGCTAGGAAGCGACAAGTATCAATTTTTAAGTCATTGGTTTGACTCGACCAGGGTTCGAACCCACGATCCCATGGTCTACCAACACGGGAGATGGACGTTCTAACTCATTCGGCCACCTAGTCCGGTCTTATAGCCCGATAAAAGCTTGAAAATTGCAAAAGGAAAACAGTTATCTAGATTTGAACCTGCATATCGAACTTAGATACTGGTGCATTTGGTAAGTATTTGTTTCTATAATGAAGGGCATGCTAAGTAATTTTAATTGAGCCTGTCACTGTTGAAGCCGACGAGATCAGAGTTTTGGTATGCATGCCAACATTAATTTCGCATGTTTACACTTCAAATATCTCCAAAGTTAACAATTTAAAATCCTAGTTACTTCATACTCATGTAAGATATATTCTAATGATCAAGCTAATATATTTATCTCAGAAAATGATAGAAACTCAAAACCATGGGAATATATAACTTTAAGGGAAAGGGAGAAAAACACATTGAGTGCACTGGTTGTATAGACAACATTCACTCACACTGAAATGGGTCACTCTCTTGAAAACTGGGCAGAAGTGTCACATGGAGAGTTCAAATCGAATGTTTGAATTTTTACCATTTTTGGTTGCAAATGAAAGCTGGAAATCTCCCTTTTACATCTATGTAAAATATAAATTGCTGAGATAAAAATATAGGTGTAATCCGTGATTAAGCTATGTCATATGGTAGTTCCTCAGACGTAACACATGTTCAGGACAGCACACAGTCTGCTTAATAAAAGTCTAAGCAGAATTAGTTGTGCTGCACACAATACAAATCTAAGCAGAATGGGTTGTGCTGCACACAATGCAACACATTCCACTTCCACTATGTACAGATGAAATGCGACCACTCAAATGGCTGGAAGACCAGTGCCCCGGCACTGACAAAATATGTATTCAGATGAATACAAATATTTACAAAAATAAATATTAAAAAAATAAAAAATAAATTTCATACTGAGAAGCATATTAATCATGGCATAATATACATAAATGTTTTATTCACTGAATAATTAGTGTACAATATTTGTGTGGCATCCAGACACCACTGGTTACATCTGTGATGGAAATTTGTAATGTTATTTCTGAAGACATCAAATCATTTAAAAAAAAAAGAATTTAAGCATGCATATATGTTAATAAATACTTCCTTTTGATTTGGGAACTGTTTTGTTTGATATATCAATGCAATACAAGATGTTAGTAAGGATCCAACCATGCCCCATATGTCCTGTTACAAATGGCTGACTGTAAAATGTGATCTTTTGGTACAAAAACACTTCATAACTAAAAAGACCAAAGTTGCACACAGTTTATTTTATTTCCCTTATTTCTTACATCAAATCTGAACATGGATATGAAAAGCATAAGGGAAAAAATAAGTAGGACATTTTGCAATTGATGTTTTAAAATCCCATCCCATGCTGACCAGTTTTAAGGAGAGTGACCTATATGCATTCTGCTTGAATGTGTAAATCTCATCGCCTTGTATCAAGATTGTTTTATTGTATGTAACATGGCAGACTGTCTTACAAATGTAAAACACAAACAAATCTAGTTCCTAAAACTCAACTTGGCTATATTTATATCACCTGCTGAAATTTCTTTTAAATTTTAAGTTAAACTTCACTGTCAGTTGACACGAGTCTAACTACTTGAAAATTGCTTGTAGAGATAGCTTTTGCTACCATTTGACATGGATCTGACCATTTTAGTATTTCAAAGGCATTTGAATGGTTGGTTGTTGGGGTTTTACGTCCTTGCAACATCTAAGGTCATATCAGGACGGAGGCGTGTGAATGTGATTGACTCTCAACTTGCAACACTTCAAAATAGGATAATATTTGCATTAGATCTACATCTACTTGTGACTTATTTTCCTTCACTCGTGTAGGATACAGGAGTAGAGCAAAAAGGGATTGAATATGTCAGTACAGACTCGAAGATGCATTTTGTACACACATATTCGTTATAGCCTGTACAATGTTCACGTATAAAAAGCCTGCACTGAGCTTATCGAGGGAGTGGATGCGGGGTTTTACGTCCTAGCAGCAGTAGTGGTCAACTGAGATCAAGAATCGACTTGTATCGGTACGCATCAGTACAGGATCGAACCACGACGGGAAGCGGGCGCCCTACCCATTCCCTTCCCGGTCGCAGTTTTTTTTGTTTTTGGTTGTTTGTTGTTTTACGTCCTCACAACATCTAAGGTCATATCAGGACGGGTACCGACTTGCGACAGTGCGCACTCATGGTGACTTTATAGTGATGTCCCACTGGGAAACCAGGCTGCCAGCACCATAACCCGGTATCCCACTCAGTCACATTATCCTGACACTGAGCTAGCAAGTCCTTGTCCTATCCTAATAATGACGACCGCCAGGCTAGGAAGTGACAAGTATAATATTTTAAGTCATTGGTTTGACTCGACCAGGGCTCGAACCCAAGACCCCACGATCTACCAGCACGGGAGACGGGCGCTCTAACTCATTCGGCCATCCCGTCTGGTCCCCAGTCGCAGTTGGTTGGTTGGTTGTTGGAGTTTTACGTCCTGGCAACATATAGGGTCAAATCAGGATGGATACCGGCTTGTGACAGTGCACATTCATGGCAGCGTTTTAGTGCTGCCCCACTGGGAGACCAGGCTGCCAGCACCATGACCTAATATCCCACTCAGTCACATTATCCTGATGCTGAGCCAACCAGTCCTTTCCCTATCCTAATATTGCAGAGCCCCTAGCTAGGAAGCAACACACATTTTTAAGTCATCAGTTTGACTCGACTAAGGTTTGAATCCCACGATCTACCTAAACGGGAGACGGGCACTCTAACTCAATCGGCCATCCCGTCTAGTCCCATGGCGCAGTTGTTGGTGTATATAATTATAATGGTGCTTATCTGAGTCTAAGAGACAGCGACAGTCAACACTGCATTCACGGCAACTGTGTCGCGCTACTCACCACCAGATGCCCGCCGCCTTATCGGTCTTTTTAGTTTTCAAGATAACACAGCTGTGTCACTCGTCATCACCGTCCATCGGTAGTCCTTCAAAATGAAAGCATCTCTTAGATCTTGGACGTTTGGGTTACCATATACTCAGGCAGAGCTATAGCGCAAACAAAACGCACAAAGATGAGATGATTATCAATAAGATACCATAATAGTCAACAGGACACTTGTCATGCCCCATAACTCCGTAGTCCTTCAAAATGGAAGCGTCTGGTAGGTTAGCATATACACAGGTGGAGATATAGCCCAAACAAAGCTCACAGAGACTACATGATTATCAATAAGATACTGAAATAGTCATCGGACACTCATCATCACCATCAATCAGCAGGCCTTCAAAATGAAAGCGTCGCTTAGATCTCAGACGTTCGGGTTACCATATACACAGGCAGAGCTATAGCGCAAACAAAACGCACAAAGATGAGATGATTATCAATAAGAATCCATAATAGTCAACAGGACACGTGTCATCCCCCATAACTCAGCAGGCCTTCAAAATGAAAGCGTCTTGTAGATCTCAGACATCCAGGTTACCATATACACGGGTGGAGATATAGCTTAAATACACAAAGACTACATGATTATCAGTAAGATACTGAAATAGTCATCGGACACTTGTCATCCCCTTCAATCTGCAGGCCTTCAAAATGAAAGCGTCTCGTAGATCTCAGACATCCAGGTTAGCATATACATGGGTGGAGATATAGCTTAAACAAATCGCACAAAGACTACATGATTATCAATAAGATACTGAAATAGTCATCGGACACTTGTCATCGCCTTCAATCTGCAGGCCTTCAAAATGAAAGCGTCTCATAGATCTCAGACATCCAGGTTACCATATACACAGCTGGATATATAGGTTAAACAAAGCGCACAGAGACGACATGATTATCAGTAAGATACCGAAATAGACATCCGGACCGCTGAGGATTGCTAACGATTGTTGAATGGCAAGGGCAGACGACAAAGTACGGGGTTAGGGTTTGGGAAGGGGTGCTATTACTGTCAGCAAAAGCCTGCCCTCTCCATCATATGGCCAGCTCGTCTGTCTGTGTGTCTGCCTCACCTTCTGGGGTTCCCTAGGTGGCTAAGGTTCATTAGTCGGGTCTCCTGAAGACCGGTTTGTCCAATGGCACAGCGCCCCGCCCCCGCCCCCCCCCCCCCAGCCCTCCCACCCCGTAAGGTTAATATCTAGGGTCATCAGGTGACACTGATGAGATTTGACAAAAGGGGAGCTGTTGTCACAATGATGCATGCGTAGCTCTACAACTGCCAGCTAATTTGTATAACGACTGGTGGTTATGCAAATTAATTTGATTAACTCTATACATAGGTCTATAAATAGCAATGTATATCGCTATGCATATTGCTATATATTGTTATATATTGTTATGTATTGATATATATATATATTGCTAGATATAGCAATATATATATCTGTAAGTATTGTTATGTATTGTTATGTATTCGAATATATTCCTGTCCGTTGCTATATATTTCTGTACGTTGTTATATGTTGTTATATATGGTTATATATTCTTATAGATTTAATATGAATCTGGAAATACGGCGGATTCAATTCCCATATTAAATTCAGATGAACATATGACAACGATAGGAAGAAACACATAATTTGATGGACATATTATGTGTAGTATCAATATTATTTAATCGAATATTATCGAGAATGTTGTGAATCTGTTGGGTGGTGATCCGATACAAATACTTTGATATGTTCTATGCCTCTATTGAATTGTTGGATATGTTCTATGCTTCTATTGAGTTGTTGGAGCAACCTGGTGAGCCGGGTGTGAACTGAGATGTAGGTCAAGTCAGCTTGGACAGCAGGCAACCGGCCAAGATAGTGGAGTGCTGGTCAGTTGGTATTTGGATTTTTGACTTAAATAAAGTTGATGGGCTTTTGTTATGCGAACCAGAGATAAGAGCCAATTGGAATTACTGTGTTGCAATGATTGAATTAATAATATTGCTATATATTGTTAAATATGGTGTTATATGGGCTTACACAATGTCATAAATCACAGTCCATGTCTTAATGCTGTTTGAATAATTCGGTGGCTCATTTTTCTTGAAGATTGATACTGCCTGTCATGGATAAGTCTGAATAGACTTGTTTTCACCATTAGCCAGTTTGTCGATAGAAAGCCCGAGCCTACACTTTTACCGACCCAAGGGATTTTTAACCTCCCACACCACATAAGCCGTGTTCACACGGGAAAAGTTTAAATCGATTTAGACAAGGCGAATTATATAAATCGATTTAGACGCCCGTTCACACGGGCAGTACTTGGGTCGGAAATCGATATCAGCGCATGAGCAAGTAGATACTAACCAGCGCCAGTTTCGGTTAGTCGACGTCGGCACGAGAGAGTGTGGGTTCGACCTAGATATGTATAGACTGAATCATATTGTTTTGGAACCGTAAAGACTTCTGCTGGGCAGTGAAAACCTATAAACAAATGATGAAAAAAAAATATGCGGACCTCTATCCGGTTCATAGACCAAATTATATAATATGCGCTTTTGATCGACCAGAAAGTCAACAAACTAAGGTCTCGACTGCGCATGCGTGTGACGTCCTTAATCCGCCTTATTGCGTCCACACAGGCAAAATAAACCGCTTCACAGAAATCGACTCACGTAATCGACCTCCACAAGTGGTTTACAGTATCCGCATCACAGGAATCGATTCAGCCCTGCTGCCCGGTCACACGCGAAATGTAACCCGAACTAGGCAAGTCAATTTCCATGAATCGATTTACATTGCCCATGTGAACACAGCTATAGACATGGTATGAGAGCAACTGGCCTTTGATGACGCTGTAAGTTATACACAGTGGTGGAAATCCAAATTGGCAGAGGTGAGGGCACGGGGAATCGAACCACTGACCTTCAGATTAGGAGTCCGACCTAGAAAAAAAGTCAGAGACTCTAACCACTCCCCCACAGAGAATACCACAACTCTATTGCACAACTCTTAAGGCTCTGTCACACCTCACCGGATTTGGGGAAACCAAAAGAAACCGAAAGAAACCGAACAAAGTCTGTTGATATCCTGCAAAGTCTGGTTTGTGTCCGTTGCGTATCCGTTGATATCCATTGATATCTGGCCCGATCCGTAACAAGTTTTGAGCATGCACAAAACTTGTAACGAATTGCGCCGGACTGACGTATGCGGTTATTGTCCATTACTGTCCATTCCCCACCCATCCCCTGTCCATTACCGTCCATTACCCGTCCGTTCCCGTCCATTACCCATCCGTTCCCATCCGTTACCATCCATTTCCCGTCCGTTACATATCCATTACACGTCCGTTGCCATTCGTTATATTTCTTTTTGTATACTGAATTGTCCGTTGATCGTTTGATACGTTATCAACCGTTACCCATCCATTACCATCTGTTACCCGTCCGTTACCATCTGTTACCCGTCCGTTACCGTATATTACCTGTCCGTTACAGTCCGTTACATAATCGATATATTTCAAGTTCGAATAACACCATACTAGAATATTTGTGTCCGGTTCTGTCCGTTGCTCAATCCGCCATAGGGTGACAGCCACTTTACAGATTGCTAAATTTGCATCAATCTTGATCAGTGGTTCCTTTATGGAGCAGTGTAATGGACGTCACAGATGGGAGCGGAGATATTCGGAGATATGTCGGGCGAATGATTAATTAAATGAGCGGCGGTTAAAGATATCTCCAACAGGGGTGGGGGTGGATAAGGCCAACTAATTTTTAAAATGTTGATTGTCCTTTTAAAATAAAAATCAGGGTTTATATGCATATTTCTTATTTTTTATGTAGACATAATACGTAACCAGACGCAATTGCCGAATGAGTTAAGTATCCGCCTCCCATTCTGGTAAGTCATGTGATTTGAACTCCTGCCCAAGTCAAACCAGCGACTTATAAGTTGATACAAAAGTTGAATTGCTGCTAGCCCAACACATTTTTAACAGTTTAGGAAAAAGAAAAATTAAAATATGGGGCGGGCGATTTTTCAGGCACCGGCGGGGGACGATCACCAATTATTTTTATTTGGGCCTAATCGTAATGCGGGAAACGTGGAGAGAGCGACAGGACCAATCACAGGACCCGTCTGTTGGCATCCCTTTGAAGTTAGAATGTTGAGAAGGTACTCGCACTTTGTACAAGCATGTAATTTGTTTGTCACTTTTTGTTTCTGACATATTAATCACAAATGCAATTGGCTATCCATAGACGGTTAAGCGCATATTTGAATTATGCAGTGTATATTGATGTAAATATCAGTGTTTAAATAGCCTACACAATTAGGGCAATGTTCCTGGGTTAAAACCAAAGAATCAGCTTGCCTAGTAATTATTGATTATTGGTCAGTTTCGAAACTCTATTTGAACTAAAAAATGTATGCACCATGCCTATTATTATTAATATCGAAACACTGATTAATGTATACAGTTGTTAATCAGTGTTTGGTTATTAAGACATTCATATATATATATATATATAAATATATACATATATTTATGTAGAATATAATTTATTATATATATGTATAATACATATATATACATATATATATATGTATATATATACATATATATATATATATATATATATATATATATATATATATATATATATACAAGAATAATCCTCTGGTGCGACTGACACTGGTCTACATCCGGTGGAGTTAAGGAGGCCAAAGGTGGAACCAGCGTAACAGTGTTGGGTCTTACGGAGTATAACAATAATGATAATGATTCCCTTATGTATCTTTACACTCACATAATTCGTCATAATCATATATATATATATAAGTATTTACATATTAAGGGAGTAAAACTGGAATATATCTATGTATTTAGAGTTCACAAAATACTCATTCTCAGACATTAAAGAGAGTGGTATTCAGAGCGCCCAAGACCTCAAGTATTTATCTAAGAGAAAGAGAGAAAAGAGAGATATAGGTGGGAGAGGCGATTCAGCCACCGCGCCCAGTGATTACAGTACAGTACAACAGTATCACTATCAGCCACCGATCTACATCACTTCCTATCCGGACCGCACTTCGTCCACACCTCTCTCTATCTCCTCTCCGCTGGCCTTGCTCCTCCTTGATATGTCTGAAAAGAGTTCCAGTAGGGGGAGCCCGCCGGCATTTCACTTTCTACTCTTACTCTGTCCGTGTCTTTGGCTTGCCGGCTGGTCACCATAGAGCAAATAGACAAATATACATGGTCACCTGTTCCTTTTTTAAGCCAATCATATATCCCATTTACCACGTCCATCCTACCATTGTGTGTGACCATCCAAGCGTGACACCGGGCGCGGTGACCGAATCGGTAGAGCGCGGGCCTCGCGTGCGGGAGATGGGGGAGTTCGGTTCCAGGTCGAGTAAAACCAATGACTCATAAAATTGATGCTTGTCACTTCCTAGCCTGGCACTCAACATTAAAATAGGATAGAGCAAGGACTGGTTAGCTCAGTCTCAGGATAATGTGACTGGGTGGGATATCGGGTCATGGTGCCAGCAGCCTGATTTCCCACTATAAAGTTGCCATGAGTGCACACTGTCACAATTCGGTGATAGATATCATATCGTGGTGCAGGCGGCATCTCATTGGGGCAGCACTATAAAGACGTCACCATGAGTGTATGCCTCTCACCACTCGGTACCCATCAAGGATGTACCTGTTGTTAGGACACAATACCCAATTAAATAAAACCTAGGAAATAATTGGAAACTAGTTTGAGTTTTCGAAATAATCATTCCCATACATTAATGAGAGTGGACTTAGGAACACCTGAGGCCCTAGGAACACCTGAGGAGTTAGGAACACCTGAGGCCTAGACGCGCCCACGTGTATTGTTCTAAGAGAAGGAGAAAAAGAGAGAGAAAGAGAGAGAAAGGGGGAGAAAGAGAGAGAAAGAGAGAGAAAGAGAGAAAGAGAGAGAAAGAGGGAGAAAGAGAGAGAAAGAGAGAGAAAGAGAGAGAAAGAGAGAGAAAGAGAGAGAGAAAGAGAGAGAATGGGGAGAAAGAGAGAGAAAGAGAGAAAGAGAGAGAAATAGAGAAAGAGAGAAAGAGAGAGATAGGGGGAGGATGAGAATGGTGGAGTGGTAACTAGAAATATACATACAAATATATCGAAAGAAACCACATGAGATGAAAAAGGAGAATGCATCCACAATAAACCACGGAGTATTATTTTAGGTGAAACAGGAGTGGACCAATGTTTTTTTTCTGAGGTGGCAGATTATCTTGCAGTAAGTTAACTGCAAGTCATCATACTTGTGTTTGGACGCTTTACTAATAGAAACCGAGCACGAGTCAACGCCCGGTGTCTTGTTGCAATGGGTTTTGAGCGCGAATATTTACATATGAAGAGTTCAGGTGCAAATCCCCTTAATGTGGTCTAAATAAAAGATTTGTATCTGAAAATAATTTTAATTCTCACTAATTTCACTTTTCTTATGATCACATGATTATGGAGCAATGAACAAAAAAAGTAGGATTTTAAATAAATACATTTTGTTATGGTTTGATTCCAATGTTTAGCTCAAATTTTGGATTGGCGTTTACAGGGTTTTGCGCCTGAACTATTCATATACATATGTACATATATATTTATATATATATATATACATATATATTCGCGAATACATTTATATATATTTAGTCGCCATGAGTACGCACTGTCATAAGTCAGTACCGTTCCGTATAGGCATATACAGTAAAACCTCTCTAACCGACCACCTCCACAGATCGACCACTCCCTTATATCGATCGCTTTATTTGGGTCCCAACAATACCATTGTAACCGTATTCTGACTCCCTAAACCAACCACCTCCCTAAATGGACCACTTAATGTCGATCCCAAGCCCGGTCGATATAGAGAGGTTGTACTGTGTTGGTTGTTGGAGTTTTACGTCCTGGCAACATCTGAGGTCAAATCAGGACGGTTGCTGCTCCACTGGGAAATCAGGCCACCGGCACCATGACCTGATATTCCACACATTCACATTATCTTGACACTGAGCCAACCAGTCCTTGCCCTATCCTATTAATGCTGAGCGTCGGGCAAAGAAGCGAAAAGTATCAATTTTATAAGTCATTGGTTTGACTTGCACGCCCGTGCTCTACCCATTCGGCTACCATGCCAGGGATATGCATATATAAGATATGCAGTATTATATAACAAGTTTGTTTTATTTAAAGACACCTCTAGAGCACATGGATTTTTATCATTGGCTATCGGGCGTCAAATATATGGTCATTCTGACATATTTCTTTGGAGGAAACCCACTGCCGCCACATAGGCTACTCTTTCCAATAAGCAACAAGGGGTCTTTTATGTGCATGTTCCTACAGACAGGAGGCACATACCACAGCCGTTGATGAACCAGTTGTGCACTTCTTGCTAACACGGAAATAGCCCAAACTGCAAATGGGTCCACTAAGCAGGATCGATCGGATGACCCACACCTTCACAGGTGGACACTCTACCGCCTGAGCTACGTCCCGCTCCCTGTGCAGTATTACATGTGCATATTAACAGGCCAATTGCTAATATCACATACTAACGATAAATACCATCCTATATTACCACTATTTTTCTATTTAAGTTAACCAGACGGGATGGCCGAATGAGTCTGTCTCCTGGGTTGGTAGATCGTGTGTTCGAATCCTGGTCGAGTCAAACCAATGACTTAAAAATTGATACTTGTCGCTTCCTAGCCAGACGCTCGGCATTACTAGGATAGGGCAAGGAGCAGTGGAATGAGGAAGACCAGTCGTCTGCGACTGAAATGTCCCCTGCTTAAACAACTAATGTACAACAAAAACAACAAAATTCCCGCCCCTATACACCAGTGCACTTAGACTTCATTAAAATAATACACCGATTGTTATTGGTCGGCAAAGCAGTCGCACTATCTTCCGTATCTCAACCGTAACAAATACGATTTACCCAATGGCCGCCGTTTAACGCCCACTCTACTTTTTGAAAGTCAATAATCGCCCTTATTATTTTCCATTCAAAATTACATTTACCAATAATTCACTAATATGGAAGCGGAGAAATTGTATTACAGGAAAACCTCTCCTTGCCATGAGTGCAAGGAGAGGTTACTTTCACAGATCGACGATCGCCCATACGATACCATTATAATTATTAAAAAAACTCCCCAAACCGACCACCTCCCTAAATGGACCATTTAAAGTAAGTCCCATGGTCGGTCGATTTAGCTAGGTTTTACTGTATTTCAAATCAATAAGAGGGGTATGTGTGCCGAAGGGGATGGGCTGGCATAACACCATTTAGAGTTCTAAATTTATAGAAGGGATGTAGTGGACTATATGGGTTGCGATACGTGCGGTAAACACCATTTAGAGTTCTAAATTAATAGAATGGATGCAGTGGACTATATGTGTTGCGATAGGTGCGGTACACACAGCTCAGAGTTCTAAATTAATAGAGGCGATGTATATAAGGGGTGTGTAGTGGAGGTAGGTGCGGTGAATACCATTTACAATTCTAAATTAATAGAATTCTGTAGTGGTACATGCGTGACGGTGGGTGAGTGAGTTAGGTAAATACCATTTACAATTCATACTTCATAGAAGGGATGTAGTGGGATATATGTGTCGGTTGTACCTCATCACCTTTCTTGCATCCCGCTCCATTTTTCCTTCTCCCCCATCCCCCCTCTCCCTCCTTCCCCTCTTCCACATCCTTCCTCTCTCCTCTTCCCTCTCCCTCCTTCCCCTCTTCCGCATCCTTCCTCTCTCCTCTTCCCTCTCCCTCCTTTCCCCTTTCCCAATCTTCCGCATACTCCTTCTCCTCCCCGTATCTCTATCCTCTCCGTCCATTCCCCTTTCCCAATCTTCCGCATCCTCTCTCTCTTCCCTCTCCTCCCTCTCCTCCCTCTCCTCCCTTCCCTCCCCGTCCTCCCTCTGCTCCATACCTGCTCCCTCCTCCGCTTCTTCCGTATCATCCCCTCTCCTCTCTCTCCTGTCCCTGATTACCCTCCCTTCCCCATTCTCCCTTCTCTCCTCCTCCCCTCAGCTCCCTCTCCCCTTCTTCTGCATCCTCTCTCTCATTCCGTTCTCCATCCTCCCTCTCCTTCCTCTCCCTCCTCTCCTCCATTCCTGTCTTCTCCATCCTCCCTCTCCTTATTCCCCTTCCTCTTTCCACACATCTATTCCCTATCCCCTTCTTCTGTACCCGCTATCCTCCCCCTCCCCCGCCCCCATCCCCTCCTCGTCCTCCTCTCCTCCATCTCTCTCAGCTCCTCCTCTCCTTCATCTCCCACCCCTCCCATCCCTACCCCACCCCCTCCCCCTCCCCCCCTTCTAAAGCCGTGTTCACACACACAACTTTAGGCCGAAGTAGATAAGGCAAACTAGATGAGGCGAACTAGTGTCATATCCACACACGGGGTGGTTTAAGGCGGAAATCGATATCTGCGCATGAGCAAGTCCATACTAACCAGCACCAGCTTCGGTTAGTTGACGTCGCCACGAGAGAGTGTGGGTTCGACCTAGATCTGTTTCGACTGAATCGTATTGTTTTGGAACGGTCAAAACTTCTGCTGGGCAGTGAAACCCTAAAAATAAATGATGAAAAAAATATCTGTGCACAGCTAGCAGTTTCATAGAACAAATTTACCGGAAAGTCAACAAACTCAGGTCTCGACTGTGACGTCCTTAATCCACCGTATCTAAACCGCAACCATTCACACAGGCAATATGGGCCGACTTAAGCTAGTTTGGTTCTTCTGGACTACCTCGTAACGTGGTTTACTTGAAGCGAACTAGATGACGCAAATCAGCCCTAATCCACCTTAGCGTCGCATCCACACGGCGAATGTTAGCCGAACTAGACAAGGCGAACTAGTTGAGGTGACTTAACGCCCGTGTGTGAACACGGCTATAGATGCTATAGTTATTGCACAATTGTTCACACAGCGCCATCACTCATAGACATACTCACACACAGCTTGACGGCCGACTGACTTGAAGCTTGCCGCCCCGTTTGATTAATTCCTCCTGTGGGTGGGGAGGGGGTGGTAGGTGTGCCTTTCCGATCGCCTCCAGGCCATCCTGTGCCCATTCATTAACCTCACCCCCGCCCAAGGCGTAGCCTCTGTGTCATCTGCGCATTGAGTGGCGTCAGACAGCTTAATACGCGGCTATCCACAAAACCGAGCTATGCGCGTTTTTTTCAGCTTATTATTCGGGCGGACCCCATTGTTGGTGCATTGTCACCGCCATGGTTGAGAGATGACCTGCCACTGTCAGAGAGAGACACTTTATTTTATCTCAGTCAACTTTATTAGGTCCACCGCATGCGACTCATCGGGTTTTCTTTCTCTTTTTAAAATGTAATATTCTTTATTTTTTTCTGTGGGCGTTGAAGTTGCATAGTCCGATGATATAAGTGTAGTGGTCTGCACTGACCTCTCAGGCAAGTAACCACATAGACAGGTAGGCGTGGGGAGTGTGTTGATATCAGGGAGCCTAGGTGGTGTAATGGTTAGCACACTGGCCCGGAATGCAAAGAGATGTGGGTTCGAGTCCCGCTCTAGGCGCAGTATTTCCCATTTTCATCACCCCCACGACACTGGTTGCCGTGATCAGGATCCTGTACAAGCTTTGCGCTGTATGGTTGTTGAACCTACCCTGTGTATGTATGTGTTAGTGCATTGCCTGTATGTATGTAATTGTAAGCATTACAATACTTACAATTCCAGGGGGACGAGTGTAGTGGTCTGCACTGACCTCTCAGGCAAGTAACCACATAGACAGGTAGGCGTGGGGAGTGTATTGATATCAGGGAGCCTAGGTGGTGTAATGGTTAGCACACTGGCCCGGAATGCAAAGAGATGTGGGTTCGAGTCCCGCTCTAGGCGCAATATTTCCCATTTTCATCACCCCCACGACACTGGTTGCCGTGATCAGGATCCTGTACAAGCTTTGCGCTGTATGGTTGTTGAACCTACCCTGTGTATGTATGTGTTAGTGCATTGCCTGTATGTATGTAATTGTAAGCATTACAATACTTACAATTCCAGGGGGACGAGTGTAGTGGTCTGCACTGACCTCTCAGGCAAGTAACCACATAGACAGGTAGGCGTGGGGAGTGTATTGATATCAGGGAGCCTAGGTGGTGTAATGGTTAGCACACTGGCCCGGAATGCAAAGAGATGTGGGTTCGAGTCCCGCTCTAGGCGCAGTATTTCCCATTTTCATCACCCCCATGACACTGGTTGCCGTGATCAGGATCCTGTACAAGCTACGCGCTGTATAGTTGTTGAACCTACCCTGTGTATGTAAGTGTGTTGCATTGCCTGTATGTATGTAATTGTAAGAATTACAAGACTTACAATTCCAGGGGGACGAGTGTAGTGGTCTGCACTGACCTCTCAGGCAAGTAACCACATAGACAGGTAGGCGTGGGGAGTGTATTGATATCAGGGAGCCTAGGTGGTGTAATGGTTAGCACACTGGCCCGCAATGCAAAGAGATGTGGGTTCGAGTCCCGCTCTAGGCGCAGTATTTCCCATTTTCATCACCCCCACGACACTGGTTGCCGTGATCAGGATCCTGTACAAGCTTTGCGCTGTATGGTTGTTGAACCTACCCTGTGTATGTATGTGTTAGTGCATTGCCTGTATGTATGTAATTGTAAGCATTACAAGACTTACAATTCCAGGGGGACGAGTGTAGTGGTCTGCACTGACCTCTCAGGCAAGTAACCACATAGACAGGTAGGCGTGGGGAGTGTATTGATATCAGGGAGCCTAGGTGGTGTAATGGTTAGCACACTGGCCCGGAGTGCAAAGAGATGTGGGTTCGAGTCCCGCTCTAGGCGCAGTATTTCCCATTTTCATCACCCCCACGACACTGGTTGCCGTGATCAGGATCCTGTACAAGCTTTGCGCTGTATGGTTGTTGAACCTACCCTGTGTATGTATGTGTTAGTGCATTGCCTGTATGTATGTAATTGTAAGCATTACAAGACTTACAATTCCAGGGGGACGAGTGTAGTGGTCTGCACTGACCTCTCAGGCAAGTAACCACATAGACAGGTAGGCGTGGGTAGTGTGGTGATATCAGGGAGCCTAGGTGGTGTAATGGTTAGCACACTGGCCCGGAGTGCAAAGAGATGTGGGTTTGAGTCCCACTCTAGGCGCAGTATTTCCCAGTTTCATCACCCCCATGACACTGGTTGCCGTGATCATGATCCTGTACAAGCTACGCGCTGTATGGTTGTTGAACCTACCCTGTGTATGTATGTGTTAGTGCATTGCCTGTATGTATGTAATTGTAAGCATTACAAGACTTACAATTCCAGAGGGACGAGTGTAGTGGTCTGCACTGACCTCTCAGGCAAGTAACCACATAGACAGGTAGGCGTGGGGAGTGTGTTGATATCAGGGAGCCTAGGTGGTGTAATGGTTAGCACACTGGCCCGGAATGCAAAGAGATGTGGGTTCGAGTCCCGCTCTAGGCGCAGTATTTCCCATTTTCATCACCCCCACGACACTGGTTGCCGTGATCAGGATCCTGTACAAGCTTTGCGCTGTATGGTTGTTGAACCTACCCTGTGTATGTATGTGTTAGTGCATTGCCTGTATGTATGTAATTGTAAGCATTACAAGACTTACAATTCCAGGGGGACGAGTGTAGTGGTCTGCACTGACCTCTCAGGCAAGTAACCACATAGACAGGTAGGCGTGGGGAGTGTATTGATATCAGGGAGCCTAGGTGGTGTAATGGTTAGCACACTGGCCCGGAATGCAAAGAGATGTGGGTTCGAGTCCCGCTCTAGGCGCAGTATTTCCCATTTTCATCACCCCCACGACATAAGTTAGCATCAAATTTGCGAAACCAAAACAATTAGCGAAATTTGATTATGTATATTTAACTGAGATACTGGTACACTTGTTTAGCATTTGTTGCTGCATATAAGGGTTTTTTGTTGTTGTGGTGGTTTATTTATCCTGTCCATAACGAATGAGTCGCGCCGCGGCTTGTTTTCATCGCTGAAGACTTGACCATATAGATATCTATGTATAAAGTTGGGCTACGAGAAAAGGAGAGAGACAAGGAGGTGATGGGTAGGACACTTTATTTGCATCATGGCTAAGCATAATACAGGAAAAGGAGATGCCTATGTTTGAAATCGGGGCTGAGAATGACTGCCCGGCACGCGCACATGCCGAAGTGAACGGTGGTGGCACTGGTGTAGGCAACACCAGGGCAAATATGGGCAAGTCAGCGATTGGACATAATAATCGAGAAGTAATAATAAATAATAATAATTATAATTATTAGGTTAGAGCTCCGCCCCTTTTATATACACATAATAAATGATACATTCTATATATGTATATATGTATATGAAGAGATCGTTATATATATATGAAGAGCTCTTTTCCAAAACTCAATCTAGAAACTTGGCATTGGCATTGCAAACTCATTTTTGGACAAGAGCTTTCATATATATTTTATATAATCTATTATATACATATAAACACTCGGAGAATTAATTAATTATTTATTAGGTGATTCATGCAAGTATATTATTAAAGAACCACTGTCATCCAGCCGCTTTGCTGCTGACCTACTGGGCCCAGCGGCTTCCAACGTCTCTCGCTGTATTTGAATTGTCAGTTGCCACCCGTTTTTTGCTTTAGCCAGTCGTTTTCCACTGACTGTCTATGTTACGCCTAGTCCAAAACACAATCTAGTAGAAACTTGGCATTGGCATTGCAAACTCATTTTTGGACAAGAGCTTTCATATATATATATGAGTTAAGTCGATTTATTTATTTATATATGCCCTGTCGCTGAGATCAGGACTTTACACTTTTCATATATTCACTGCTTTTAGTCCCCACCCGTACTCAGATAGTTCCACTTATCTTTACTTGAAAAATAATACTTAATCTACTTCATTAGAGTCTTGAATATAATTGTTTAAATAATGTAACCAGGCGTTTGCATAATATAATTAATTACAAATCGCGATATTTATGCACATCAAAATAGAGTGTGGAATAAACATGTATATATATAAATATGTATATATATCTCTAAGAAACTCACCAGGCCTAAACACAAGGTGGAGATAGATTATGGGTGAAGTATTGAAATGCGCTTTGCTATTCTTTACAAATGAGGGGCCCTAACTACATAATCGCCGTCACTCGAATATGGGGGTTAACTGTTTGGGTCGCGGGCTAAAAGACGACAGTGTAGTCGGCCCTCCCCTTCCCTCACCCCCTCACCCTGTAGCCAGCAATTCAGATGCATTGATGCAATAGGCTAAACAGTAGCGATAAGGTTTCAATCACCCTTTGCAACTGCGACCGTTTTGGTAATTGGAGACTTTAATATATGCTTAGGGTAGAAATTGTCGAGGAAAATTGTGGCTGATTGGTGATTGAGGGTCTGGACCTGTGCTCCCGTGTTGTGGGTGCGCCATTACTGCGGTTGTTGCTTATAACTCGGTAGTACATGTTTGTTTGTTGTTGCTTTACATCCTAGCAACATCTAAGATCATATCAGGACGGGTACCGACTTGTGACAGTACACACTCATGGCAAGTTTATAGTGCTGCCCGACTGGGAAATCAGGACGCCGGCACCTTGACCCGATATCCCACTCAGTCACATTATCCTGACACCGAGCTAACCAGCCCTTGCCCTATCCTAATAATGCCGAGCACTAGGCTAGGAAGCGACAAGTATCAATTTTTAAGTCATTGTATAAAAACACGGGTCTCTGCCGCTGTGAGCACCCTATGTAGTTACAAAACTCTCCCCCTTCATTTCACCTGTGATGCAATTAGCCTAATCAATTTAACCATGTCTGGAAAGAGGAAGGAAAACTAGTCACAAGGATGAACAGTGAATAAGTTGTGCTTTATTGGCAGCAAATCCTGTCATCCCCCTTACATGTGACCTAGCACCTGTACTCCTCCTATACTGCCCACACTATGTCTCATTGTCTCATTAACCGGTATACTGCAAACAGTGCCTACAGCCCATGGGACAGGAGTCCTATGGCTGTGTGTACACTCAATTAGAATAGCTGAATTTTGATAGCATCAGACAGAGTGTCTGGGGTCCTGCTCTAGAGTAGGTCTGTCTCACTCAAGAGCCAGGATGAGAGTGATTCTCCTTCAGTGTGTCTGAAGCAAACTCATGAATAATTAATTAGCTGAGACTAGTGTGTGGGTCAGGATAGGCCAAGGGAGTCAGGTGACCGGACATTCCCCAGCCAGCCAATGAGGACACTCCCCCACAGCCTGGGTGGGTGACCACCCCATTAGGGGCTGTCACTCAAGCCAGCTGCAGGTGGTGCACTCTATACATATGCAAATTAGGCTGGTGGGTCAGTTGGTGGTCTTGGGTGGACAGGATGTTGCAACAGTTACAGATTTGTATATAGTAAAATCATTCTTTTCCTCTTTTGTATTCTTTATGAACACCAAGAGAACATTTCAACCATCATGTACTGTTTCTTACAAAGGAACTCTTTTCATTAACTCCAAACATCATATATAACAGATAGTTTACTCTATTCAGCATCATGTACATTTCCATCAACTCTACTCTTAGTAGATAACATATAGTTTACCTCACTCAGTATCATGTACAATGGGAGTGGACTTCTGTTGACTTTAGTTACCTTTAGATTACATAATATCAGTCCCACTCCAGTATCCAAGAATAATAATGCTCTCTGCCAATATATAATTCTTAACCGAAAATCCGTATATTTTTACAATTGGTTTGACTCGACTGGGAACCGAACTCGCAAACTCCCGATCTTTCGCCCGTGAGGCTCGTGCTCTACCGATTCGGCCACCGCACCCGGTTCGGTAGTACATGTAGGTTGTAGTTGTGAAGTGTGTGTATGTATTAATACTATATACAAAGAAAGACACAAGTTTGCTGCTACTATTACTGAAGTTACCCATATTATAATCGAGAAGCCATCAACGTGTGACCTATATAAATATATATATGCATATATACATATATACATATATATATATATATATATATATATATATATATAGTAAAACCTCTCTAAATCGACTGACCATGGGACCGACTTTAAATGGTCCAGTTAGGGAGGTGGTCAGTTTAGGGAGATTTTTATCATTACAATGGTATTATATGGGCGATCGTTTGGGACCCAAATACAGCAATCTATATAGGGGAGTGGGCGATCTGTGGTGGTGGTCGGTTAGAGAGGTTTTGCTGTATACACTAAAACTTCTCTAAATGGACCGACCATAGGACCGACTTTAAATGGTCCATTTAAGGAGGTGGTCGTTGGAGTTTGTTTATCATTACAATAGTATTGTATGGGCGATCGTTTGGGACCAATATAAAGCGATCGATATAGGGGAGTGATCGATCTGTGGAGGTGGTCAGTTAGAGAGATTTCACTGTATATATATATATATATATATATATATATATATATATATATATGTGGGCTCTATAATCTATTATGGGAATATAAACAAGGACACTAACTCTCTTCAGTTTGCTCTATTATTATATACCATTTGTCTAGGCTCTATTGCTTGCTGCGTGTAGTTCCACATTCAGCCACACCAGAGCCACTAGTCATAGGCTTTAATACTTGTAAGTTGTATGCCAGCTGTGCCTGGTCATTATCGCCTCCAGACCCACTCGAACGGTCAATCTTTAACATAGTAAATTCTTAGGTATTCCCTAAATTAGTGTAAACTAGTGAAACCCACCGGGAGTTTTCTGACCTGTTTGTGTCACATGACAAAGTGCAGAATACAGTAGCCCCAGTCTCTCTATTAAAGCAGATTGGATTAGCGACACAGACCGATCACATTGTCCATGTTACCCCTAATGTGGGTAATTCCCAGTGGGACGTGGGGTGGTAGACCCTTCAAGCATCACGACGATACTGGCACGCCATCTGCCGATTTACGGATTAACTAACTCGGGTACTTGTGCCGCCCCTAGCATAACTCCCGTCCTACTCCAGGGTGCCCCGACCCCGCTACCGCCACCTATCAGCTTAACTTAGCATCATACAAAACCGATTGCTCGCCACCTGGCGGACTGTCCTGCCGGCACGGACATCATGGCATGGGCTGCAGCCTTCAGTCACTGCTTGGACACAAACCCGCTAACTACATCTAGCCCAATTCAGCAGAGGATCCGACACCGCAGGAACAAGAAGAAGAAAATGCTGAAACGCACTAGCAGGTCGAGAGGACGCCCACACTCAATAGTGACAAAAGTGTTTGTCACTACACCGAAGGGACCAAGAACCCCCAAATCAAATGCACATACAATCTCCATCCAACAGTGAATCGGACGGCAGCCACGCACTGGCTACCAACAACCCGAAGACGCCGATGAGTGGACTGGATAAAATAGAGAAGACCCTCATGGAGAGACTGGACATGGAAACAAATGCCATTATGACTAGTATCTGCACTGCCCACGATTGCCAACCCACCCCAACGAGCGACAACCATCCCACATGGCGCCCGCAATGGGTGACACAGTGCGAGCCAGGAGTCGCTCACACACTAGGACCACCACAGACAGACGCAGCCAATATGATCGCTGAGACGACAACCCCTGCCGCCAGAGGAGACACACCTGCAAAAGATCCCCATCCTATACCGACTCGGATTCGGACCACAGAGGATCCATCGATGACCTGTTCAAAGACAGAGGATCACGCTCATCCAAGAGAGGTAGGATTTCATTAATGCCCCAAACCTTTGTCATCCGAGGGGTCCGTGAAGGAAAGGTAGGCGAGAGCACATGCATGGAGCACTTTAACAAATTGTTCCGCATGTGTAAGGACCTGACAGTACCTAAGACCTGGATCAAGCCGATCCACAAGCATCAGGAGCAGCTCAGCACGATGACACTGGACTGGAATTGGGAAACTTGCATACTCTGGTCCGAGCGGATATTCAGCATGATTGAAGACAGGCGCCTGCCCAGGGGATGGGATGATATATATGCCATCAAGGATGAACAATGGGATGCCTATGCAGTGGGGACACACCTGGCTGTAAAAAAGAAAAAGTCAACCGACTACTACAAATGCCCGGGGGAATACAGCGGGTACGACTATGGCAACCGCAGCGAATTCACAACTGCAAGGATTGGCCGCCCGTGTCACCAGTGGAGCTGGGGCATGGACTGTGGTCACTCATCAACACACAACACCTTGCCCAATCGTTTCTGTCATGTGTGCACTTGGTGCGCGAATAAATACAGGAAAGCTAACCCACACCGCAAGAACGAATGCAACAACAAAAAAACGAGGCCTAGAGAAGAAACAAGCAGCCGAGTCCGACCCAGCCGCCAGCATCGATGCAACCCGGTCGGGTTTTCAGTAGATCAGCCAGCAGCACCGGCATCAGTACCAGTCGACAGAACTGAGCTCCCACCCGACTACAAACTCACAAACAAACTGACGAACAACAACCACAGTGAGCCTCCTTTGCTTAGTGCTATCACTCCTGACACTTGCTTGCAAAACATTGTTTCTACCATACCCCGCATTGACTTAGCTGTCAGCCCAGTTTCACCAGCCCCCCCTACCCTGCCCAGCCCCCCTCCTCCCTCCTCTGTGACCCACTTAACGCCACATGTCCAAACAGTTCAACACAAACTGGACCACGAAAGCACCACAATTAAACACAGACATTGGAGATTGCACAACCACAATAAAAGAGATAAGTGAGCTCATAAAATCAATTGATTGCAACAAGCCTTCCAGCATTGAAAATACCTCAAGTATAGTAATGAAAGATGCATTCGGATGCATCCCAGCTGTTATATGTGAGCTATACAACAAATCGTTCACAGAAGGTACTTATGTGGACTGCTGGAAACTAGCCAAAGTAACACCGCTCCACAAAGGAGGGGATAAACAGGTACTGGGAAACTATAGACCGATCTCCATACTCCCAATGCCTGGTAAACTAATGGAAAAAATAATGCATAGACATATTATGGACCACCTAAACGAACACAAAATATTAAACAGTAAACAGGGCGGTTTCAGAAAATACCACTCGACAATAAAAACAATTGCTAACTTAATAACTGATATTGCAAACAGTATCAATAAAAAGAACCTAGTGGGTGCAGCATTCATAGACTTCAGCAAAGCGTTTGACACAGTGGACCACCCTATCCTAAGGAGCAAACTAACCCAAATGGGAATAACGGGAGTAACAGGAAAATGGCTAGCGAGCTATCTAGGAAACAGAAAGCAATGCACCACAGTAAATGGATCCATATCCAATGAGGAAAAGATAACTTGCGGAGTACCCCAAGGGTCAGTCCTGGGGCCACTTCTCTTCCTCATATATATTAATGATCTAAACAACTGGCTAGAAGTTGAAAACATCCAACTATATGCAGATGACACTGTGGTATATGCTGCAGGCAAAACAACCAAAGAAATAGAAACAAAACTGAATCTAACACTAACAAAACTAATCGAGTGGTGCCAACTAAATAGGATAACCATAAACAACAGCAAGTCAAAAACAGTACTATTTGGTACCAGGCTAACAAGTAACGAGAAAATAAAGTGTCTTCTGGGAAACACCAAACTAGAACAAGTAGACAACTACCGATATCTGGGAGTGGATCTAGACAGACACCTAAATTATGACCTCTGCATAACAAATACTATCAAAAAAGTAAACAATAAAATATGGCTACTGGCTAAACTGAGATACTACATGACTGAAAGCATGGCAATTAAAATATATAAAGGCATGATCCTCCCTACTTTGACTATGGTGATGTAGTATACATGGGAGGAAATACAAAACTATTAAACAAACTAGAGGTGCTACAAAATAGAGCCCTCAAAGTATGCCTTCAGGTGAACAAAAGATATCCCACAATCGAATTACACAAAAAATGCAATGCAACACTACTAACGAGTAGAAGGGAAACGCACCTCAAAATACTGGCACACCATTACACCACAAAACCAGCCTCACAGCAACCCCCCGTAGGGACACCAGGCAAACGGCAGCCCCAGTGCTACTGACAGCAATAAGTAACAACAAAATTTATGAGAGAAGTGTACTGGCCATGGTGGCACATGCCTGGAATAATCAACCCACACAACAACTGGCAATCGAAAGCATGGACCACTATAAAAGGTCCTTAAAGAAAACATAATACACAACCACCTACTGAAGAAACAATATCTCACCTGATCTTGGGTGCAGTCACTGCTGTCTGTGTTCTGGCACAAAACGCAAAAGATGATAGATATTACATATACGGAAACTAGCCCTACTAAGTACTAAGGAATTCGAAATGACTATCACCATATGGAGCAGTCGGTCTGGGTATGTGTACTGGCACAAACCAAAGCAGAACCAGGCAGGCCACAGTCATGCATCCGAATCACCCTGAAATACAAAATGGCTAACCATACAACACAGCCATCCCGCTTAGTCGCAGTCCTGAAGGGTCCAGGGCCCATATTCACGATGCGGTGTTAGCTTACACTCGGTGTGTTTGCACTCCTTGCGTACTGAGTTTTCGCCACTAACCCAGAAATCCCGGCCAAAACCAGTTTTGGCTCGCTAACACCGCATCATGAATATGGCCCCTGGGGTGTTCTGGCACACTGGTGTACTATCTAAGGACAGGGCATGGGTGAAAGGATGCTGTAACAAACCACAATGGGATGGGATCCTCTCCCACAGGCCTGTATGTCATCTGCGTAGATGTACATAGTAGGCTAAGCTATCATATGCAGGTTAGGAAAAAATTTGAAAATTAAAAAAAAACTAATATAGAAACTACTAACACCCAAAACCACGAGGGTTGGCCCGAGAAAGATCAGATAAAGACTCCTGAGTGTGGGACCAGACCAACCCAGTATCACAGCTGTCCAGCATTGAAAACAAGCACCCTCATGGGAGCTTATACGTTATGGGCAGAATACAAAACTTGTCACAAAAAAACAACAAAAAAACATGGTCGACCCACGCGTCCCGCTCCGCGGCCCCAACAATTGGGTCACGCACCCTGTCTCCACCTCTCAAACTCATCCCAGCCGCCCGCCGCACCCTAGCCGCAACCCCCCACCCCCCACTGTCTACCACGCACACACACCACCTCCCACGTGACCAGGGCCGCCGCCTTCTCCGTGTCTCCGGTTACCCCCCCCCCCCCCCCCTGGGAAACCCGCCCGGCGACCCCACGCCGGAAGGGATTCCCCACCACCTATACACTCCGATGACGTCACGGGTTGCCAGCAGCCGCCCCCCCCCCCCCCCTCCGGTGAGGTAAACGTCCAGCCCCATTCCAGCACCTGCCCACTCCGCCACTGCACCCACCCCCGCACTTCCCTCTCAGCCCCAAACTGCCTCACACCCTGCGACAGCCAGATGAGCCCCATGATGACCCGCCCTAAAAAGAATACCGAGGAGAGGCGGGTCATCGTGGACTTAAGCTACCCCAGGGGCGCCAGCGTGAATGCAGGCATTAGGAAGGGTCAGTACCAGGGACACCCCTCGTCCTACATGCTACCAGGCATACAAGACCTCGTGAATTAGGTGAGACGCCTAGGTGATACTTGCTACCTCTGGTCGACGGACCTGGCCAGGGAATACCGACAGCTCCACGCCTGCCCCCTCTCAGTTCCCCTGTATGGGATTACCCTGCATGGGAAAACGTACTCGATGTGGCACCACCATTCGGATGCCGCACCTCATCATTGGCATGTGCACGCACCACCAACGCCATGGTCTACCTGCTGAGGCGGCGTGGCCACCACGCACTCTGCTACCTTGACGCCCCTGTCACTCATGAGAGCACAAGAGGCCTACCAAGATATCATGACCCTGACCGGCGAGCTCGGAATCGCCCTCTCGCCGGCCAAGTGCGTCCCACCCACCAAGAGCCTCGAATGGCTGGGTTACGTCATATCGACACAAGAAATGGCCATACGAATACCCTACATCAAACTCGCAGATGTCCTCACCGAATGCAGACTCTGGACGACCAGACAAAGAGCCTCTCGTAGAGACCTCCAGAGGCTGGTAGGCAGGCTACAGCATGTGGCATGCTGTGTCCAGCCCGCTCGCCGGTTCATGAGCAGGATACTGACAGCATTACAAGCAGCACCTGTGACCGGCAAGCACACCGTCCCCGACAATCTAGCCATGGACATTGGATGGTTCCTCAGATATGCCAACACAACAAACGGCATCGTCCTCCTGCACCCTGACCCGAGGAAGGACTGGATAATCGCGTCCGATTCCACCCTAAACGGGGGTGGGCCCTACTCCCCTGAAAAGTTCTTCTTAGATGAGTACACGCCCAACCTAACTAGCCGAGGTCACATCAACCAGCTCGAGGCCATAAACCTGATCGTCGCCC
Organism: Branchipolynoe longqiensis; assembly: GCA_030323885.1. Taxonomy (NCBI): domain Eukaryota; kingdom Metazoa; phylum Annelida; class Polychaeta; order Phyllodocida; family Polynoidae; genus Branchipolynoe; species Branchipolynoe longqiensis. Next base: position 174,993,877 of record CM059186.1, on the reverse strand, counting down.
TCAATATCCTCACCCCGGCTGACCCCCCACAACTACACTGTGGTGGTAAACACCGACAACCAAACCTCACAGACAGTCCTATCATCTGGCGCTGGTCGTGACCCCATGCTGTGTGCCTGCATGCGCGAAGTCTGGAGATTTGCCACCACTCACAGCTGCATAGTCAAGGTAGTCCACAAACCCGGGAAAGATCTGGTGCTCGCCGATGTACTCAGCAGGCATTACACCGACCCTGCAGCGGACACCAAGGCCCGGATCTTGTGCATGGAAAGGCGCCTCGAACAGATTAAAGCGCACCATCATATCGACACATACGGCCCGCCACTATAGGCCTGCCCCACCTGGGAAGCTCATAAATTTGCCCCTCTCTTCCCAGGTGAGCCTGACAATGAACGGACGCACATCATAAAGCTACTCTCCGCCGGACTCTCCACGGGATCCTGGACAACAAGCGCCTACAGGCGAAGAAGTATACAGACTTTGCCAGGATGAGACAGTTCGACCCACGAAAGCCTACTCAGCTGGACATCATGGCATTCATCGCCCAACTCGACAGGGCGCTCAAGTCTCCTGGAGCAGTTCTCAACTATCTGAGTGGAGCCTGGGCTTGGACCAAGCTGATGGGTGGCTCCCCCGAAGGCTTCGACACCTACCTGGTGCAGCTGGTTAAGAGGGCCGTGGCACAGACATTGACACACATGGCCTCGCCTACCCTGCCCCTCTCTGCAGCCCATCTGGAGTCCATTGCGCATTACTTCAAGGCCAGAGGTCCAGCTGGCCTCGTCCTCACCGCCGCCACACTGATGATGTTCTTCACCCTCCTCTGACAGAGCAAAGTGGTCATCCCGAGTAATCGCTCGACGCGCCACACCCTCAGACTGTGCAACATCACAGAGGAGGCGGGCAGTCTTTGCATACACGTACGATCCACCAAGACCTCCAAATCACATGCCGACCCCTACGCCATTCGACTACACATCATACACAACTCGCCGTGCTGCCCCGTCGCTCCCTGGCGTCGCTATGCTGAAGCAAACCCGAGGGACCCGAGGGACCCGACCGCCCTCGCGTTCTCCGCCCCGGATGGCCGCCCATTGGCCGCATCCGTCCTGATAACCGCCATGTGCAAGGCACTCGGAACGCACGGCCATCCCAACCCACTGTGCACTTAACCCTACCAGTCTCGTCTTAAAAGCTGGGGTGGGTGGGACGGCCAATTAAGCAGCCTGAAGAAGTATGTGTTATCGATTTGAAAGTAAAAGGACGAAGTGATCACGTCTTAGTTATTCATCATACGGTTTGCATGTCTTTAAGGCTAGATGGCGCGTCAATGGGCGGCCATTGATAATTTTTTTCTAACACTACAGGGGGCACCTTAGTAATGAATGCCTTCTGCCCGCGTGCCAAATTACCCATGTTGCGCAACATGAACAATGGCAATTAATACACAAGCGATATGAGGGGGTAGAGCCCATGAACATGTATTACATAGGGCGAGATTATATTAACAAATACGTAAAATGGCTATGACGGATGAGAGGGGGAGAGGCATCGGCGAAGAGAGACAGCGGCGGCCAACTGCATATTAATAGGACGATAGCAGTAGAACGGTTAAACATATATATTGTTGAATTTCATTACATGTTTTCAAATTGTGCATAATCCTGAAATCCTCAAAGCCTCAATTAATTATATCTTACCTAGAGGGTGTCATTGTGTTGTATCGGGTTTCAAGTTTGAACCCGATGCAACGCATCTCTTTCGAGATGGATAATTTCAGACAGCAATTGCTACACATCTACTTTGAAAAAAATGTATAAATACATTTGTTTAACGCAAAAAAATACCTCCGGTTTCCTCCATGAATACCGACAAAATGATCCGCACTATGTATCAATTATACTCATATAATTTCATGTGATTTAAAAAATATTGCACTTGCAATGTTATTCTCGACAATACACTAATTACAAATCTCCTCCCCACCTGCAACTGTATGACTTATTGAAACCTTCAAATATGCGTCAATCAAAAACTAAATAAATTGTATTGCCATGATTTTGAATACTTGCTACAAATAGTGTTTTCTATTGAGTTAACCTAGATAAATGATTCACCCGATACTTGTAGTACACTGGTGAACGACAACGTAGTCTAAATACCGGCGAAAACAGCGTTAGTATGGAACAACAAGTAGAATCCCTAGCACCAGTGTCAAATGGTTACTTATATCAGCACGGAGTTGTTGAAATGGGAGAGAATGCAAAAAGACAAGATGCTGGCCAGAGAACGCCATCGATTTCACTTTTAAATTGCATTAAAATATATGTTTTATTATATTTTCCAACTCAAAAGTAGCGGGTAAACATGAAGACATATACAAAGAATAAATGTTGCTTCTTAGATTGTGAAATTAGGCTCAATTCATTAGCCCGATTTTTCGACCGTTTTTATATAAGGCTGGTCTTCACCCCTGTACTGGAAGTATGGGGTGAATCTTTTATCTAGAGTTAACCATGCATTTTGGTGTATGGCTTGCCATGGAACCCTACATTTTGTCGCGCCCTCCTTCTGACCTGAATGTAGGTAAACTGTCTACTTGGGGTATATATGTCCCATATGTGAGCACCCACATTTTGATTACCCTGAGAATCATTCTAACTTACCAACGGGGTGCCGTGGTCTAATCGGTAGAGCACGGTCCTCGCGGGCGGAAGGTCGGGAGATCTGTTCCTGCTCGAGTCAAACCAATGACTTTAGAATTGATACGTGTCGCTTCCTAGCTTGGTTCTCGGCATTAATAGGATAGGGCAGGGACTGGTCGGCTCAGTGTCAGGATACTGTGATTGAGGGCGATATCGGGTCATGGTGTCAGCGGCCTGATTTCTCAGTGGGGCAGCACTATAAAATCGGCATGAGTGTGCACTGTCACAAGTCGGTAACCGTCCCGAAATAACCTTTGATGTTGCCAGGACGTAAGACTCCAACAAACAAATATCTAACTTGCCACGTCGTCCTCCACTAAAGCACACACATCAAAGATTGACCCAGATTCAATAGTTATTTATAATAAGCATTTATTGCCAAATATAAAACTTGGGGCCCAAGTGACTCTAGCTGATTATTGATCGAATCCTGTCCCGAAGGACTCAAACGCCATATTAGGGAGATAGTGTTTATTAGGTTTCAACCTTCAGCAATTGTGACTAGTAGTAGTAGAAAGCGAAATTTAAATATTATGGATGAAGCATTGGAATGCGTTTAGACAGTTTGTGACATTGTTAAGAAATATTTCTAAATACTTACAAGTGATCCTTGACTACCCAGTCCAATATCAGAGGGACTGGGGTCTGTCAAAAGACCGACTTTATATTGTTGCCAAACTGGGAGACAAAGCTACTGGCACCATGACCCAATTTCGTATTCAATCACACTGTCCTGACACTGAGTTAACCAGTCATTTTCATATCCTAGTAATGCCGAGCGCCAGACTATGTAGCGATAAAAATACATTTTGTAAGTCATTTAAAAGATTTAAACCCCTGACCTTCAACACGGGAAGCCTGCGCTCTAAAGGGGCTGTCACATTATGAAGCATCGCGCCAATGTTGGGATACATCATTATGCGTTACGCATGCATTAGGTGCTCGTTGGTATACATCAATTTACTTCGACGTTCATAGCGATACGGTGTCACGCATCAGGGGGTCGGCAAAGTTTTGTGCATACACAAAACTTTCGACATACGATAACGTTCGACAATGTTTGGATTTTACGTTGGCCGTACGTTATGTACGCGCTAGGCATACATTGATGTATGCTAGATGTATGTTAGACAAATGTTGTTCACTACGTTGCACTATGTTGACCTACATTAAAGGCAGTGGAAACGTACAGTCCGCGTACTGACAATTTATGGATAACATACGTTTAACATACGTTTAGTGTTTCTCCAGCGTCTCTTGACATATGTAACGTATGAGGCATAGTTCTAGTGATCGAATAATGTATATAATGTTCACCGGCATTCTGTGAACATACCGTGAGCATAATTCAAGCATTTTTCACCCGGAAGCACGTTAGCCATACGTTGGTCATACGTTAGCCATATGCTATGTATACGGTATGTATACATCCAACTTTGCCCCCCCCCCCCCCCCCCCCCCCCCCCACCAAAAGGTTCTACGTTTCTCGACGTAAAAAAGTGATTATTCACATTGGCCATGCGCTTGCGAGGTGCATCGTAATGTGACAGGGCCTTTACCAATTCGACCGTCGCTTCCAGTGATGATGGTTGGAACACTCACACCAGTGCAATGTTCGCAAAATGTCGTCTGCGATCTCATACAGGGACATGGACCACTTCCCTGCTACTTTACGAGGAAGTGAAACAGGAAAATTGCAGCGCCTGAGTGAGGTAGAGCTCCTGTTTAGTAAGAAGTTTACAAGTGGCCGGCTTTGTATTTGCGGGAAGTTCATACCGCACCAGCACAACCAGCGCGCACCGATTCCACTCGCGCCGAGGACCCAGCACTCCCACTCCTTACCCCCCGCCCCCCCCCCCCACCCCCTGAGTGCTGCACAAAGTACCGCCCCCCCAACCCCACCAACCCACATCTACACTCATAAGCACACATACAAACACAAACACACAATAAGCCTTCGCCAGGACTGGTTAGCTCAGTGTCAGGATAATGTGACTGAGAGGGATATCGGGTCATGGTGCCGGCGGCCTGATTTCCCAATGGGGCAACACTATAAAGTCGACATGAATGCAAATTTTTATATATCTATATATAAATATTTGTATATATCTATATATAAATATATATATCTATATATCTATATATAAATATCTATATATCTATATATATAGATATATAGATATATTTTAGTGGAACTAATGAAAATGGGAAATATTGTGCCAAGAGCAGGAATCGAATCCACATCTCTTGCATTCCAGGCCAGTGTGCTAACCATAAAACCACCTAGGCTCCCTGATGTCACCACCCTACCCATGCCTACATGTCTATTTGGCTCCTTGCCTGAGAGGTCAGTGCAGACTCCTATGCTTATCCCCTTCTCTTAGATTCCACGCATACATGTCTATTCGGCTCATTGCATTAGAGGTTAGCGCAGACTACTAGTACTACAATATTCTAGGACCAGATGGGATGGCCGAATGAGTTAGAGCGTCCGTCTCCCGTGCTGGTAGATCGTGGGGTCGTGGGTTCGAACCCTGGTCGAGTCAAACCAATGACTTAAAAATTGATACTTGTCGCTTCCTAGCCAGGCGCTCGGCATTATTAGGACAGGGCAAGGACTGGTGTGCTCAGTGTCAGGATAATGTGACTGAGTGGGATACCAGGTCATGGTGCCAGCGGCCTGGTTTCCCAGTGGGACAGCACTATAAAGTCACCATGAGTGTGCCCTGTCACAAGTCGGTACCATTCCTGATATGACCCTAGATGTTGCTAGAACGTAAAACAACAACAAAACAATATTCTAACTGAAATTCTCGTGCTGAATGTGACCAGCAAAAGAGCAGGAACATTAACGTTTTGGCTGGCAGCCGTTTTCTTCCCTGCAGATGCCAGGTTGTCCAAACCTCCCCAATCCCCCTCCCCCAACCACTTTGCCCCGTCGTTGGAGGGTGTATGTGGGGGGGGGGGGAAGGTGGGGGTGAAGGCCTAGTAATGGGTGATGGCTGTTAGGGGTCTAGAGGGGAGGGGAGAGGGTTGGCCGCCCGCCAGGCACTGTGTTCTTTTACATACAACTGTGCTATAAAGACTTCACCCACAGTCTACAAGGCATTCTGGATATTCTGCAAAGCTGCTAAGCATATTAGAATTTGACAGTCCAAAGCGGGTCTATAGGCGATAACTGCCAGACGCAGCTGGCATACAGTGATTAGAGCCCCGCACAGGTGGCGCCAGTGTGGCCAATACTGTAACTACACAGGACCAGTTAGATAGGATATAGTGAGTATACTAGTATAATATTGGGAACTGAACATGGATATTGTCCTTGTTTATATTCCCATACCAGATCCGAGAGCTCCTACATACAGTAAAACCTCTCTAACTGACCACCTCCACAGATCGACCACTCCTCTATATCGATCGCTTTATTTGGGTCTCAAACGATCGCCCATATAATATCATATTAACGATAAAAGAAACTATCTAAACCGACCACCTCCCTAAATGGACCATTTAAAGTCGGTCCCATGGTTGGTCGATTTAGAGAGGTTTTACTGGATATGTATATACATATATATATATATATATATATATATATATATATATATATATATATATATGGAGACATGTAAAAAAACAGTTCACTTTCCACTGGTTTTATACTCGTCACAAGGTGGCTTCTCTTCACCAGACCAGAGAGCTAAAAGCTGCAATAGCGACTTTGAAGCAATATCATGAATCAGAGTCCTAGCTTGTGGGGGTAGGAAAGGGAGAAAGTGATCCCCCACCCTCCCCAACACCAAAAGAACAATGGTATGTAGCATCCCTTTAATAGCTGGACATTGCATCTCAGTTTTATGATTTTTTGTGTGAAATGATGAGAAATATAAGCAATGGCAGGCAGCAATATCAGGCAGTAACTGGAGAGAGAGTGACGTGGTGCCAACAAAGAAAATCAGTTAGCGCGAGCTAGCACTGGTTGTTTTGTTTTGTTGTTGTTTTACGTCCCAGCAACATCTAAGGTCATATCAGGACGGGGGCTAGAACTGTAGTGGTAGTTGTTGGTGGGAAATGAAACATATAGTCAAATGGGCTTAGTTACTTTTTTCTTTTTTTGTGATGGGTGTATTTATGCTGCCCATACTGGTTAAGTCTAATGACTTGTTTTCGCCGCTAGACATTAATAGTCTTGTGACTCCCCTTTTTTTTTCTATCACTTTCAGTTGTTGTGTAGCTAACTACTCCATGCATTCTTTCTCTGTTTGTTCTCCCAGATCCCCTAAACATCTGTGAGTTTGTTCGTTCTACAATCGGATAATTGTTTGGTTACCAATAGTTAATTTCTCTGAATGGCTTCACCTTGCTGTGTTAGTGGTCATTAGGTTTTGGTTTTAAGTTTAAAGTTTACCTTTGTATGTAAAACTTTGCTTGAATTATCAGTGTATTTTCTATTTATTTATTTATTTATTTATCTATCTTTCTTTTTATTTTTTTATTCATTTTATTTGTTGTTGTCATTAGTCTAGCAGTGCTAGCTCTCCCCTTCTTTTTTCTATCACTTTCAGTTGTTGTGTAGCTAACTACTGCATGCATTCTTTCTCTGTTTGTTCTCCCAGATCCCCCAAACATCTGTGAGTTTGTTCGTTCTACAATCGGATAATTGTTTGGTTACCAATAGTTAATTTCTCTGAATGGCTTCACCTTGCTGTGTTAGTGGTCATTAGGTTTTGGTTTTAAGTTTAAAGTTTACCTTTGTATGTAAAACTTTGCTTGAATTATCAGTGTATTTTCTATTTATTTATTTATCTATCTTTCTTTTTATTTTTGTATTCATTATATTTATTGTTGTCATTAGTCTAGCAGTGCTAGCTCTCTTTTGATTAATGTTTTATATGTTTCTATTGTCCCTGTACTTCCTTCTTCTACTCCCAGTGTATTTCATTCCCTTGCCTTCATGTACTCGGTACTCCTCTCATATGATCTGTTGTTGGCTCTGTTTCTTATCAGTCTGGGGCCATCACTACCTCTTGTTGCCTTTTTTGTTACCTGCACCATCCCAGGCTTCCTTGTCTCCCTGAATGCTGCTATTTTGAGATGTGATTTTCTCCTGTCATTTAGTGTGTTGACTCTTGCTTTTCTATGGAGATCATCAGTTGGGTGTCTATGTTCCACCTTCAGACATATCTTAAGTGCTCTATTTTGTAGTCTTTGTTGTTTATCCAACATATTTTTGTTACCCCCCATATATATTACATCACCATAGTCAAAGTATGGTAGTATCATACCTTTATACTATAAAGGTTTTATAGATTTTAATAGCCATATTTGTAGTCATGTATTTTCTGGTATTCGCTAATATCCAGATTTTGTGGTTTGCCTTCTTGATAACTTCTTTTATGTTATCATTGTAGTTTAGTTTCCTATCTAGATTCATCCCTAGATATCTGTAGTTGGTCTGATAATCAAGAACCTTTCCTCCCAAAATTATTGGCTCCTCATTGCCATAGGTCATTTTGCCCCTGCCAAACACTAGGACCTTCGACTTCTTGTGGTTTATGGAAATCTTGTTGGAGTTACACCAGTTATCTAAAGCTACTAGTTTCTCATTTAGCTTATCTCTGTTCTCTTTTCTGCTACTTATGTTATTTAAATTCACAGACACCATATATACCACAATGTCAAAAATATGGTCATTCTAACATATTTCTTTGGAGGAAACCTGCTGCGCCAGATAGGCTACTCTTTCCGATAAGCAGCAAGGGGTCTTTTATATGCACTTTCCCGCAGACAGGACAACACATACCACAGCCTTTGATGAACCAGTCCTGGACCACTGATTCATAACATGGACATGCATACTATAGTATTCTGCACTGAACTCTCAGGCAAGTAACCACATAGGCAGGTAGGCATGGGTAGTATGGTGATATCAGGGAGCCTAGGTGGTGTAATGGTTAGCACACTGGCCCGGAATGCAAAGAGTTGTGGGTTCACGTCCCGCTCTAGGCACAATATTTCCCATTTTCATCACCCCCACGACACTGGTTGTCATGACCATGATCCTGTACACCTACGCGCTGTATGGTTGTGGAACCTGCCCTGTGTATGTATGTGTAAGTGCATTATCTGTATGTATCTAATTGTAAGCATTAAAAGACTTACAATTCTTGGGGGACGAGTGTAGTAGTCTGCACTGATCTCTCAGGCAAGTAACCACATAGACAGGTAGGCGTGGGTATTATGGTGATATCAGGGAGCCTAGGTGGTGTAATGGTTAGCACACTGGCCTGGGATGCAAACAGCTCTAGTCTCACTCTAGGCGCAATATTTCCCATTTTCATCACCCCCCTGACAATACTTACTCTGATAGGACTAGGAGTAAATACTCTTATATAATTCTTTTTAAAGCACATACACATAGCTGCATAATGATTCAGAACAGAGCGAAATGCATTGTAAGGAATTCGAAATCGATGCAACACTATGCCACTGCGTAGGTGTCTTCCTTGATAGCATCTCTGACATTCCAATTAATAAGCCCAATTATATTTGGATTGGTAGGTTGGATGTTTGAGTGTTACATCCCGGCAACATATATGGTCATATCAGGACAGGTACCAACTTGTGACAGTGCATAGTCATGGTGATTTGATAGTCATGGCCCACTGGGAAATCAGGCCGCTGGCACTATGACCCGAAATCCTACTCTGTCACATTATCCTGACACTGAGCTAACCAGTCCTTGCCCTATCTTATTGATGCCAAGTGCCAGGCTAGGAAGCGACAAGTACCAAGTTTATTAGTCATTGGTTTGACTCGACCGGGAACCGAACTCCCGATCTTCCTCACCTGAAGCCTGCGCTCTACCGATTCGGTCATTAAGTATGGTGGTTTGCATCAAGAATAAAGTATATGGAAGTAATCTGTCTACAAGCTGTTGAAGCAGGCTCTTGTTTATAACATTAGCATGTTTTCACATTTTAGTATAGATAATTATAGATGTCATCATCATCATCATCATGCTGTCAGTCGCGATGCGATGCGACAAAGACTGCTTTCATTACTTGACTGCTGCCCTCCATTTAGCTCTCTGCTGTGAGAGTTGCGTCCATGAGTCGGTCTTAATGTCTCTCAGCTTCAGGATTCTCTTGATGGTATCCTTGAACCAGATACGAGGGCGCTCTCTCTTTCTGTAACCAGAAGACAGTTGAGAATAGAGGATCTGCTTTGGTAGCCTGTCTGATGACATCCTCATGAGGTGTCCAGTCCACCAGAGATTCTTTTTGATCAGAACATCTTCCATAGAGATCTAGATAAATCTAGATTATAATTAGATGTATCTAGAATTACTACTTTAGATTGCTGCTTTTAAAAAAAAACATTTCTCTTCAAGAAAACACAGCAAGTTCCTACATTGATAGCAACATCACACATTGAAAGTCAATTTTTTAAACTTTATTTACATTTTTATTATTCGTGAATGTTCATTGTAATCAATGTTCATCCAATGATCATTGTTTGAAAACTCAGTATGCGCTTGTAAAGTTGACTCAGAACCCGATATTTCAATCGTGTGTGCAAGGTCTGTTGGCCACCATTCAAATTAGCCTACCTGCATTCAAACACCCAGATGGTTTTGGATGCTGAAATATTTAGGCTTCCTATGAGAATATTTGAGAGATTTCAGCCTTTAGTAAGCCAATCCATGAGGACTAACCCTGAAGGCCCGGTCACATACACGTTAGTGAACATAGTTGAACATAGTGGAGGCTAACTTAGTTGAACGTAGTTGAACGTAGTGCAACATACCGGCATTCATACTTCTGCATGATGATAATGTGATAATAACGTCTGTGGGCCGTGAGTTCGGATTTCAGTTTTGGAATGTTCAAAAGAGCACTACATTTGAGACATATCTAGCCTCCATGATGATAACATACTTCAGCATACTCTATTGTACTCTAGCATACTCTAGCATACTCTAGCATACTTCTTAATGTAGTCTAGTGTACTCTAGCATAATCTAGCATACCCTAGCATACTTTGACCCACACAAAACCTTGGCCATTCTGCCGTGGTCACATTGCCTTTAGTGGATGAAGTTGAACGCAATTGAACGTAGTGGAGGGTAACGTAGTTGAACGTAGTTGAATGCAGTTGGATGTACCGGGATCCATACCATAATGTACCAGGATCTGTACCATAACGTATTTATCCGTACCATTAGGTGGGTCATCAACCAAAACCTGCCATACCTTAACGTATTTGAACGTAGTGACAGCATGTTTCACCCACGTTATTCTAAATACGTTCAACTACGTTCACTAATGTGTATGTGACCAGTGTAACGATTTCAATTTCCCCCCTTTTCAAGTTCCCCCAGGGAGTCTGAAAACGTTTTTAATTTCCCTCCAGTGAAATTGAAAAGGTTTTCAGATTTCCGGGAGGGAATTTAAAAACAGTTTTCAGATTCCTCCCCCTATTTTCAAATTCCCCCCTCCAGAAATTTGTAATTGTTTTAAAAACTTTAAAAAACGTTTTAATATGCAGACCTATAATTTTTTTTTCTTAGCCATCTTTGAGACATTTTGTGTCATTTGGGGTGAAATATGTTTTGTTGTACTAGTAATAATTTCCATTATACTATTCTCTGTGTCATGAAAAATATATAAAAAATATAAAAAATGAAGAAAATTCCCCCAAAATGGGGGGAGGGAAAGTTAAAACGAGGGAGGGAAAACGAAAACGTTTTCAAATTCCTGTGGGATTAATTTGAAAATGTTATCAAGTTCCCGTGGGGGAACTTCAATCAGGGGGGAATTTGAAATCTTTACACCAGGGCTTTAGTCTGACTACAGTCCGTATAGCTAATTTAAGTGATGGCATCAACCCACACACTGTCAGGTTAACGCATGACATTGGTAGATTAGAATAATGCCGATATAATCTCAAAAGGAGCTGAGTGGTTGTCAGCTCTTTTCTGTCACATGGCGCATTCTCACCTGAGCACAGCACTATAAACTGATGAAGGAACGCTGCGATACCCTTTACCTTCACAGCGAAATACAAGTGTCTCTTCATTCTGGATAGGTCTGTTCAAAGCCTGGGCAATAAAAGTCATCTACAAAAGAAATATGGTTCCCCAAATTTCACATGGCCGTGAGTATATACTCAGTTCAGGCGCAAAACCCTATACATGCCAATCCGAAAATTTAATTAAAATAACAGATTTTTACATGATGGTAATTATAATTTTCACCAATTCCTCTTTTCTTGTGATGAGATATGATTATGCAACGATGAACGAAAACAAATAGGAATGTAAACAAATTAACTTTTTGATCGTTTGATTCCAATGTTGACATACAATTTTTGGATTGGTATTTACGGGATTTTGCGCATGAAGTCCTCATATATATGGATAGTGATAATCCCATTTTCGCTTGTAATAAGCTCTGGAGTGTCCTGAACCCAGCCCCCCTTATCCCCCCACCCCCGCCCCCGCCCCCGCCCCCGCTCCCGGGGTGGGGGCTGGGGGTCCGGTGTTGCAGTTTCCGCGGTACACCAGTTTGCGAGGGCCACATACATTACAATGCATTGTCAATGGCCGTGACCAAATCTTCATACAGAAAAAGTCAAATATCTCTCAAATTACATGACCTAGAAACAAACCGCTTGGCACACATACAGAAAACATATTCACGAAACAGATTATATTAAATTTATATGGTTACGGTTCTTGATTTCTATTAATTTTGAATAAAACTAATGTTTTGCACTGCGCGTACTGTCAAACTCAAGGCATTGTCAATGATCGTGAGCAATCTTCATACAGAAAAAACAGAAAAAGTGAAATATCTCTAAAACCACACCACCTAGAAACAAATCGCTTGGTACACATATAGAAAACATCTTTACCAAAAACATTATATTAAATTTATTAGGTTAGTGACGATGTTGTTCGATTTTGACGCATGCGCAGAAGTGATCTGTCCCTAGCAAACTGGCGTACCGCGGAAACTGCAACACCAGCATGCACCTCGCCGGGCCCCTGAGCTGGGCGGAAGACTCCACTCGCTCGGAAGCATACATATCTCTATATCTCTATTTAGGGTTGTAGCAAGTAACTGCAAGAAGATCTCTACCGTCTCTTCTAAGGTTCTTATACAGTCTTTATTTCCTGTCTGCCTCCTCTAAGTGCGTCAAAGCAACCACCCTCGCCCCATGCTCTGCAACTAAAATCCGGCAGCTGAAATCAAAGTGTGAATCAAGTGAGCCCTGTCAGCTTCTAGAATTACAATTTAGAAGCGTCGTCAAGGCCGTAATGCCTCGGTCACATACACGTTAGTGGACGTAGTTGAATGTAGGTGAACGCAGTGGAGGCGGTTGTGGGTCAAACGTGGTGTAAGTACGTTAAACTACGTTGAAATACGTTAAGGCACGGCAGGTTATGAATAAATACGTTACGGTACGGATAAATACGTTTCGGTATGGGTAAATACTTTACGGTATGGATAAATACGTTATGGTACGGATGCTGGTACATTCAACTACGGTCAACTACGTTAGCCTCCACTAGATTCGCCTACGTCCACTAACGGCTTCGTCCAAGTACCCTAGCATACACTACAACACACTAGAGTATGCTAGAGTATGCTAGAGTACACTAGAGTAAGCTCGAGTATGCTACAGTATATTAGCATCACGGAGGCAAATTCAGCCCCTAACATAGAGCTCTTTTGAACATGTCCAAGGATTAAATCCGAACTCATGGCCCACCCACGTTAATACCAAGTTAGCACGATGGAGAAGTATGGATGCCTGTACGTTCAACTACGTTAAACTAGGTTAAACTACGCTAGCCTCCACTACGTTCAACTACGTCCGCTAACGTGTATGTGACCGGACCTTTAGTCATTAGCTTCTTTCTCCATGACACATAGGGACTTACCCAAAGAGATACTGAGCAATTTTGTGATTTACTTTGGTGAGTATTAATAGTAATGCCCTAAACCAGTGGAAGCGTGATATGGTGGTTTTTGTTGTTGAAATATATGTTTTTTGTTGGTTTTGTGTGTTTTATGTGTCTTTTTGTATAGAGCATTCTGGGTAGAGAAATCACCACATAAGGCAGTAGTTAAAACAGATAGAGACAAGACTCCTTATTCTGAAGGAGCCCAATGACCCCCCCCCCCCCCCCGCCCTACCCACTGCTGGCTATTTGAAACTAATCACATCTGTTGTTTGATATTGGACTGCATCAGTGGACGCATGCGTAAACAGTGACATCATCAGATCATATAAACATGGTCGAAATTACCCAACTTACATTGTGTGGCCCCAATTTGCAACCATAGCATTGCACATAATTGAGAGCTTTCCATGGCTGCCATATTGTTGGTTCTACCTGGATTCCCCTGGCGGTGGGGGGGGGGGGCCCATCTAGGTCATGTGTTGATGAAATCCCACCCATGATATGACCTTAGATGTTGCCAGGACATAACATTCCACTAATCAACCAATGTAAAAGTCGTGCGTGTGAGTGTAACCCTGTTTCAGATAGAAAATTTGAATAAAAATATATTTAGAAAAAGAAAAAAGTGTAACCCAACTATGCTGCACACGGACCAGCGAGAAGTGGGGTTATTTGATGGATGGCCTATCGCCAGGACAGCATCGGAAGCAGGCCCTTCAACACGGTGCAACCAACAAACCTAGGTACAAGTCTTTAGCCGTGTTCACACGGGAAAAGTTTACGCCGCTTTATACAATGTGGATAATATGAACCGAACTAGTGTCGCGTTCACATGGGCAGTACTTGGGCCGGAAATCGATATCAGCGCATGAGCAAGTCCATACTATCCAGTGCCAGATTCGGTTAGTCGACGTCAGCACGAGAGAGTGTGGGTTCGACCTAGATATGTATGGACTGAATCGTATTGGTTTGGAACGGTCAAAACTTCTGCTGGGCAGTGAAAACCTTAAAGTAAATCATGAAAAAAATATATGTGCACCTCTAGCAGGTTCATAGACCAAATTATATTATATAGTGTGACGTGCTTAATCCACCTCAAGTAAGTCGGTTGCGTTCACACGGGCGATATAAGTCGAATCATAAAATTTGGTTCATATAAACCACCTACAGAGGTGGTTTATAAAATCCGAATTATATGATTCGAATCAGCCCTAAACCGCCTCAGCCGCGCATTCACATGCCAAATGCAACCCGAACTATACAAGTCAATTTTTATGATTCGAATTAACTGCCCCGTGTGAACACCTTTTCTTTCGTGTGTGTGCCTGAACTCTTTTTTTTTTTGATCTGCGCGCATGAATATCCAGATACAAATTTTGAATAAAAAATATTTATAAAAAATAATGACCTAAATATGCTGCATAAGGTGCCCCCCCCCCCCCCCCCCCCCCCCCCACACACACACACCCCCGCCCGCCCTGTGAAGCGGGCGTTGATGGATGGCCTGTCGCCAGGACACCGTTGGAAGCAGGCCCCCTCGACACAGCGCACATTGTGCACATTGTGCCACGAACAAAGCTGAGCATGTGGCGCATAACTCGCAACTACCAAGCCAAAACTCAACGCACTACAAACAGAAAAGATTGATGTATTGCTGAGGTTTGTCATTTATTTATTTATTTACTGTTTGGCCATCATTGTGTATAAGACCGGTTTATCTGATGCTGTGTGGCAATACACTAACAGGCTTGCGCGGCCATGACAGTCCCATCTATGACAGCAATCGTGGCTGATATTAATCGATCATCAATCACCGCCCCTTTCCCCGCCCCCGCCCCCGCCTCAGCCTCCCACCCCCGCGCCGGCCCCCGCCTCAGCCTGCGCCCCCGCCCCCGCCCCTCTGCCCCCACACCTCTTTACTCCTGTCTCACGGCGCGGCGGCGGGCGGTGTGGTGGTGGATGGTGCACATTTCAAGAGGTGGCTGTTCTTTTCTTCTCCAGTGCTTTTTTGGTTGCTGTGTTTATAAAATCTCTCCCCAAAGATGAATTAAGCCGGAATTCCATTAATGCTTATTTGTGTATGTGTGCGCGTGTGTGAGTGTATGTGATCCGTACAAAATTGGCGCCACCTTGGTTCCACTCCGCGCCTATTCAATGCAGATTCAGCATTGATCAATACCTTCCTCACAATATTGACAATTAGATCCACGACTCCCCATTATTGTATTAGCATAATGCATGTTCCGACTGTATTATATATTATGTGTATTATAATTAACTAATTATAATAATATAAATAACGTAGATGAACTAAGGTCTTGTTTCTATTATGCTACGATGTTTACCTGTATTAGGAGTCGCGCACCTGTATCTACCTGAGCGCGCGATTGTGGCGCCACCTGTACAAGGCCCCAGGGAACTTCACTACTACCATTTTTTCCTTTGAGTGTAGACGTGGGGTAAGTGGCAGATTGAGACGTGACACGTAATCATGCCGTACTGCGACTTATGTGGTGCCTCGCACAGGGCAGATAAATGTAAAAGCAAAAAAGGGAAGCGAGGAAAGAAAACGGCATCAATTCGAATGACAAGGGCAGCAGCTAAGGCGGACAGTCAAACTGCAGGTAGAATGAATAATTCTCGGGAGAGTTCGCCTGAAGTGGCAGATAGGCTATCGACGTTGACACTGGAAGAGCAAGAAGTTTCGTTAATGAAAGACATAACTGAGCTAGAGCTAGAGGAAAGAATTGCAAATCTCCAAGAACGACGAACAGTCATGATGCGACAACGGCAGGCGCGGCAACGGGTCGAGGACACAGCGCCGGACGGAGGGGCGGCAACCGGGAAGGAGGAATGGCCGACGAACGCCGGTGCAAACGACGACACCGGCGGTGGGCGTGAAGGACGAACACTCGAATTATGGGAAGCCAAAGCAGCGGCAGCGGTCGCGAACACGCAGGCGGCGACGAACGCCGTCCGACTCGCGGAGTAGGAGTTCGAGCAGCACGCGAAGGCTCAGAAGTAAGTGGAGCCTGCGAAGATATGCCGTGTTGGGTAAAGAAATCAGTAAATTAAATTGTTACGAACTCATTACTGCGTCGATACGTTGGTGTCTCGACTTGCAAGGCCTGACTGGTAAAGACCTGAGGGCGTTCATGGAGCATATCTGTTTAATGTCTTCACGTGCGAGGCAAAATGACTTTGTAGATGCAACGCACGTAGAGTATGATAAAGACATTAGGAAATTGGCAGAGGTTGAGGGCTTTGCAGCATTTGGTAACCAGAACACAGGCCTCAGCCTATTTCACTATGGTATGCATAACATGCGAACACGGAAGCAGGCGAACACTGTACGAAAGAGTAGCACGTACGCCAAAGACGGTAAAGTAGGCTGTTACCGGTGGAACAAGGACAGTGGTTGTAGCCGAACGGATGAATTGTGTAGCTTTGGCCATTGGTGTTTAAAATGCGGTAGTAAGTCGCATAAGAAATCCAATTGCAAAGAATGACATGTGAAACATGACGTCGGTAAGGCAAAAGTAACTTTGAATGACAATTATGTCTGGCAACACTGGGGTCAGCATAAAGTAGCTGAATTGTCCTTTATTGATTGTTTGGAACCTATTCATGATATTGTTGAACCTGTTACATGTGCACCGAATGACAGACAGTTAGCCGTCGATATAAATGAAGCGGCGTGTAGCATAGCTGTTAATACCGCCGGTGGTGGTGCAAGGTCGGTTGAGTGCCAAGTTAATAGAGCAATGGGAAATAATGACCACATAGCAAATGTTACATGTGCAAGCAGTACTCAAATAAAGTTTCAGGACTCCAAATTTCGTAACCAGCAATTAGGTAATAATAATGAAACGTTGGTAGTACAGAGCCAAGTTAACAGAATATGGTCCAGTTGGATTAATAGTGACGGAGTTGGAAAGGGCGACATGTTTTATGTCGAGACAATACGACAGGAATATTGTAAATGGAAGTTTTACATTAAAGAAACAGAACAAGCACATGCGACTGTAATTATAGTAACAAACGATTGTATTAATGGCAATTGCAATTGTGGTCATTATATAGCAGGAAATCTTGTGCAATTAAAACCTTGTCGTGTTATATGTGAATTGTTTCTCCGGGGGGAGACGGATCCGGATTGGATATACATCCTTTGGGGGGTGGTTTTTGGTTTTCATGTCACAAATAACGACTGCCCGGTGAAATATGATACAAGTTTCAAGAAAATCCGGAATAAACTTTATAGGGATATTATAACTCAAAAACTTTTGCTAGAGTTAGACCAAAAAAATGATTTCCTTTAGCACCGTTCCCCCTCAATGTGTACATAACATTTTTTGCATTCCTAAAGAAGTCGGAGGGAGAGGTAGAGTGGACTGTAGCATGCCGAAAGGGGAATCGGTGAACAGTTTCACAGATGAAGTTTCTTTAAAATTTAAATATAAGAGTGTCGATGATGTAGTTAACTACCTAGAACGAGGAGACTACTTAGCTACGGTCGACCTCAAAGATGCTTACCGATCAATTAACATACATCCTTCAGACAGGCCGAAGCAAGGTTTAATTTGGGATTTTGGTGGGGAGCTCGAACTAGGACCAGAATATTTGGTAGATAAGAGGCTATGTATGGGTCTGTCTTCCAGTCCATTCATGTTTTCTAAAGTATCCGACTTCATAGTTAGATGCGCGCTTAGAGAGGGGGTAGATAAAATGGTTAATTATCTAGATGATTTTTGTATAATTGCTCCTGATTGGGATACAGCTGCACTGCAACAAAATAAATTAATAAATTTATTAAGGCGGCTAGGTTTTAATATAAGCTTTAGAAAGGTAATTAGTCCGAGCACGAGAATAAGATTTCTAGGGATAATTATTGACTCAGTTAGCTTGGAACTAACCCTGCCGCAAGATAAGTTGTTAAAATTACATAGTTGTTTACTAGCGTTCAGGGGGAAAAAGAAATCGACGAGACGTGAATTGGAAAGGCTTGGAGGGCTGTTAGCACACTGTTCGAAGGTGGTGTGGGGAGGTCGTACGTTTTCTCGGCGTATTTACGATTTAATAAGTGGAGTGGCGCAGCCTTATTATAAGATTAGATTAAATGGAGGATTTAGAGAAGACGTTGAGTGGTGGATTAGATTTTCGAGAAAATTTAATGGAACAGCTCTTATGTTAGGGAAATTTGCAGTAGTAAAATCAGTTTACACAGATGCCAGTAAGTGGGGATACGGTGCATTGCATGGTAACGACTGGTTAGTTGGGTGTTTTGAGGATGAATTAAAGAACTGTATTGAAGATACTGTGACTCATCATTATGACCGGCCGGATGAGCAAGTAAAAGCAGAGCACATTAATGTGCAAGAAATGTGGGCGGTATATGCCGCGGTAAGAAGGTGGGGGCCAACGTGGACGGGGGCCTCTATTGTAATGGTTACAGATAGTGCGACGGTAGAGTCAGCACTTTGTTCGGGGAGGTCAAAATGTAAGCTGATTATGCATTATCTTAGGCAGCTGTTTTGGTTGTCAGTTGAATTTAATTTTGTGTTCACGGCTGTACATATTAATACTAAATCGAATATAATAACAGATGCTTTAAGCAGGTTAAATACCGACCACATGGCAGAGGTAATATATGCGGCGGACGAAGGCAAATATTTGTGTTGCATTGAATTATTTGAATGCTTCTCTCTTTACAGATATCGATAAACTAGCAGCAGAGCAGAAACAGTTTCAGCTTAAGTGCTACGCACCAAGTTCTATGTCTGCGAGGGCTGTACAAATAAAGAAATACTTAGCATTTGTGGATGAATTTTCTATGACTCATGCTCTGCTGCCTTGCACGTCAATGCAAGTGGCTTTATATGCTACTTGGCTAGCAAGAACGATGAAATATTCCTCTATTATTAATTATATTAGTGGTCTTAATTATTTTCTGAGACAACAAGGTGCAACTCAAATTAATTACTCAGATTTTGTGATCACGTCAACCCTGAAAGGTATTCGGAGAGAGTTGGGAGATATGCCGAAACAGGCGATGCCATTGCTCCCCAACATGCTTCGGGGCATCTTTTCGCACTTAACTGGTAATTTGGGGCATGTCGCTTGGCGATCTGCTGTGCTATGTAGTTTTAGGGGGTTGCTGCGAAAATCAAATATCACGTTGTCTGATGCTATGTTGCTCCGGGGAGACTTTAGGTTTCATCCCTGGGGTATGTTGTTAACAGTTCGAAAAACAAAGACTATACAATTTCAAGATAGGGTTTTGCATATTCCTATATCTCGATGTCAAGATATACAACTGTGTGCGGTGTATTGGACAGAAAAGCATTTTTCAGAGTGTCCAGCACCAGCAAATTGGTATGCCTTTCGGGTACCTAATGATGAGGGGGGTACTACCCCTTTAACGTATGACATTTATCAATCAACGTTAAAAATTTTTGGAGGCCGCATAGGAATTGATGTTAACTTGTTATCTTCCCATTCTCTTCGCAGGGGTGGGTGTACTTACTTATCCATGTGTGGAGCATCCCTGGAGGAGATTCGGACAAGGGGAGACTGGACTAGCAACGCGGTATTCCAGTATTTAAAAAACTCCGTTAACGTTACGCATTATTAACGATATGCGGGTAGCAGCCAGATTGGCGGCTGAAGATTGAGCTGGGTTGGGGGACTCATCGCGTGAGTCTTTGGCATTATAACCCCCGCCAGAGGCTTAATAAATCAACTCAGCCCATCTTGGTGTTTACCTTCTACCGTAGTGGTTATGTGTATTATAATTAACTAATTATAATAATATAAATAACGTAGATGAACTAAGGTCTTGTTTCTATTATGCTACGATGTTTACCTGTATTAGGAGTCGCGCACCTGTATCTACCTGAGCGCGCGATTGTGGCGCCACCTGTACAACGCCCCAGGGAACTTCACTACTACCATTTTTTCCTTTTTGTAGGTGGGCATTATAACCCCCGCCAGAGGCTTAATAAATCAACTCAGCCCATCTTGGTGTTTACCTTCTTCCGTAGTGGTTATATGTTATAATATTATATATTATATGTGTAGTAGTCTGTACATGAGCCCCCCTACCAAGCGGTGGCGGCAGACACTATGCCGCACACCTACGCAGTTACACTGAACTGCGCTAAGTGGCGGCAGGCTAGCCACCAGGCAGGCCTCGACTGGGCTGCCCTCTACTGTGTGTGGCTAGCAAACCCCCCACCCACCTATGGAGGTGACGTGGGACCTGGTGAGTAAGGGGGCGGGTCAGTTGACTGTGGATGCCATGGAGAGCAGAGAGGTTTTGTAATAAACCAGGTTGAACCGTACTGAAACTAAATTTTGGCATTCTTCCTTGAGTGTGTGACAGTGTGGGAAGACTGTGGGCCATCACATATGTTATATATTACATATATATATATATGTGATGTATAACCACTATGCGAGTATAAAGGTGCGGAAGGGAGATTATTATTATTGTTGTTATTATTATATTGATATTGATATCTATCCATTTGGAGCGGTGCATCCCCACACCACCTGACCAGTGGTGCCACCACCGCCACCAATCCTAACTACAGATGCTCAACTTTGTCATTCGAGCCAGTGAATTTTCTTATTATTAGGCTATGGCTTAAGGGTGCATTCCTTACACGCGGCATGTGGCATGCAGTATGCGAATGCGAATGCGACAAAAAATCGAAACGCCTTGAAGTCTATGGGCTACATTCCTTACACGCGGTATGTGAATGCGAATGCGAATGCGAATGCATCAAACCGATCGGTCCATGTAGCGATTGGTGCGGCATGTGGCATGCGGCATGCGGCTGCAAATAGAAAACCATCAGTCGCATTTGTCCATAGGTTTAAGGCCGGAGGAGGCGACTGATAATTACGGATACATTTGTGCTGAGGGGAAACATATGGTAGTGGTGGGGTTCAGTCAGTCGCACTTGTCCATTAGTTTTAGACGAGGAGAGGCGACGGAGCATTACAGAACGGTCACACACAAGGGTGCTGAGGGGAAACATATGGTAGTGGTGGTGGTGGGGGTTTGGGTTGGTAAAAATGCTACCAGAGCCACAAAAATATGAATACTTATCTATAATTTGGTAATTATAAGGTAGGAATATAGCCACTCGTGTGCCGCATGCCACATGCTGCATGTAAGGAATGCTGCCATTCGCATACTGCATGCCGAATGCCGCATGCCGCATACCGCATACCGCATACCGCGTGTAAGGAATGCCCGCTTTAAATATTCTCTATACATTATCTCAATCCACTTCTTGTGTTCCTTCCTTCTTTGTACTGTAGCCGGCCTTTATATATATATATATATATATGTATATATATATATATATATATATATATATATATATACCACCAATCACTGTACTGATGATATATATATATATATATATATATATATCATCAGTACAGTGATTGGCGGTTACAGTGTGCAGCGAACGGTTGCTAGCATCAGAGCTGGGGTTGGGGAGGCAGGAGTAGTAGATGACTAGGACAGACTCCATCAGTCGATGGAGCTCAGTAAGTGATGAGGGAAAGGAGGGATATTCCGGGCTATTATACTCGTATAATTCTTTAACAGCATATATATATATATATTTATTTATATGAAATCCTACAACAGTATAAGTGTCGGTAGGGCACTTGTACATGATGCACTTGGCGTTGATGGAATCTCGGCTTCACAGTGATTTAAGTGGCTGTCATATTACAACGCATCAGGCCAACGTACGCTGACATATGTGATTTTTGGCAGCTATGTCGGGGTATGTCGTTATGCGTTACGCGTGCGTTAGGCACTCATTGGTATACGGCAATGTACGTCAATGTTTGTCGAGACACATCATTGCACGTCAGGGGGTCAGCAAAGTTTTCTGCATGCACAAAACTTTTGACGTATGAAAACGTTTGACAATGTGTGGATTTTATGTCAGCCGTAAGTTATGTATACTTTAGGTGTACGTCGATGTACGTTGGATGTTCGTTGGACATACATTAGACAAACATTGTTCACTATGTTGCACTACATTAAAGGCAGTGGAAACATACAGTCCACATACTGACAACGTATGGATAACATACATCTTACATACGTCTAACGTACATTTAGCGTTTCTCCAGCGTGTCTTGATGTTAGCATGAGGGGTAGTTCTGGCAATCGAATAACATATACAATGTTCACCAGCATTCTGTGAATGTACCATGAATGTAATTCGAGCGTTTTTCGCCGGGAGTCACATTACCCATACGTTGGTCGTACGTTGGCCATATGCTATGTACAAGGTATGCATGTCCAACTTTGCCCCCAGCGCCAACAAGTTTGACGCTTCTTGACGTAAAAGAGTGATTTTACGCGTTAGCCGCGCGTTTGCGAGATGCGTCGTAATATGATAGGGCCTGAACCAGCGCCATGCCTAAGTAACGTCACGACGTGAGATTCAATCATCACGTCACAGTCCGTGACAGTGCAGTGGCTGAGAACTACCTGTCAACAACAGCGAGACCATTATTTGTGTTGTGTGGCCGTCTGTCAACCACCGCTCCATCCGGGACCTGATAGCCCACAGTCACGTGTGTACAGTTTGATATTGTCGTGGGGGGTGATGAAAATGGTAAATATTGCGCCTAGAGCGGGACTCGAACCCACATCTCTTTGCATTCCGGGTCAGTGTGCTAACCATTACACCACCTAGGCTCCCTGATATCAACACACTACCCACGCCTACCTGTCTATGCGGCTCTTTGCCTGACAGGTCAGTGCAGACCACTAGACTCGTCCCCCTAGAATTGTAAGTCTGTTAATGCTTACAATTACATACATACAGGCAATGCACTTATATACATACACAGGGTAGCTTCAACAACTATACAGTGCATAGCTTGTACAGGATCATGTCACGGCAACCAATGTCGTGGGGGGTGATGAAAATGGGAAATATTGTGCCTAGAGTGGGACTTGAACCCACATCTCTTTGCATTCCGGGCCAGTCTGCTAACCATTACACCACCTAGGCTCCCTGATATCAACACACTACCCACGCCTAGGCGGCTCCTTGCCCGAAAGGTCAGTGCAGACCACTACAATATCAACAATGGCGGGTAGAGAAAATAACTGCAGACCGATGTTGATAATGCATTAACCTCGAATGCGATTAGCTGTTGTGACACACAATATAACTGGTTCCCACTAGCATTGTCCTTAATTCCTACGTCGGAGTGGTAGTGGGGATTTAAGGGGCTGTCAAGATATATATAAGAATATTAAGATCATGGGGTTTGTCGACGGGATCCGGTCAAAGCAGATAGCACACGGTGGTCCTTCGTTTAATTCGGGCACTCTCTGTACAGAAATATATTTTTATGCAATTTTTGGTAAGTAGGAAATAGCTATATATATATGTATATATCTGTGTATGTAATGTTTATATATGGGTTGGCTATTTATATATGTTTAGATATACATTTAGTTACATTTAGCTACATTTAGCTATATGTATATATATTTAAACATATAGTTGTGTATATATAGCTGTAGATACAACTATATATAGACTGGACGCGGTGGCTGAATTGGTAAGAGTGCTGAATTCCTATGCGGAAGTTCGGGAGTTCAAATCCTAGATGAGTCTAACCAATTACTTACAAAATTGACACCTGTCGTTTCCTAACCTGGTTAGTAGCATTAATAAGATAGAACAATGACTGGTTACCTCAATATCAATATCATGTGACTGAGTGGGATATTGGATCATAATGCCAGTGGGCTGTTCCCCCAGTGGGATAGCACTATGAAGTCACCATGAGAGTGCCCTGTCACTAGTCAGAACCCATCTGGATATCATCGTAGGCCTTACTAGGATGTAATACCCCTGTCACACTACGATGTAATGAGCCAACGTAAGCCTGACGTGGAGATTTTTCATCATTACGTTGACGTACGTTGGATTACGTTATGATGACGTCAGAATGACGTTAGACTGACGTCGAGCTACGTCACGTTACGTCGTGTTATGTCGGTGTGCGTAAAAGTTTTGAACCTGTGCAAAACTTTCGACGTAACTAGAACGTAAGGGTTTACGTTTGCCGTACGTTCTGTAAACGTTCGGCGAACGTCAATGACGTTAAACGGACGTTAGTCAAACGTTGGTCACTACGTTCTACTACGTTCTACTACGTTCCACTACGTCGACCCACATTAATGCTAGTGGAAATGTACACACGGCGTAATGGGGACGTCAGGAAAACTTCAGGAAAACGTCAGGAAAACGTCTGGAGAACGTACGCCGAACGTTTCGCCAACATTTCATGACGTAAGTAACGTAAGGTAACGTAAAGCAACGTAGTTCTGGCGATCAAATAACGTTAATAACGTACCGTCAGCGTAATTACGTTGTCCTCTCGTGTTGAACTACGCTATCACTACGCTTTACCGACGTTACGCTCTCATCAACTACCCTGCATTCACGTTCAACTTGTGCCCAAATTTGCATACTACGCCGAGAAGTTCAACGTTCTTCACGTTCTCCCTACGTTGACATCGTTACGTCGTAGTGTGACAGCCCCATAAAACGCCAACAAACAAACTACAGTAAAACCTCTCTAACCGACCACCTCCACAGATCGACTACTCCTCTTTATCGATAGCTTAATTTGGGTCCCAACAATACCATTGTAACCATATTCTAACTCCGTGAACTGACCACCTTCCTAAATGGACCACTTTAAATCGGTCTCAAGTTGGGTCGATTTAGAGAGGTTTGACTGGGTCTATATATCGATACAGTGAGCCTTGTTACCACTGATGTTATCATATTCAGGGTCCGTACGGGGCCTGGGGCCGTATGCACCAATCGGTGATAGGCCTAGCTGGAGCTAAGGTGCTATCCTCGGTTATCTACCCCAGGGTAGTGGCAGGTTGGAGAAATGTGTGATTCGGTATGCACCAATTTTCTAGCCGGCGCGGATAGCTAACCGTGAGTTTATTTATAGATTTGGGAATTCCCTCCAGTCGACAATATGAATAACGCCGCCAATTCGTCGGGAGCGTTAATATCGGTACGAATTTAGGGTTAAATTGATAAGATTTCACTTATTGCGTATGTAATTCTGTTAAATATGACTGCATTTAATAGATTTGGGCGTAAGAAATTCCCGCCGATTCGGCGGCGACGGTGGCGGCCATTTTTAGTTGACTTCAACAGTATGGATGTTGACGTCGCTGCGGCGGTGGCGATTTGTTTACTTTATATTCGTCGATTCGAAAATATTAATATCGCCGCCGTTACGGCATCAGCCTTAATCTCGCTTTGATTTTAGGGTTAATTTAATTAAATTTCACGATTTGCCTATGTAATTCTGTTAAATATGATCGCATTCAATAGATTGAGAGCCACACACACACACTAACCGCCCCGGCTAGCAGTTAAACGTGATTTGAAACTGGGGTAGCTTAGCCGAGGCTACGGTCGGCGGTTAGCGCTGGCACCGATTGGTGCATACAGATTTTTCACATTTAGCCGTGTGGAGCTAGCCTAGCCGCGGTTAAGGCCCTAACTCCGATTGGTGCATACGGCCCCTGGGGTCTTTAACTTCATATGCCCCATTTAAACGCCTTGAAAAGCCTTGATTTTAACCTATTTTGGGCAAGTAGTCTTGAAAAGCCTTGACTTCTATTGAAGTCTCCGCACTAATCTAAATTAGTCTAAAATCGTCATTCACTATTTGTTTTTTCCCCCATGAAATCCAAATGAAAATAATCTTGCATTCCTATCAAAAACAACCTTGGAAAGCCGTGAAATAACCTTGAATGCCATCTCTTCACATGTGTATGGACCCTGGGTATTGATTACATTCATTAAGAAGATAAATAAGTTATATCATACATAGAGGTGTTCTGTTTTCCAGGGCCTAGGGTCTGAGTTGAACCCATAAACCATGGAGACGGTGTGACACTGACCTCTTGGCCATCAACCTCAACCAGCCTCTGCCACACGTCCAAAACTAGATGGGGAATCATCATATATTCAGTTGTGTATTCATCTTTGTCTTATCACCATTTGCTAACAATATTAAATATATACAAAGACCTATATAAACCGGAAATAATTGGTTGCACAATGGCTACAATTACAGACCCTGGCTATGTAAAATTTCAATCCAAACAATTCAGTTACTTGAAGTTGCATAGTCCGGTGGTTTTGAATTTCTGTATTTTTTCTGAGATAAATATATTAGATCGATCACTAGTATCTACTATACATTATTTCAAAGTTACTTTTATTTTAAATGGTATACTTTTGAGATATTTTGAGTGCAAACATGGCTTGCCAAAACTCTGACACCATAGACTTCTGCAGTAACAGGTTCTGTTAAATTGACATAGTAATACCTTCTACGCAGAAACAAATGCTTAATAAGTGCATCAGTATCTAAGTTAGATATGTCAAATCAAATCTAGATAATTGGTTTGGTTTTGAAAATTTGATATTTCATCGGACTATGCAGCTTTAATGAGCTGCTGGAGCTGTTGATTCACATTTCAGTCACTATAGCAACTGTCGCCTCAGCATTTGTAAGTAGTCATAACATGGGGCACACTCACGACTCCAAACATCGGATCCAGTTAGCTAATACCTTACAGTAATGCTTGCTGGCCAAGCAGCTCAGCCAATGAAAGTTTTGTTGGACTATGTAGCTTTAGATAAGACATTCGAAACCAACAGGTTGTGGACAACTGCATAACTGAATAACTCTACGACTGTAATATCTGTGCAAAATAAGGCTAGGAAACCCCCACTAAGGGGCACTGCAAAGGGGCATGTGATATGTCACGGCCCACCAGCCGGACGCCCAATGGAAGGTAACCATGCCAAAAGTAGCCAGATAACACACCACACAGCTACGTACAAGCCTATTATATGTAAATAGGAGTAGGCTAGTCTAGTAATAAGAGTAGAAAAAATAAATACATATATGCCAAGAAAATTTTAAAAAACTAACATAGGCTACTAACCATACCGACCAATTATCTATCTGCTACTGAAATGCAGGCAATCAAATAACTTATCAGCAGCTACTGTGTGGTAAGATAACACGAACACTACAACTGGCCAGCATTGAAAACAATCCTGGGTACCCGGGCGTATATGCTATGGACAGTATAAATACAGCCTCAATAAAAAACAAAAAAACAACAACAAAAACTGTATGATTGTACGACTGTACGACTGTTCGACTGTACGACTGTACGACTGTACGACTGTACGACTGTTCGACTGTACGACTGTTCGACTGTACGACTGTTCGACTGTTCGACTGTTCGACTGTTCGACTGTACGACTGTACGACTGTACGACTGTATACCGCGCACACAGACAACCGAAATACCGGGGGGTTGCTAGCAATACATATCCTACAGAGGGGCGACTGACACAGGCACCCAGCCTCTTGAACACTCCCAAATCAACAAGTGCCTTGAGTACACAAACAGCGACTCCCCGCGTGTTTAATTCCACGCGCAGGACATCGTGTGTACGACTGTACCCAGAAAACAACACCAACAGACGCCCACACGTCCTTCACCTTGGCTGCCATTTGTCAGCGAGTGCGCACACACGATGCTTTATTGTGCGGTCATGTGATGTATACGTTTTGGCCGTGGACAGATTAGTAACGCTGATTAGATGGTTAGTCCCCCACCCCCACCTCACCCCCACCCCACCCCCCAAGGCTGGTGATGGAGGGCTATGCCCACCAGAACGATAAGGCCCTGCGCGGGGGAGAGATGCCCGCTTTACACATTTAAGCTAAGGTTCCATTGTAACTAGTATATATATATGGACATATATATGTCTATATATAGGATGTATAATGAATTATGCAGATATAAAACAGGCGGAGTTTCATTATTATTTATTTATTTCATATACTTTGTTACTTATATTATTGTCCAATCGCTGACCTGCCCGGGATTTGCCCCGGCTAGCCGGGCCCGAGCGCCACCACCGGGCGATATCTGCCCCGGGCAGTCACTCTGCCTTTGGATTTCAAACTTTACCGGTATGCCCTTTTTATTGTGCATGTCCTAGACGCTCAATAAAGTGTCCGACCCAACACTCGTCTCCTTCTCTACTTTATTACATAGCCTAACTTTATACACATATATATGTATATATATGTGATGTAAAGCACATTATGTCAGTATTAAAATACGGAAGGTAACTGTTCTAATAATTGATAGTAATTGATATTACTGATATTACTGATACTACCAATTGCTATGCCGTGTAAGACTCCACACTTGACTGGTGGCGCCACCTGTGGCCCACCTCTCCTCCAATGGGTGTCGACAAGCATCAGTCACACTGGATGATTTATAATATTACATTTGCATATATACATTTGCATATATATATTTACATTTACATGCAAGGTTTCAGTTGTTGGTTTAGGATTTTCAATTCAATAGATACTAATACCTTTACAGCTCCATTTTCCGATGAAAGTATCACATTTTGAAAATGCAATTGCGGGATTCCATATGTTCGATAAGCAGTGCATTTTTCCGCTGCTGTAAAAGCATGACACAACTAAAGCCAAGATAGTGTGGTAGTCTGTACTGACCTCTCAGGCAAGTAACCATATAGACAAGTAGGCGTGGGTGGTGTGGTGATATCGGGGAGCCTGGGTGGTGTAATGGTTAGCACACTGGCCCAGAATGTGAAGAGATGTGGGTTTGAGTCCCATTCTAGGCGCAATATTTCCCATTTCCATCACCCCCATGACACTGGTGCCATGACCAGGATCCTATACATGCTACATGCTGTATGGTTGTTGAACCTGCCCTGTGTATGTATGTCTTAGTGCATTGCCTGTATGTATGTAATTGTAAGCATTAAAAGACTTACAATTCCAGGGGGGTGAGTGTGGTAGTCTGTACTGACCTCTCAGGCAAGTAACCAGATAGACAGGTAGGCGTGGGTGGTGTGGTGATATCGGGGCGTGGGTGGTGTGGTGATATCTGGGTCGTGTAATGGTTAGCACACTGGCCCGGAATGAGAAGAGATGTGGGTTCGAGTCCCACTCTAGGCACAATATTTTCCATTTTCGTCACCCCCACGACAATAGTATCAATAACTTATATCCTATGAAATCACGTAGCACAGATAATTCACTAGTAAACACTAATCGGATAGCTGATCTGTTATTCTAACATGGACTCTCTCAATAGAAGTAGTGTAGAACAGAAATACAAAGAATTATGTAAGTGTCTCTCTGTGAATTCATACTTATAGGGTAAGATCCAATGATGAACAATATGTTGACCATACAAACAGAGTAACCAGACAGAGCGGTGCTACACTTCTAAAAACACCCATGCCACTAACAAACAAACTGACTAAAGCACCGATTTACAAAGGTGGCACATTGTGGAATAAACTTCCAGTGAGGACAAGACAGTCCACAAGTCTCCTTGAATTTAAAAACTTATTGAAAATACAACCGGCCTGTCAGACCCTGACACAGTTATAGGTATTCTAAAGGCCTTCCTTGCCCTGAACCTTGTACATACATATATATATAAATGTTCTCAAATGCACTACACAGCCCTGCACGCTGATCCCCTTCCCGCCCTTACCCCACCCCTACTACACCTTCTTTCAAAACCTATTACCTAAAATTTTCCTTTAAATTGACATAAAACCTGTCTGATGTAAGTCCCCACTGCAATCTCAGACCGCGATCCCATCATTAGGCCACACAGAACGGAACACTCGTGATGGGATAAAAAAATATAAAAAAATGGCCAGGTTTCCGCATTTGGTATTGGTGATTGGATCCACTGATTTGCATATTTGCAATATAGTATATATATATGTGTATTGTAGATATGTTATATCTTTTTGAAAAGAGAAGAAAACAAAGGAAGAAAGAAGTGTTTAAAGACAATTCTAGAGTCATCTTGTACATTTATTGATGCATGCTCACCAAGTGCATAATACATATGTTGAACTGGAATTGCATGCAGTTACTATTACGACAAATAGTCAATTTATATTATGCTTCTATTATCGAGCAGGTTTTTCATGTGGTTATTATTGCAACTGATATTGTCATTTATGTACCAACAAATTGTAATGAACAGCCGGAAGACCAGTGCTCTGGCGCTGACAAAAGACATTATTCGCTGAATAAAATACATTTAGTAAAAAAAAAAAAATGCAATGCATATGGTTGGAAGACTAGTGAGTGCCTGAGCACTGAAAAAAGTGTATATACGGATGAATAAATATTCATCTCCCCCAACAAAAGGGGTCGGTACCGGTCTGTCACACACAAATTGATATATAATTATAAGGATGGCAAAGAGAGGCTGTCGGGGGCTCTCCCAGTGTGCAATTCTAAAATACGGCTACCATATTGGAAGCATGATAGTGAGCAATAATAGGTGTAACATAATAGCCAATTATCACGCTTTCATGACATCACTTAACCATCTATCCCTCTACTATCGTCCAACTACACTCTTCACTCCTCTGTGCTTCGGCATCCTCGACACTCAAAATGAAACTTGTAAATTTGCTCAGGTGATCCGTCGACGACGGTGGCCAGGTAAGAACTGGACAAGCCTTGAATCTACTACCGGAAGTTAATTTTGTACATAGCAACGCGCGCTACGAACGGTATCTATGGTGCTGCTCGTATCAGGCCCGTAGTCAGGGTTTGTGAATTAAGAATGTTTCCGGCAACATGGACAATTTCACTTCAGATGCACCTAAGAAAATAAACCCCATTAACTCACTCACCAGGTGAATTGCTCGGATGGGAATTTTTCGATTTTATGCGGATTTCTCTCTTTTAACATCGATCACATGGGTCATATATCCTCATAGTCATATCCTTAACTCAGGAAAATGTACAGGAAGTGGCATGTAAAAACACCAACAAACAGACAAAATTTCCAACGGGAGTGATAGCGATAGTGGTGCTCGCGCCAGCTCGGCGGCTGCTCACGGTGGGTTTGCCACACTGCACGCAAACCCAAATTGCTCAGGCCACTGCCACCAGCGGTATGGGTGATAGTAGCGTTCAGTGGACGAAACGCTACTGGCACTCTGTTAATATCATTAATATCATCATCATGCTGTCAGTCGCAATGTGACAAAGACTGCTTTCATTACTTGACTGCTGCTCTCCATTTAGCTCTCTGCTGTGAGAGTGATGTCCATGAGTCGGTCTTAATGTCTCTCAGCTTCAGGTTTCTCTTGATGGTATCCTTGAACCGGAGACGAGGGTGCCCTCTCTTTCTGTAACCGGAAGACAGTTGAGAATAGAGGATCTGCTTTGGTAGCCTGTCTGGTGACATCCTCATGAGGTGTCCAGTCCACCGGAGACTTATTAATATAATGTATTTATATAGCACATACGTAAAGTTGCGTTGGTCACGTTACTGCGCCTTTAACGCATCCGAATACACAATAATGGAATTGTAGCTTCAGAGTTCTCCCCTCCCCCTTCTATCCGCACTGCTCACCGATATTATCATCTCACCTCCTAATCCTTTCAGTGCAAACAGACCGCCCTCTATGAAATAATGCAAATTATTAAAAGAAAAAGAAAGTCTCGCTGGGCGTTAGTTGTCGCAATTAGGGGTGGTGACAGTAGCCCAGAAGTCTGTCAAATTGCTCAGCCCCCCCCCCCGCCCCCCTCCACGCCTCCCCTTACCCTCCTCACCCCCCCCCCTCCCCCCGCATACACACACACTACCCAACTCTCACTTCCCGACAGAATATCCCTCCCGAAGAGTACTCGATGGGTTCCATGCAGATGGTCGTGGGTTTTAATCCTGACTGAGTCAAACCAAAGACTTACTAGATTCATACCTAGCAGTAGTACCCATATATAAAGATCACCTATTGGTGAAGAGAACTGGTAGCATTTCATGTAAAGCATTTAAACTTGCAGAGTCCGAGGGTTTTGAGTTTCGGTCATTTTTTCTGAGATAAATATATTAAATTTATCGCAATAATCTACCTTTCTTTAGTTTGAAGTGACTTTGATTTTAAATGGCTAAGGTTTGAGATATTTGCAGTGCAATCATAGCAGATTAGTTTCAGCAAGCAGACCAAAACTCTGACACTATAGACTTTAGCAGTAAAAGGTTCTATTAAATTGCCTCGGTTTTCCCTTCTATGTGGCACCAAGTGCTTAGTATGTGCATCACTATCTAAGTTAGATATGTAGAATAAATTCTAGATAATTGTTTGGGTTTTGAAAATGTGATGCTTCATCGAACAATGCAGCTTTAATTCAGCTGACATTTATGTTGAGTAACTAATATACCCGATATCCTGATTGAAGGAATGAGTACACAATTAGTTTTGTTATCTTTGGCAAATATGCTCTTGTGTTTTCCTGGCGTAGCGAATAAATACAGTAAAACCTCTCTAAATCGACTGCCCGACCATAGGACCGACTTTAAATGGTCCGCTTAGGGAGGTGGTCGGTTTAGGGAGTTTTTTTAATTGTTGCAATGGTATTGTATTTGCGATCGTTTGGGACCTAGATTAAGCTATCGATATAGGTGAGTGGTCGTCTGTGGAAGTGGTCATTTAGAGGGGTTTTAATGTATTGTTCTTTCAACACTAGCCTGTCAGAAAGATGCCTGATACGTCGATAAATAGGCTGACCAATGAGGATACGGCCAGAGGCGTGACAAAACTACTCAGGGAGATGTGACATTTAAAAAGAAAACCCACTAAACTAGACAGAGGTAGTGATGCTATCAGTCCCAGCTGTCAGTGGGTGGTATTTCTTTGATCATACCGACCATGGTTAACTTCTTCCCAAGCTGCACCGTTCGTGTTGGCCGAATCGGTAGAGTGTGGGCCTCGCGTGCGGGATATCGGGGGTTTGGTTCGTGGTCGAGTCAAACCAATGACTTATAAAAATCGATACTTGTTGCTTCCTAGCTTGGCGCTTGGCATTAATAGGATATAATAGGGCAAGGACTGGTTAGATCAGTGTCAGGATAATGTGACTGAGTGGTGGGATATCAGGTCATGGTGCCAGTGGCCTGATTTACCAGTGGGGCAGCACTATAAAGTTGCCATGAATGCACACTGTTACAAGTTGGTACCCATCCTGATATGACCTTAGATGTTTCCAGGACGTAAAACTCCAACAACCAACCAACCCTAGCTG
Source organism: Branchipolynoe longqiensis (assembly GCA_030323885.1). NCBI lineage: Eukaryota > Metazoa > Annelida > Polychaeta > Phyllodocida > Polynoidae > Branchipolynoe > Branchipolynoe longqiensis. The sequence goes on along the minus strand of CM059186.1, from coordinate 174,959,953 downwards.
CGGCCACTCTACTTGTGCGACTGGGAGAACACCAACACCAACATCACCAACAAAAACAACAATTACAGCAACACCTATATTCAATGAGCCCCTGACATATCTGATGTTCTTATCCCCCCAATATACAAACCTTTTCCTTGGCTTACATTATATACAAATATATTTATATATATTTGTAAATATATATATAAATTTCATAAATAACCCTGAATTGAAAAATGGCTGGAAGACCAGTGCTTCGGCACTGACAAAAGACTTATTCAGCAGAATAAACATATAAACATACCAACGAAAAATAAAAATAAAAATAAAAAGTACATAAAACATTTAAAAAAGAAACAGTCTTAGATCTTTTGTTCGCAAACAAAGCACTTATCCTACCATATCTAAGGATCTCAAACTGGTGGTGATGGTGTTGGTGGTAGTGGGGCGGTCCTTGGTGGCAGTCCCTTGAGTTGTGAAGCAAACTCCAAGAGGGCTGTGTGGGGGCAGATGGAATTGGCGCTCTTCACGCCTGCCGGGTGCCACTTCATTGTAAGCCTACCAGAACGTGACAGTAAATATGACAGGCATTGTCCACTCACGCCCAGCAGGCCCCGAAGCCGCGTTCAGGTAACCACCGTAGTGCGCATGCCTCCATGATTTACAGTAGTGCCCCCCTTCAAAGGACAACTTTGCACCCAAATCTAAGTTGGCCTCACCACTGCAAGGGTTCTCTCACTGGAGGGAAACACTACGCTAATGTATTTTTTAATGTTATATGTTTTAGTGTTTAGGTATAGGATAATTGCTTTGGTGAGAAATAAAAACATTTACTGCTTTGTACACAAACAAATTATATAATGCTCTTTAGTTAAATGTTTGTGTAGAGTGGTTAGTGAAGATATATTATAGGACAACTGCTTTGTTTGCAAACAAATGATTTAAGGCTATTTCTTTTTTTAATGTGTTATATACAGTGGTTAGTGCTTTGTTTACAAACATATTATCTAATACTCTTTGATTCAATGTTTTGTGTAAAAGTGGTTTGTGCATAGATATACTCTAATACTGTTTTGTTAATGTTTTATATACAGTGGTTAGGGTTTAGGTATATAATAATTATTTTGTTTACAAACAGATTATTTAATGCTGTGTTTTACAGGTTGAACAGTGCTTAGTGCATAATGCATAGGGTAACTGATTTGCTCGCAAACGAATAATTTATGACTGTTTTTTAAATGTTGTGTGCACCGTGGTTAGTGTATATATATATATGATAGAATAGTTGCTTTGTTTGAACACAAGTTATCTAACGCTGGGTTTATATGATTTGTGTGCAGTGGTTAGTGTATAGATATGACAGAATAACTGCATTGTTTCCAATGAAATGATCTAATGCTGAGTTCTTATACCCCTGTCACACTACAACGTAATGAGCCAACGTGAGCCTAACGTGGTGATATTTCGTCATTACGTTGATGTACGTTGGATTACGTTATGATGACGTCATAATGACGTTAGAGTGACGTCGAGCTACGTCATGTTACGTCGTGTTACGTCGGCACGCATCGAGGTTTTGAACCTGTTCAAAACTTTCGACGTATCTCGACGTGAAGCCGTTACGTCGGGATGACGTGACAATGACGTTAGGTAGACGTTTCCCGATCGTTATAGCAGCGTAAATGACGTTAGAGTCACGTTATGTCACATCAGACCGACGGCCGGGGTTGCAGCAACGTGTGAGCAGCGTTTTGCACGTTACGGTCACGTTACGGTCACGTTACGGTCACGTTACGGTCACGTTACGGTCACGTTACGGTCACGTTACGGTCACGGTTACGGTCACGTTACGGTCACGTTACGGTCACGTTACGGTCATGTTACGGTCACGTTACGGTGGCGTAACGGTCACGTTACGTCCACGTCGCACCCGTTACGGCGACGTTACGCTCACGTTACACTAACGCCCGGTCACGTCGCCAATTACCCCTCCCCCTTAACGTTGTCACGTTACAGCTAAGGTCACGACGTACACCGACGTTACTTTCACGTTACGCTCACGTCCACAATTTGCATATTACGCCCATAACGTCGACGTAATATCATTATTTTCACGTTGTGGTTACGCTGACGTAGTCACGTCGTAGTGTGACAGGGCCATTAGATGTTTTGTAAACAATGATTAGAGTTTACCTATGACACTATTGATAGCATACCTGCTCTCTTTGCAAGTAAATGCTCTAAATCTGCTTTTAGAGAAATGTTTTGTCTTCGGTAGTTTAAGTTGCATAGTCCGATGGTTTTGAATTTCTGTAATTTTACTGAGATAAATATATTAGATTGATTACTACTATCTACTTTACATTAGTTCAAAGTTACTTTTATTTTAAATGGTAAACTTTTGAGATATTTTGAGTGCAAACATGGAAAATTAGTTTTGGCAAGCTTGCCAAAACTCTGACGCCATAGACTTCTGCAGTAACAGGTTCTGTTAAATTGACTCCGTATTGCCTTCTAGGCAGAAACAAATGCTTAATAAGTGCATCAGTATCGAAGTTAGATATGTAAAATCAAATCCAGATAATTGATTTGGTTTTGAAAATTTGATATTTCATCGGACTATATATAGATATGACGGGATAGTTGCTTTCTTTGAAAACAAATGATCCAATGCTGATTGTCTATTATTTATGTACAATAGTTAGTGTTTTAATATGATAGGATAGCTGTATGGTTTGAAGACACATGATCCAAATCCTGTTTTGCTGATGTTTTATGTACCATCGTTTCTGTGTCATTTATTGGTTGGATGACATACAATGCCGAGCTTTGTTCATTGACTACAACATCTATAATTCAATGCAAACCTTTTTTTTTCTCAATTTCTTCCCTTTGATGAAAAGGAAATACTGCCACATTTGTACCATGATTTGTAAACCCAACAAAAAAAGTATTATGTGTATTTTCTTTGTGTTGTATTTTGATTCGGGCATGCGCACCTAAATGCATGCATTACTTCGTTATTTATTGAAGAGGGAATTATATATATTTGGAAATTTATGTGACAAATTGCGACAGTTTCAGCATTAAAATAGGATGAATCGGTTAGAGAGGTGTGACCACAAAAGAAAATATACAATTAGATTAATGTTTTTAAAGAACACCTTATTGCTGTTTTATTAGCACTGCGTTTCCTGCTTTGTGGTACAACTTTAGGACCTTGATGTCAACTCCCCGAACATACAAAGATCACTTGCCATTAAGCGTGGTCACGTGATGGCTAATACATTTGCAGGCCTATTTTTATCTGCGTCATCACGCCTGCTTATATAGTATGATAGTAGATGAAGTCACGTAATGGCTAATATGTTTGCTGGCCTATTTTTATCTGCGTCATCATGCCTGCTTATATAGCATGATAGTAGAGAAAGTCACGTGATGGATAATACATTTGCTGGCCTATTTTGATCTGCGTCATTGTGCCTGCTTATATAGTATTGTAAAATATTCCGATAAAACGCATTGGTGGGGGAATGCAAATTGTCTATAATGGTAAATGCTATATAGTGCCAGGTGCATGAATGTATTTATGTAGTTGCTGGTGATCCTTTACTTATGGTCAATAGTCATTGTGTATTAGGTAGATAGTGTGAAGGAGGCACTATAGATAGTGTGTAAGGGGCACTTGGAGCTCTACTCACTACCCCCTCCCCCTTCTGTTAGTCACGGATCACCACACACACAGTTTATGCAGGTGGTAGCCAAGCAGCCAGACCACATGGTGGTGGTGGGCAGATCACAGTAGCCATGGTGACACAGGAATGCTTGATGTTCATTGGTGGAACTATAAATGCTTGATTCTCATTGGAGAACGCGGTCAGGTGGTATGCCATACCAGATCCATGTACCACTATATAATAATAAACCTGAGGGCATTGTCTCTCTCGCTCTACTTTCATTATTTATACTCTTCCTTTCACTTCTTGTCTGTATTGATTTCATTATAGCCTGCCTACACAAACCACAGATTCCAGCTGAGGAATTTACAGTATGATAGTAAAGAAAGTCATGTGAAGGCTAATACATTTGCTGGCCTATTTTTATCTGCGTCATCATGCCTGCTTATATAGTATGATAGTAGAGAAAGTCATGTGATGGCTAATACGTTTGCTGGCCTATTTTTATCTGCGTCATCATGCCTGCTTATATAGTATTATAGTAGAGAAAGTCACGTGATGCCTAATACGTTTGCTGGCCTATTTTTATCTGCATCATCATGCCTGCTTATATAGTATTATAGTAGAGAAAGTCATGTGATGGCTAATACTTTTGCTGGCCTACTTTTATCTGCGTCATCATGCCTGCTTATATAGTATCATAGTAGAGAATGTCATGTGATGGCTAACAGGTTTGCTGGAAAGGAGTCCCCGGACGATGATGATGACGAAGGAGACAAATCCCCCAAACTTGGGCTCAAGTCCACCGCTGTAGACGCCTTCTTTTTGCTTGACTTCTTCTTTTTCCTCAATTTGTGGCAGAAGCTCGTCTTTCTGCCCGCATTTTCCTCTGCCGCGATCTCCTTCTCCAGTGCAGCCTTCAGCTCTACTTTCCGTTGTGACAATACCCGCGCCTCCAACATTTTGCGAAGCTCGATCTCCTCCTTGTCAGGTGGGATCTCACTAACCGTGCATGCTAGTTTTTGATTCCCTTCACTGCCCTCTCCCAGTGATAGTTTCAACATGGCGTCCCCCACAACATCCTCACTACTCTCACAGGTGCCAATCTCCTCCTCTACCGCCTCTTCCTTGATATTTTTTCTCGCCACTTTGGCTTTTACCACCTTGCACTTAGCACCGCGAGGTGGTTCATGCTCATCTCCACAAGCCTGGCAAACATCCACGACCATTCTGACAAAGGCAGAAACCAACACAACAACAACAGTCACATGCCCGACAGTGTACGTGTTGCCGCAGCTGTACCGAACAGCTAACACAGTCAACATTTCGGCCGACTGGAGACCAAACGGGAGTCGCGCTGCCTGAAATCGCTTCCCCCACAAATCTCCCTCCTGATTTGAGGAGGCCCGCGACTCAGCAAACCAAGAGACGGGGGAGTACAGGTGGCACAGCGACCAGCTGGTCGCATCACGATACGGCCCCCTACAGCCTAAATAATATTAGCATAACTAGTTATACCCCCTGGGGCCGTATGCACGAATCGGGGTTAGGGCCGTAACCGCGGCTAGGCTAGCTCCACACGGCTAAATGTGAGAAATCGGTATGCAATTACTGACATTTAGCCTGTGGGGCTAGCCTAGCCGCGGTTACGGCCCTAACCCCGATTCGTGCATACGGCCATAGTAGAGAAGGTCACGTGATGGTTAATACATGTGTGTACTGTATGTACTGTGTACAGTGCACACTACTCTGTACATTAAGTGGGGAGATCAGCACATGCTGTAAAGAAAGTGTACATCACACCCTACTCTGTACAGAACAGGACTACTTACTGCATCATGCGCAGAACCGGTCAATCTATATGCATATGGTGGCAATAGCTGGTTATATATAGACAAGATAGGGAAAACTAAGAATCTTATTTTCATGTGGTTGCGTTTTACTTATTGTTCAATGTCATCCATTTAGTTTGTCAACTCTATCCACTGCTCCACGTGTTGATGGGTTTTAGTGTTAGTGCTGTTATAATTTTAGCTGGGTAATAGTGTGTGACTGATTCGTAGTGTGCGTATATTAGGGTGCAGAATTATGCAACTCAGGTCAGGCATTTGATAGGTGTTCAGTCCAGTACAATGTGACAGTCACTCGACGGAAAACTCAGGAATGGTTGCAACATTTCTGGCGGTTGTAGAATGTATTACGAATAGAATACAACAAAATTGAGAGTAATCAACAGCATTTAAATAGCAAGCCGTAGGTCCTGAGTCCGTCTGTCCGACCAACTGCCGATTTGGGTGCTTGTGCCAGTGTGTGATGTCATTCTCGACAAGCCCTATTATCATAGCCATAGCTGGGAATTATCTTTGTTTTGTTGGCAGATAAATTCTAGGAACTACAGAGTACTGAAGGTGTAAACACTAGGACGCTCTGAGGGTATGCTCCCCATGAAATCCTTTTATCTAAAGGCTATGGAAGCAATTTCCGTCCACTTCACGGAGTTCAAAATACAGTACAACCCCGTTAAACCGAGCTCGGTTAAACCAAACGATCGGTTAATCCAAACTTTTTTCGGCGGGCCGGTAAAATACTACCATTTATCATATAAAAACGTTGGTTAAACCAAAGCCGGTTCATCCAAATTATCGGTTAATCCAAACAAAATTGTCGGACCCCAGGCCACTCCTGTATGGCTAAACCAAACTTTCATGTTGTTTTCAGGTCATCTGGGACTTTTATATATGATAAATGGTAGTATTTTGCGGGCCGCCGAAAATAGTTTGGATTAACCGACAATTTGGTTTAACTGAGCTTGGTTTAACGGGGTTATACTGTATATACATAAAAAACAATAATCAGTGTCCACATACATTGTATATTACATGTGAAATACACGCTTACTCAAATTCAAAGTCAAAGCCACATCTCGTTTAAACCAATGATCGGTTAATCCAAACAAATTGCTAGGGTCCCTTCAAGTTTGGTTTAAGGGGGTTATACTGTAGTGGGTTTCTTTTTGGTCGGTTGAGGAGGGGGGAAACCACCCTCCTTTCCCCACCCTCCTTTCCCCAACCTCCTTCCCCCAACCTTCCCCCTAGCTCCTAAAATGTATCTGGCAACCAGAACCCTCATCCCCCTCACTAGCTACGGCCCTGATATGTAAGTGTCCCATGGATTTCCCTCAACCTCCGCCGCCACTTGCTATCCGGACCGCACTCCGTCCACACCTCTCTCTATCACCTCTCCGCCGGCCCTTGCTCCTCGTTGATATGTCTGAAAAGAGTTCAGGGGGGGATGGGTAACCCGCCGGCATTTCACTTTCTACTCTTACTCTGTCCATGTCTATGGCTCGCTGGTTGGTCACCATAGAGCAAATATACATGCTACTTTAAACCCAACTCTCCTCATTTCTCTTTCCTAGACTCTGCCCTTTTGATTTCTCCCAGGCATACTTCTTCCCCTGACCAGGGTAGTTGTGTTCTTGGGTGGGGCCCTTCACCTTTATGATTTCTTTGTCTTGTTCTCGTTGCTGGAACCACCACTGCACCCATCTTTACCCAACCTTCCTCGAATCCCTTGCTGCTGACTAGATATAAGTGATCAACTACATCTACCGCTCAACTACCGCCGGAACGAAGAGATTCGCTGCCGCTCCAATGCCTCACCATTACAATGTTGTAAAGATGTCCCCAGCTTTTACCACACTCCCTACTGAAGTTAAATCTTCAACCAAAGATTGGGCCAATTTATCGGAGCCTCTCTATTAATGTTGCAGTTCTGCAACCAATAACCGTCGTAAGGTTACAAACGACCCCATAATTGAAATTGAACCTCCGCTAGTTGGGAGATTTATTTGCCAACTCTATGCATTGCTCCTTGTGTTGATGGATGGGTTTCAGTCTTGGCACTATTATAATTTTAGGTGGGTAATAGTATGTGACTGATTAGTAGTATGCTTGTTTGTTTGTTTTTTACGTCCTTGCAACAGCTAAGGTCATATCAGGACGGCCTACTTAGTAGTTTTGAGATATTATGGTGTGGTTATGCAGATCAGGTTTGTGGCTCTGGAAATCTTTTTATCTAGAGGCTCTGAAAAGCCATTTCCATCCACTTCAGGGAGGCCAAATACTGGGTTTCTTTTTTGTCGGTTGGGGGGGGGGGGGGGGAAACCACCCCCACCCACTAGCTATGTAAGAGTCCCATATCTGTCACCTCTAGTTGGTTCAAAGTAAAATGACAGTTAGTGTTGGCGTCACCCCACAAGTACAAACCGGCATCAGAGATACCCCCATAACCCACCTACCAAAGGTTAGGCAATAGATCAACAGCGTTAAGAATAGTTAAAGCTGTATTGTCTGGTGAAAGCACCAACTTTTCAAAACATAATTACTTACCTAGATTTAATCCTACATTTTTAATTTAGAATTATTAACCATCATCATCATCATGCTGTCGGTCGCGATGCGACAAAGACTGCTTTCATTACTATACTGCCACTCTCCATTTAGCTCTCTGCTGTGAGAGTGATGTCCATGAGTCGGTCTTAATGTCTCTCAGCGTCAGGGTTCTCTTGATGCTATCGTTGAACCAGAGATGAGGGCACCCTCTCTTTCTGTAACCAGAAGACAGTTGAGAATAGAGGATCTGCTTTGGTAGCCTGTCTGATGACATCCTCATGAGGTGGTCCCAGTCCACTGGAGATTCTTTTTGATCACAATTATTATTATTAACCATTAGGGATAAATATATATATAAATGGATAGTGATACATCCTTTATCGTGTGTAATAATGCCTGTAGTCTCCTGCACTCCGCCTTCCAGTACGGGTGGGGATGGATACCAGCACCGCTCCACCCCCTGTGCCGGGCCAATCCCTCACTTGCTCGGCATGACATACATAGCATAGACGAGAATACTAAGTTAATTGTTTTGAACCTACCCTTGCTGAAGCCGAGGGTGTCAACATAGTGATGTGGATACCAAAATTAATTTACCATGTTTGCAATTCTAATTATCAACATATTGATGTAGATACCAAGATTAACTTGGTATATTTGCAATTCTAATTATCTACAATGTTATCCATTTATAAGAAAATTACTTCAAATTGAAGTAAGGTACATTATGCTGGGCAACCTAATAATATATTCATCTACAAAAAAATGGCAGAAGCTCAAAAGAATCTGAAAATGAAACTTTTATTGCAAATGGCACGCACTTTAAATGCTCTTAGTCAATCGTGAACTCGATGAATGCAGGGGACTGTCCTGCTAATAATTAACAGGTCCTGTTTGAGTGAGCTCACTAAAAACCCTGATCACATACCCGTTAGTGAACATAGTTGAACGTAGTTGAACATAGGTTAGATTAATGTGGGTCAAACATAGTGTATATATATACGCTAAACTACCTTGAAAAACGTTAAGGAGCCATAGGTTTCGGTATGGATAAATACATTACGACACTGATGCCAGTATGTTCAACTACGTTCAACTCCGTTCAACTACGTTCAACTACGTTCAACTACGTTCAACTACGTTCAACTACGTTCAACTACGTTCAACTACGTTCAACTACGTTCAACTACGTTCAACTACGTTCAACTACGTTCAACTACGTTCAACTACGTTCAACTACGTTCAACTACATTCAACTACGTTCAACTAGGTTCAACTAGGTTCAACTAGGTTCAACTACATTCAACTACGTTCAACTTCGTTCAACTACATTCAACTACGTTCAACTACATTCAATGTACGTTAGCCTCCACTACGGTCGACTATGTTCAACTACGTCCAAGTATGCTAAATTATGCTAGAGTATGCTAGAGTATGCTAGATTATGCTAGAGTACACTAGAGTACACTAGAGTACATTAAGAGTATGGAGACTTCGCCACAGTATGTTAGCCTGTAACGTAGCACTCTTTTGAACATCTCCAAAGATTAAATCGTAGCTCACGGCCCACCCACGTTATTATCAAGTTAGTATGACGGAGAAGTATGGATGCCGGTATGTTCAACTACATTCAACTATGTTCAACTATGTTTGCCTCCACTACGTTCAACTACATCCATGAACATGCATTTGACCGGGCCTTGAGAAGTATGTGGCACATGCTTGCTGGGAGTTATACTGCAGTTCTCAAAGAAGGTTGGGAGTTTGGTTCCCAGTCTGGTCAAACCAATGACTTCAAAATTGATACTTGTCGCTTCCTAGCCTCGCAGATAAGCATTAATAGGATAGGCCAACGACTGGTTAGCTCAGTGTCAAGATAATGTGATTGAGTGGGATATCGGGTCATGGTGCCAGCGGCTTGATTTCCCAGTGGGGCAGCACTATAAAGTTACCATGAGTGCACACTGTCACAAGTCAGTGCCTATCCGGATACGACCGTAGATGTTGCCAGGACGTAAAACTCCCCCCAAAAAACTACCAACTTCCATCAATAGCCGTTCTACTGAGAATTTGCCTTTCAAATGTTGCACGTGGACAACTCCATAAAACACGATGGTGAGCGATTGCTTGGATAATTTACTGTCAGGTCCTTGGCGTTTAAAAATATACCATGATGATGGGGGTGGGTGAGAGTGGGGCATTCGCCTTTTCAAATATAACATATAATGAACAGATAAGCACACATACAAAAAAAACACATGTAAAATACACTTGTAAGCGACATTTATATTTCTGCCTCCATTTGTGGCATACAAGTCCTCACTTTCCTTGGGGGAAAAAACAACATTAAAAAACGAGCCGTTTTGCAGATGCACATGTTTGTCACACATTACACGGGAACAATTTTGAGAGAGTAAAAAACTGGAAGGTGTTTATATCGCATACAGTGGTCCACAACAAATGGCTAAACACACTATTAATACATTATTCAGGATATGACATTTAATAAAGATGCACCAAGGATTAATATGTTAACGCCGCATAGTCCGATGAAAACATCAAATTTTCAAAACCAAAGCAGATATTTATAACCATATAGAATGGAATAATCATGCCAATTTAATAGAAGCTGTTACTGAAGAAACGTATGGTGTCAGAGTTTTGGCATTCTTGCCGAAATAATTTGGCATGTTTGCACATCAAATATCCAAAATATTAACTATTTAAAATAAAAGTTATTTCAAACTAAAGTAAGTGAAATTATAACGATCAACCTAATATATTTATCTCAGACAATGACGGAAACTCAAAACCATCGGGATATACAAATTTAAATAGCAACAGAACCAACTTATGTTGTTTTTGTTGTTGTTTTGTTTTATGCTGTGTTTATACTGTCCATAGCATGTAAGCTCGAATGATTGGGCTTGTTTTCAATGCTGGCTAGTTGTAGAGGTGGTTTTTAATGTTATCACACAGTAGGAGGTGATAAGATGTTTTTGTTTCTCACACAGTAGCAGGTATATGGTCATTATTTAGTATCTGTAGATGTTTGAGCTTCTTTTGTGTTGGGGTTGGCTATCCAAGGTCGATCCGAAATAGGGAAGGACTGCTAGGTAGCTGTTAGGTGTGCTACACCTCCTATGTTATGTGTTTCATATAAAGAGTTTTATGCAAATATTAATTAAATGGGGCAGTTGGGCACTTTGCCCTTTTGTGATGTGGTTGTTGGTATTTAAGTTGTGCATGAAGTTGGAGCGACCTGGGTATTTGGGTGATCTGCACCAAAGTATGATAAGTAAGAATCCAAGACTGTAGGCAGCCTGTTTCCTGCCACTTCGGAGCCGTCCAAAATTGTCATCATTTTCAAGTAGTACAAACAATACTACTTTTCCAGCCCCCCCCCTCCACCTGCACCCCCCCCCCCCCCAAGTAGTACACAACAACATTTTACTACAGATCTAGGTTGGGTGCCCAAAGGAGTTGAGCATCTGCCTCCAATTTTTGTAGTTCATGGATCTGATCCCCTGGGTTCAACCTGTGGTCAAGTCAAATGAATTACTTAAATAATTGATACTTTTCCCTACCTAGCTTGGAATTCAGTGTTACTAGGATAGAGCGATGAGCTGTGGAACGAGGAAGACCAATTGTCGACCATTGAATATGTCCTTGATTAGGCAACAAATATACAACAACAACAATCGTTAAAAATATCGACGGAAAACTCAGGAATGGTTGCAACATTTCTGGCGGTTGTAGAATGTATTACGAATAGAATACAACAAAATTGAGAGTAATCAACAGCATTTAAATAGCAAGCCGTAGGTCCTGAGTCCGTCTGTCCGACCAACTGCCGATTTGGGTGCTTGTGCCAGTGTGTGATGTCATTCTCGACAAGCCCTATTATCATAGCCATAGCTGGGAATTATCTTTGTTTTGTTGGCAGATAAATTCTAGGAACTACAGAGTACTGAAGGTGTAAACACTAGGACGCTCTGAGGGTATGCTCCCCATGAAATCCTTTTATCTAAAGGCTATGGGAAGCAATTTCCGTCCACTTCACGGAGTTCAAAATACAGTACAACCCCGTTAAACCGAGCTCGGTTAAACCAAACGATCGGTTAATCCAAACTTTTTTCGGCAGGCCGGTAAAATACTACCATTTATCATATAAAAACGTTGGTTAAACCAAAGCCGGTTCATCCAAATTATCGGTTAATCCAAACAAAATTGTCGGACCCCAGGCCACTCCTGTATGGTTAAACCAAACTTTCATGTTGTTATAAGGTCATCTGGGACTTTTATATATGATAAATGGTAGTATTTTGCGGGCCGCCGAAAATAGTTTGGATTAACCGACAATTTGGTTTAACTGAGCTTGGTGTAACGGGGTTATACTTTATATACTTAAAAAAAACAATAATCAGTGTCCGCATACATTGTATATTACATGTGAAATACACGCTTACTCAAATTCAAAGTCAAAGCCACATCTCGGTTAAACCAATGATCGGTTAATCCAAACAAATTGCTAGGGTCCCTTCAAGTTTGGTTTAAGGGGGTTATACTGTACTGGGTTTCTTGTTGGTCGGTTGAGGAGGGGGAAAACCACCCTCCTTTCCCCACCCTCCTTTCCCCAACCTCCTTCCCCCAACCTTCCCCCTAGCTCCTAAAATGTATCTGGCAACCAGAACCCTCATCCCCCTCACTAGCTACGGCCCTGATATGTAAGTGTCCCATGGATTTCCCTCACCTCCGCCGCCACTTGCTATCCGGACCGCACTCCGTCCACACCTCTCTCTATCACCTCTCCGCCGGCCTTGCTCCTCGTTGATATGTCTGAAAAGAGTTCAGGGGGGGATGGGTAACCCGCCGGCATTTCACTTTCTACTCTTACTCTGTCCATGTCTATGGCTCGCTGGTTGGTCACCATAGAGCAAATATACATGCTCCTTTAACCCAACTCTCCTCATTTCTCTTTCCTAGACTCTGCCCTTTTGATTTCTCCCAGGCATACTTCTTCCCCTGACCAGGGTAGTTGTGTTCTTGGGTGGGGCCCTTCACCTTTATGATTTCTTTGTCTTGTTCTCGTTGCTGGAACCACCACTGCACCCATCTTTACCCAACCTTCCTCGAATCCCTTGCTGCTGACTAGATATAAGTGATCAACTACATCTACCGCTCAACTACCGCCGGAACGAAGAGATTCGCTGCCGCTCCAATGCCTTGCCATTACAATGTTGTAAAGATGTCCCCAGCTTTTACCACACTCCCTACTGAAGTTAAATCTTCAACCAAAGATTGGGCCAATTTATCGGAGCCTCTCTATTAATGTTGCAGTTCTGCAACCAATAACCGTCGTAAGGTTACAAACAACCCCATAATTGAAATTGAACCTCCGCTAGTTGGTAGATTTATTTGCCAACTCTATGCATTGCTCCTTGTGTTGATGGATGGGTTTCAGTCTTGGCGCTATTATAATTTTAGGTGGGTAATAGTATGTGACTGATTAGTAGTATGCTTGTTTGTTTGTTTTTTACGTCCTTGCAACAGCTAAGGTCATATCAGGACGGCCTACTTAGTAGTTTTGAGATATTATGGTGTGTGGTTATGCAGATCAGGTTTGTGGGTCTGGAAATCTTTTTATCTAGAGGCTCTGAAAAGCCATTTCCATCCACTTCAGGGAGGCCAAATACTGGGTTTCTTTTTTGTCGGTTGGGGGGGGGGGAAACCACCCCCACCCACTAGCTATGTAAGAGTCCCATATCTGTCACCTCTAGTTGGTTCAAATTAAAATGACAGTTAGTGTTGGCGTCACCCCACAAGTACAAACCGGCATCAGAGATACCCCCATAACCCGCCTACCAAAGGTTAGGCAATAGATCAACAGCGTTAAGAATAGTTAAAGCTGTATTGTCTGGTGAAAGCACCAACTTTTCAAAACATAATTACTTACCTAGATTTAATCCTACATTTTAAATTTAGAATTATTAACCATCATCATCATCATGCTGTCGGTCGTGATGCGACAAAGACTGCTTTCATTACTATACTGCCACTCTCCATTTAGCTCTCTGCTGTGAGAGTGATGTCCATGAGTCGGTCTTAATGTCTCTCAGCTTCAGGGTTCTCTTGATGCTATCGTTGAACCAGAGATGAGGGCACCCTCTCTTTCTGTAACCAGAAGACAGTTGAGAATAGAGGATCTGCTTTGGTAGCCTGTCTGATGACATCCTCATGAGGTGTCCAGTCCACTGGAGATTCTTATTGATCACAATTATTATTATTAACCATTAGGGATAAATATATATATAAATGGATAGTGATACATCCTTTATCGTGTGTAATAATGCCTGTAGTCTCCTGCACTCCGCCTTCCAGTACGGGTGGGGATGGATACCAGCACCGCTCCACCCCCCTGTGCCGGGCCAATCCCTCCACTTGCTCGGATGACATACATAGCATAGACGAGAATACTAAGTTAATTGTTTTGAACCTACCCTTGCTGAAGCCGAGGGTGTCAACATAGTGATGTGGATACCAAAATTAATTTACCATGTTTGCAATTCTAATTATCAACATATTGATGTAGATACCAAGATTAACTTGGTATATTTGCAATTCTAATTATCTACAATGTTATCCATTTATAAGAAAATTACTTCAAATTGAAGTAAGGTATATTATGCTGGGCAACCTAATAATATATTCATCTACAAAAAAATGGCAGAAGCTCAAAAGAATCTGAAAATGAAACTTTTATTGCAAATGGCACGCACTTTAAATGCTCTTAGTCAATCGTGAACTCGATGAATGCAGGGGACTGTCCTGCTAATAATTAACAGGTCCTGTTTGAGTGAGCTCACTAAAACCCTGATCACATACCCGTTAGTGAACATAGTTGAACGTAGTTGAACATAGGTTAGATTAATGTGGGTCAAACATAGTGTATATATATACGCTAAACTACCTTGAAAAACGTTAAGGAGCCATAGGTTTCGGTATGGATAAATACATTACGACACTGATGCCAGTATGTTCAACTATGTTCAACTACGTTCAACTACGTTCAACTACGTTCAACTACGTTCAACTACGTTCAACTACGTTCAACTACGTTCAACTACGTTCAACTACGTTCAACTACGTTCAACTACGTTCAACTACGTTCAACTACGTTCAACTACGTTCAACTACGTTCAACTACGTTCAACTAGGTTCAACTACATTCAACTACATTCAACTACGTTCAACTTCGTTCAACTACATTCAACTACGTTCAACTACATTCAATGTACGTTAGCCTCCACTACGGTCGACTATGTTCAACTACGTCCAAGTATGCTAAATTATGCTAGAGTATGCTAGAGTATGCTAGATTATGCTAGAGTACACTAGAGTACACTAGAGTACATTAAGAGTATGGAGACTTCGCCACAGTATGTTAGCCTGTAACGTAGCACTCTTTTGAACATCTCCAAAGATTAAATCGTAGCTCACGGCCCACCCACGTTATTATCAAGTTAGTATGACGGAGAAGTATGGATGCCGGTATGTTCAACTACATTCAACTATGTTCAACTATGTTTGCCTCCACTACGTTCAACTACATCCATGAACATGCATTTGACCGGGCCTTGAGAAGTATGTGGCACATGCTTGCTGGGAGTTATACTGCAGTTCTCAAAGAAGGTTGGGAGTTTGGTTCCCAGTCTGGTCAAACCAATGACTTCAAAATTGATACTTGTCGCTTCCTAGCCTCGCAGATAAGCATTAATAGGATAGGCCAACGACTGGGTAGCTCAGTGTCAAGATAATGTGATTGAGTGGGATATCGGGTCATGGTGCCAGCGGCTTGATTTCCCAGTGGGGCAGCACTATAAAGTTACCATGAGTGCACACTGTCACAAGTCAGTGCCTATCCGGATACGACCGTAGATGTTGCCAGGACGTAAAACTCCCCCCAAAAAACTACCAACTTCCATCAATAGCCGTTCTACTGAGAATTTGCCTTTCAAATGTTGCACGTGGACAACTCCATAAAACACGATGGTGAGCGATTGCTTGGATAATTTACTGTCAGGTCCTTGGCGTTTAAAAATATACCATGATGATGGGGGTGGGTGAGAGTGGGGCATTCGCCTTTTCAAATATAACATATAATGAACAGATAAGCACACATACAAAAAAAACACATGTAAAATACACTTGTAAGCGACATTTATATTTCTGCCTCCATTTGTGGCATACAAGTCCTCACTTTCCTTGGGGGAAAAAACAACATTAAAAAACGAGCCGTTTTGCAGATGCACATGTTTGTCACACATTACACGGGAACAATTTTGAGAGAGTAAAAAACTGGAAGGTGTTTATATCGCATACAGTGGTCCACAACAAATGGCTAAACACACTATTAATACATTATTCAGGATATGACATTTAATAAAGATGCACCAAGGATTAATATGTTAACGCCGCATAGTCCGATGAAAACATCAAATTTTCAAAACCAAAGCAGATATTTATAACCATATAGAATGGAATAATCATGCCAATTTAATAGAACCTGTTACTGAAGAAACGTATGGTGTCAGAGTGTTTGCATTCTTGCCGAAATAATTTGGCATGTTTGCACATCAAATATCCAAAATATTAGCTATTTAAAATAAAAGTTATTTCAAACTAAAGTAAGTGAAATTATAACGATCAACCTAATATATTTATCTCAGACAATGACGGAAACTCAAAACCATCGGGCTATACAAATTTAAATAGCAACAGAACCAACTTATGTTGTTTTTGTTGTTGTTTTGTTTGATGCTGTGTTTATACTGTCCATAGCATGTAAGCTCGAGTGTTCGGGCTTGTTTTCAACGCTGGCCAGTTGTAGTCGTGGTTTAATCTTATCGCACAGTAGGAGGTGATAAGATGTTTTTGTTTCTCACACAGTAGCAGGTATATGGTCATTATTTAGTATCTGTAGATGTTTGAGCTTCTTTTGTGTTGGGGTTGGCTATCCAAGGTCGATCCGAAATAGGGAAGGACTGCTAGGTAGCTGTTAGGTGTGCTACACCTCCTATGTTATGTGTTCATATAAAGAGTTTTATGCAAATATTAATTAAATGGGGCAGTTGGGCACTTTGCCCTTTTGTGATGTGGTTGTTGGTATTTAAGTTGTGCATGAAGTTGGAGCGACCTGGGTATTTGGGTGATCTGCACCAAAGTATGATAAGTAAGAATCCAAGACTGTAGGCAGCCTGTTTCCTGCCACTTCGGAGCCGTCCAAAATTGTCATCATTTTCAAGTAGTACAAACAATACTACTTTTCCAGCCCCCCCCTCCACCTGCACCCCCCCCCCCCCAAGTAGTACACAACAACATTTTACTACAGATCTAGGTTGGGTGCCCAAAGGAGTTGAGCATCTGCCTCCAATTTTTGTAGTTCATGGGATCTGATCCCCTGGGTTCAACCTGTGGTCAAGTCAAATGAATTACTTAAATAATTGATACTTTTCCCTACCTAGCTTGGAATTCAGTGTTACTAGGATAGAGCGATGAGCTGTGGAACGAGGAAGACCAATTGTCGACCATTGAATATGTCCTTGATTAGGCAACAAATATACAACAACAACAATCGTTAAAAATATCAACATTTTATTAAGCAATAAAGGTTGTACTTTATTGACAGCCCCCACCCCCCAACCCTTGTCATATACTTTGTATGACCGTTAACAATGTAGACAACTTTAGATGGCTTCTTTATGTTCATTCATGCCTGGAATTTTGCATTTAAATAATGGAACGGGTGACCAATTTCAAAAGCTATATATATATATGATGTTAATCCTGATAATAATTGTGATAAGTGACAGTGATTGATGTATAGTGCACTAAGTTTGTCAGTTTGCTGTCAACAGTCATGTAACTTATACATCAGTCATTCAAATCCTTCTCCTGTCGTACAGCTAAAATTAGAGATATGGTATCAACATATAGAAAAGAAAGGACATACACCTATTTATGTGTACACATAAAGCAGAGAATTATGCGGGTATTATGGGAATGGAGCTATTGCTATGAAGGGTGCATGTGGTTCTAGAATGATCTGTTGGTGCTGTTGGAGCAGCCTGGTGAGCAGGTGGATTTCAATAAGGTATGTGTAGGCTGTGTGGGGCTGTAAGTGGTCACCTGACCACCACCGGCTGGTCACTTAGCCCGGAATTTTACTGTACTAAAAGAAACTGGGCTTAAATTTGCATAGTCCGATGGTTTTGAATTTCCGTATTTTTTCTGAGATAAATATATTAGATCGATCACTACTATCTACTTTACATTAGTTCAAAGTTACGTTTATTTTAAATGGTAAGCTTTTGAGATATTTTGAGTGCAAACATTGAAAATTAGTTTTGGCAAGCTTGCCAAAACTCTGACACCATAGACTTCTGCAGTAACAGGTTCTCTTAAATTGACTCATTATTGCCTTCTACACAGAAACAAATGCTTAATAAGTGCATCAGTATCCAAGATAGATATGTCAAATCAAATCTAGCTCATTGGTTTGGTTTTGAAAATTTGATATTTCATCAGACTATGCAGCTTTAAGAGCCAGCCAAAGCTGAGACTCTCCTCCATACTATAACATAGATATATTCCACTGTGTCTTTGTGAGTAGTGTCAATAATATACATGTATATATATTATATGTATTACATACCTTATTTAATTAAAATTTTAAAACATCAATAAACACATGTCCTACTTATTTTTTTCCTTATACCGTTCATATTCATATTCAGATTTTATGTGAGAAATAAGGAAAATAAAATAAACCGTGTGTTCCTTTGGTCTTTTTAGTTATGAAGTGTTTTTATACCAAATAAAAACATGTTACAGTCAGCCATTTGTAACATGACATAT
This sequence comes from Branchipolynoe longqiensis, assembly GCA_030323885.1. Classification (NCBI taxonomy): domain Eukaryota; kingdom Metazoa; phylum Annelida; class Polychaeta; order Phyllodocida; family Polynoidae; genus Branchipolynoe; species Branchipolynoe longqiensis. The sequence goes on along the minus strand of CM059186.1, from coordinate 174,940,983 downwards.
GGGATAAGGTTGGATCGTTATTAACATCAGGTATTGCTTTGATATATCAACCTAACCAGTTTCCAAATCAAAAGGAAGTAATTATTAACATGGATACATGCTTAAATTTTGTTTAAACTATTTGATGTTTTTTTTAAACTATTTGCTTTTTAAACTATTTGATGTCTTCAGAAATAACATTACAAATTTCCATCACAGATGTAACCAGTGCTGTCTGGATGCAACACAAATATTGAACACTCATTATTCAATTAATAAAGCATGGCTGGGAATTACTTCTTTTTTTATCAATATAAGCACTACATATTTCTGTATATCATGGCATGATTAATATGCTTCTCAGTATGAAATTTTTTAATTCTGCTTAGATGTGTATTACGCAGACTGTGTGGTTTCCTAAACATGTTGTAAAGTCTATGGCTCGAATCTGTGGTTGTGTAGGCAGGCAATAGATAAATCGATACAGACAAAGAGAAAGGAAGAGTATGAAGTGTGAAAGGAGAGAGAGTCAAGCCCTCTGGTTTATTATTTATATAGTACATGCATTCAGTGTAGAGTATCACCCCACACTATTCCCCCAATGAGAAATAAGCATTCTTAGCTCTACCAATAGGGATCCAGCATTCATGGTCCCCATGGTTACCAGTGATCTGCCCACCACCACCAAGCTGTGTGGCTCCCCTGGCCACGACCTGCCTTGAGCCTGAGTGTGGTGATCCTAACTAGCAGAGGGGGTAGGCTCTGAGTGCCCCGTACACACAGCCCTGCCAGCATCACTATGTCTATTTACATCTCACTCAGGCACCACTAGCACCTACATATACACATAGATGCACCTGGTCACATATACCCGATCAGTAATAGAACATTTGCATTCCCCCACCAATGCATTAAATCAGAATATTATACAATGTATGACATTTGAGCAACACATGTGTTACTGCCATATGAGATAGCTTAATCACAGATTACACCTATATTTGTTATCTCATCAATTTATATTGTACAGAGGTGTAAAGGGGAGATTTCCAGCTTTCATTTGCAACCAAGAAATGTTAAAAATTCAAATAATAGACTTTAGCTCTCCGTGTGACAGGAGAGTGACCCACCACTCACTAATACTTGACAACAGGCAGGGAATAGAAACTATGCAGACAGTTACTGAATTGTCCAATTCACAACCTGGGTTTGTAGAGACTTGGAGACATAAAAACCCTTAACCTCATTTTGATATCGGCATAGGTTATGCATCCTCGTGCATAAAATGCTCATACAGTGTAATAAGCATTTATATATATATATATATATATATATACTTGATGCATAACGTATTATACGAGTATAAAGGCTTGTAAGGGAATTGTATGTTCATATTGTGTCGATTATTCTATACTCATCATCATCATCATGCTGTCGGTTGCGATGCGACAAAGACTGCTTTCATTACTTGACTGCGCTCTCCATTTACCTCTCTGCTGTGAGAGTGATGTCCATGGATCGATCTTAATGTCTTTCAGCTTCAGGTTTCTCTTGATGGTATCCTTGAACCAGAGATGAAGGTGCCCTCTCTTTCTGTAACCAGAAGACAGTTGAGAATAGAGGATCTGCTTTGGCAGCCTGTCTGATGACATCCTCATGAGGTGTCCAGTCAACCGGAGATTCTTTTTGATCAGAAGATCTACCCTAGAGGGCAGCCCCGTCCGTTTGAGTATTTCCTTATTTGTCACTTTGTCCTTCCAGGTTAGCCTCATGATTGAATGCAGATGTCGCATCATGAAGGCATGCAGCTTTTACACCTGTCGTCTGTACACTGTCCAGGACTCGGCTCCGTATAGTAGGGTGGATAGCACAATTGCACGGTAGATCTTGCCTTTGACCCGCATGGACACATGGTGGTTGTTCCAGAGTCTCTGGCGTAGTCGGCCGAAAGATGCGCTAGCCTTGGCCATCCTCCTCTGTATTTCAGCATCAATGCGTCCATCACTTGACTTTATTCTATACTACATGACACATATGACGAGTGGTGCCGCCACCGGCCCGCCCTGCCCCTAATGGACGCACCACACACTGACTCGCACCGGAGGATATCTTTTTTTTAGGCAAGAGCTATTATCTGTTGCCAGAGAAATATAATCATCCCACTTATTTCCTGGCTTGTCTTATTGTGTACTGGAGAATGTGCTGTATATATACAGTAAAACCTCTCTAAATCGGCCGACCATGGTACTGACTTTAAATGGTCCATTTACGGAGGTGGTTGGTTTAGGGAGTTTAAAAAAAAGATTTACATTGTATGTATGATCGTTTGGGACCCAAATAAAGCAATCGATATAGTGAAGTAGTCGATTTGTTGTGGAGGTGGTCAGTTAGAGAGGTTTTACTGTATGTATAACAGTAGTAGTGCCGTTATTAACTATGCTGGTCGCTGACACCTGCATTTATTTATTTATTTATTTATTTATTAAAATGGCGAAATTTGTACACCGAACGTCCACATCCTCCGTGACGTTCGAACAGTTTGTGGTGAGTTTTGGAAACATCTATAATGTGTGTAAACCAGACATCCAAACACTCCCGTTTCAAATATTTTTTTAAATACTTACACACACAACACCCGAGGCACTAACACATTCAGGTGTCGTTCGGGAACGTTTGAAACATGAAGGACGAGGAAGAAAAGTGGGGCAAAATGAGCTGTTTTAATTTTTTTAAATGATGCAATGCCTCTACGAGATGGGTATGCATAAAGATGGGTAAGATATCTTTGTTTGAAAAGCGCATCACTAAGTTAGTTAAGCATGCCTACTTCAATCTAATTGCCTACCAGTTTGTAACATGGGGCGGGGTATGGGTGAGGGGTGAGGGTGAGGTGGGGGTGTCAGTGAGGGTGGTGGTGGGGACGGCGGGGGTGTGGATGGGGTGATGTGGGTGGGCTGGGGGGAGGTGCGGATGAAATGGGTGGGGGAGAGGTGAGATGGGGATGGTAGCGAGGGGTGAGGGTGGGCCTGAGGGGTGGGGGTGAGGGATGAGGGTGGCGTGAAGGTGGGGATGAGAGGTGGGGTGAAGGTGAGGGTACGGGTGAGGGTGCGGTGAGGGTAGGAGTGATCGGTGAAGGTGGAGTAATGGGTGACCTGGGTGCGGATGGGGATGAGGATGAGGGTGAAGGTGAGGGTGGGGGTGAGAGTAAGAGTGAGGGGTGACATTGGACGATTGGTGAGGGTGGGGGTGAGAGTAGGAGCCAGATGGGGTGAGGTGGGGTGAAAGTATGGGTGAGAGTGGGGATGCGGGTGAGGATGAAGGTGGGGTGAGATTGGGTGAGGTGGGGTGAGAGTGGGGGTGGGGGTAGTTGTGAGGTTGGGGTAGGGTGGGGTGAGATCGGGGTGAGGGTGAAGGTAAGCGTGGGGTTGAGGTCGGGATGAGGTGTAGCGGTGGGGCTGCGGTGAGAGTGAGGGGTGAGGTGGAGAGGGGTGGGGGGAGATGAGGGTGAGGGTGGGGTGAGTGACCTTCGTGGCAGTGGCGACCCCTGGAGGGGTTGATGACAATGATTGTGAATGCTGTAGGTCTGTTTGTACACAGTGATATGTGTATGTGGATGTGGGGGTGAGGGGAGGGGTGAGGGGGGGGGGGGGGTGAGGGAGGGTACAGGCATCACCGGCAATAGGGGAAGTCCAAAGAGAAGCTTATGATTTGCCTATTGGGGTTTTTGTTCCTAGAACCATGTATGGTCACATTAGGATGGGTATCGATTTATTTGTGATAGAGCGCCCTCATGTTGACTTTATAGTGCTGCCCAACTGGGATATCACACTATCAGCTCCATGACCCGATATCCCACTCACTTGCACTGGTCAGATACTCAGCCAACCATCCTCTTCCCGATACTAATCATTTTCTCGTGCGCACAGAATGAAAAGGAGAGTAATCAGTTTCAAAAATAATTTATTGGAGAACATAGCCTGTAGGCAGGCCGAGCATCAAGTATCTGAAGATCAGTATCGGTATTGTGTATCATATCGAGAAAATAGGTCAATCAAATCGTAACATGTCAGAACATAACAGTGTCATATCAGGGAATAAAACAATACAAATCAGTATAATCAAATCATGGCAGTATCACTCAATCAGGGTAATAGTTAGTCAATAAGTGAGTAAACAAGTTAATAGTGACATCAAATGGAGAAGGCAAGAACAAGCAGCATACCAAGGAGGCTATCGACCAAACATCAGACCTCAACCCAACAAATTCCCGAGGGCTGATGGGACTTCAGAGATCACAGCGGGACCAGTATAAGCTAGAATTGCATCACTCTTCCAGGGTCATGCCTCTCACATAGCATCAAGATTCACCCCCCAGGGTTATGCACGCTTGAACCGTGCCCCTCCTAAGACTATGTAGTGTGAAGGAGCATGCCAAACCGAAAAGGAAGGAGGAAGCAAGAGAGAGGACTCTTGTTAGTCGGGCAACTGTCAGTGGAGAGCCATCTGGTAGCAAGAAAGCAGGAGAAGAGAGAGGATGGTTGAAACACCGATTATACTTAGACCAGGCTGTGACTGGGCAGCAAGGAGAGGAAGGAAGTAGAAGAAGGAGGTAGGTGAGAGGACGCTTAGACTTAGTTGTAGTCTTGAATGAAATTATCGCAACATACAAGCCAAGGTTGACAACATGAATATCTGAGGTGAGGAGGGTGTGAGTTCCGAGAAGGGGCTGGGGGGGAGGTCACATTACTTTGACAGGCCAAGGAGAAGTAGATTATGAGGAGGGCATGGGAGCCAAAGGAAGAGAGATATGCAATTACCGATCTCAGCTCCTGTGGGGAGATAGGCGTAGCTCTCTTTGGGACATGGAGGGAAATCTTAGTGATGCCTCTCTTGAGAAGAGTAACTGGATAAGAGTTGAAAGGTCTGACATCCCCTCCTAAGGCCTCAACACATGTCTTCGCCCTGCTCAGGTAGTTCACAATTGAGCCTGGCGACTTAAGTCGTGAGTTGAGGTAGACGAGATAAGAAAGCACATCATAAATGGTCAGCTTCCAGGGATCGACCTGGTGGTGCCAGCAGAACCTCTTGTAACAGTGTATGTAGGTCTAGCGCTTTGTTCACCCAAGTCCCTCTGGATAGGCCAGTGAAGAAAGCAGTGACTAGGTGGAGGTGTTGTGTCAGGGTGTAGCCTGGAAGATAGAAGCATAAGAGTGACTATATTCCAGGGGAGGGAAAACGTTTCATATTTACAAGGAAACATCTATGTTCTTTAATGAAAAAGAGACTCTGATTGGTTTTATTTGGCACTTATCACATTCAGCCTTGGCTGCGCCCTTAGCTTGGGGGTTATGAGGTAGTCTGCTTAGATTGTCAGCTAGTACAAAGGCGTTTCCTTCTTTATGTAGGATTGTGATGCTACAACTCTGGTTCGCTACTATCAGCCAAATTTGGCTTGCAAAAGCAGAAAGAACCGGATCCCTTCCCGCACCTGACTCTAGTATTTGCTGTGACACAAGATTATCCGTGTTTATCACAACATTGAAATTGCGAGGCTCTCTAGGGGGCAGGAATGATAAGGCTGTAATTAAGTTAAAGGCTTCTAATTGATTTATGTACTTAAGTCTCTGAACTATCTCTAATGGGTACTCTTGGGCATAGGACTCCTATGGGGAAAAAGCGCCTCCAGCCTTCAAGGTCGAATCACATTCTGTAACCCAGTCCAGTACTGGCATTACAGGTAGAAGAACTCTTTCGTTAAATGTGGATGTAAATTTTAAAAACCACTCGATATCTTTCAGAATTTCTTTGGAGAAGGGGTGTTGGCCCGCATTAGCTGAGAGTCTTATTGCTGTGAGGCCATGATTCATGAATGTCCTAGCACATTTTACACATTTCACAATGTGCTGAATTTTTCCCGCTAAGCTCTGTAATTGCTTCTTTGATGCTACACATTTTTTCTTTCCAAGCCCGGCACTCATCAAGGACCTCAAATAACTTTCCGGCTAGGATGGTCACTGTCATGTTATTAGCATCAATTAGGAAGCCTAACCAGATAAGTTTGTCTGGCAGGGCAGTGCATTCCTTAGGGGCCAGAACTAGGCCCAAATGTGCAGTAATGATGAGGAAAACTTGGAATGCTTTAAGGGCTCATAATTTTGACCTTTCGACCTCTACAAAATCGTCCAGCTAACAGAGACAGAAGAAACTTCTCTGTCTCATTAGCCAGATGACCGCATGAGTTGTCCTGGTACATGCCAGTGCAGAGTTCCGGCATCTTTGTTGGTGATCTTCTATGTCGATATAACATATGTGTAAGCAGGGTTATATGTCAAAATAACATATATTATCTAGTATGATGCCAAGGTGTCACAGTGGGACCAGTATAAGCCTACTGATGAGAGAGGACAGATTCTTAACTGATGATAGGCCCTTGCTAAATCTGCCGCCCACAGGAATGAGGAACTACCGGAGGTTACTAGGCGGTCAGAAAGGGTGGTTATTGAAGGGAGGAAAAAAGAAAATGGCCTACCCTAGTAAAAACCTTTCTTAATTCCGGCATTAACACTGGCCCCTAACGGGAAGCTGAGGTCTATTATCACCCTTCTTTCTAAGGAATCCTTCTTGGGGATTGTCATCATAGGGCTAACTTGTACCCAAGGAAGGAAGGGGGCAGCTGAAATGGGCCCAACATGGCACCATGATTACACTCTCTCTTTATAAATGGGGCTTCATGCTGTGCTAATTCGGAATTTGGAGAATCGTTTTTAAGTGCTGGGGTAGGCGGGAAACTTGCAGTATAATCTAGTGGCCACCGAAATTCAAGATGGTCTACCAAGAAAATATCCGGGTATTCAGCAAGCATTGCACACCAGTTCTGAATATTCAGTGCTGAAGGCATTGGAATTTTTGCTTCAAGATAATTTGGAAGTCCTGAAGCTTGCACGGCCTTAAATATATCTAACTAGAACTGGAAGTCCGGCCAGGCCTGGATATCTGCTACTGGCCAGAAGGAGAGGAGTGTAGACTTAAAGTCTAATAGAGAGGGAGGAGCGTAGGCTTCCGCCGTGGAGCCTAGGGTGGGCTGGTTGAGAAAGACAAAACCTTGATCAAAACAGTCAAACAAGAATTCAACAGGCATGTCAAGATCAATATTCACAGGTGACAAGTCAAAGTTATTTCAAACAGCATTAAGATGGTTATCAGTAGCATTACTTGAGCATATGTCAAGCTTTGGCAATTGCGTGAGGATAGTAGTATCAGTGAGTGTGGGATGAGCCATGGGAGAGGCCGAGTTAGGAGGCGATGAGTCACCCGAGAGGGAATGACCTGCTGTCCCAGTGAGACCTCCCAGGTGGGTGGGGGGAGGGGGTCTACCACAGAGCATGTCAACTGTTTTGAGTCCAATGACTCGGCGAGGCTGGGAGGGGCCTCTATGCCTGGTTGCATAGCACTAGTGTCAACAGAACTACTGTCAGGTGGCGGTGCACTCAACCACTGCAAACTACTTGGAGAGGTAAACAACTCAAACGTATCAACAGCATTCACTTCTGACATGGGCACAGCAGTCGACTGTGGAACTTTCTTATCCAGAAAGCACCGCTTCTTGAGACAATCCTGTTCACGGTGTAGGAGGAGCCTCTTATAGTGGAGCGCACATCAAGCACAATTATGTATGAAGCAAGCGGGAAGAACGCCATGAGACTCAGTGAACCCACACTCATCCCCCCAATTCCATTTGTGACACGGCCTGCCGTTCACCTCCTTGGAATAGTTATCACAAGGGTTGATCGGCTGACCGACGGTTTGTTCTGACGGCACTACTGGGGCCACTTCTGCTGCTGTTGGTGGTGGGGTTGGCTGCCTTGCGGGGATGTGCTGGGCGGCACAATGGTGGTACACAGCTTGAGACTGTTTAAAAGAGGTGGAGCACACATCTCACTGTAAATCCTTGATTGCCGCCATATCAGACCAGCCATTCTTAAGCCTCCCATTTGCCGACCTCTTAAACACCTTTTCTGACCACTGTCAGCACGTAGGCCAGTCCCATGTCTCTGCTAGCTCAGCAATATCCTCCTCATGTTGCGATAATGCAGGAAGCTAAGAGGGGGGAAGTGATGCGCCGCGGCGCGGGTCTCTTCAAAGCACCAAAATACTCAGGCCAAGTCACCTCCCCCATTGGAATTGGTCAGCATGCATCACCCCAAGTAATAAACAAATGCGGTTGTAAGGAAGTACCTGCCGTTTCTTTTAACGTAGTGGACCCATCATGGAGGAGTTCCGCTAGCGCCAAAGCTGTTTGATGGGCATGAGCTGTCGGTGTCAATGAGACAGTTGTTGGCACCTCATCAGTGGTGGGCGCCAGCATGTCAACCAGCCTGGTAGGGGGAAGAGCCCACCTGTTCACAGGGGCGGGCTGCACCTCTTGTTGCACTGCGACTGTAGGGTCCTGAGGAGGCACCTGGGGGATTCTTGAACTTGTTGCGGTGCCCTCCTCTGTGGTTGTGGGGCCTGGGGTGGCAGGATGACTGGTGACCATGGGGTGACACAGGGGGCGGGGCCTGGGAGTGGAGGTTTTCCTCTCCAAGTCTGCTACCCACACTGCCAGCTCCCTATTCCTTAAAAGGTTCTCTCTCCGCATTTTCTATAGTGTCATTGAATCCGGGTCTGGAAAATCAGGGGCCGTTGAAGTTGGTGGTACTGGCTTGGGCATAGCTGCTGGTACCGCTCTTACCAGAGCTGGGGTCGTTCCCAACCTAGCCGGATCTCATGCCACTCTCCCACTCCTCTGTGCAGGTCTCCGAATTGCTACCAAACTTTCATGCACACTAAGTGTAGGCCTACCCCTTTTCTTCTTCCTAGCCGGCATTTTGTAATGTACACTTACTTGAACAAGCTGTGCAGAGCATGGTATCAACGACAGAGCAGCATGAAACGACTGGTACAGAGAAGGATGCCAGCGGGAAAGTGAGTGGAGGGAGGTAGTCATGTTAGGAAAGTAGTGGGGTGTAGGAAAAGTAGTGCGGCCGGACGCGTTCATAAATTATCCATGTTGACCAGCCAACATGCTTGGTCGTAATGCAAAGCATTACGTTTGATGCGAGGGAAGGAGGAGACCCTCCCCCGCCCCGGGCTGTCGCGCAGCGCTGACACCTCGCCCGACGCCGCCGTGCGCCGCTCCCTCCCCCGCCCCCCTGCCGCGCAGCATTCGCGCCTCACCCAACGCCCGCTGCTCACCGCCTCTCCCCCCCTCCCCCGGGCCGGTAGCATTCACACCTCACCTGCTGTCGCCCTCCCCTCTCTCTCCCCTTATAAGGCCGCCTCCCGCCTCCCTCAGGCACTCGCCCTCCTGCCGCCTTCCAGCTCTCTCCTTTTTCTACTTTGGCATTTCTCCACCTCGGACCACTACACTATGCCTCAGGGAAAAGGCAAAGGACGGAAGAACTCCCGGGCGGCCGCCCACGGCACCCCGGGGCCGGCTTCAACGCCGAGACGGAACGAGTCCGCACCTCGGGCACCGATGCCTCGGCCATACTGGAGGAGCTCCAGCGCATCCGACTGGAACAGCGCCAGACGGCTGCGGACATCCACGCCAGGATCGACAGCCTGGAGAGCGGGTAGCGCGGCCCATCCCCGAGGCGCCATCCCCCGCGCCCAGACGTCAGGCCACCTACACGGCCGCCCCCGCCCCCGCACCTCGGGCGCGCGACTCGGTGGGGCCCCGGCCGCCGCCACCGCCGCCCGCAGCCCTGCCAGGAGCCGCCCACCCCCAGTACGAGCGGTACCATCACCTCGGCGGCCGAGCAGCATCACCTACATCGCCGGCCTACCAGGAGGAACCGGCGCAGCACACCCCGGCGTCCGCGGCCGACGCCGTCCGGGAAATCTTGGCCTCCGCCGAGGCGCGCCACTCGGTCAGGCGACAAGGTATCCCGGTCGATTATGTGTTTCCTTCCGACCTGATGCAGAGGGGGGCGGAGAGGAAGCCGGTGAAGAGGGGGGAAGCGACGAAGGATGAGTATAACCTCGCCCTTCTGACCCTCATCAACCACCCGGACTTCCCCGCCCACGCCGCCCAGGGGCTACATCACCACATCCTCACCGTGCTCCGGGATCACCTCGTGTACCCGTGGGCGACCGTCCGCAACAATTCCGAGACGGTGTTTACATGGATCGCGGATGGACGGCTCCCCCACGGGTGGCACGACCCAGTGGCACTGAACCTCCTAAGGGTCGAGTGCATCGCCATGCCCTCCCAGCAGACAACCACCACCACAGCTCGCCCACTCGACCATGCAAGACCACGACCCCAGCCCCGCCCCCATGCCGACACCCGGGTCACCTACAGCAAGGACCTCCACGGGGCCCCCTGTTACCCTTGGAACCGAGACCCCTCCTCCTGCACCCAGGCCACCCCGGGGGAGGCCCATGGCCAGGGTGCCGCAAAACACCGCCACACGTGCGCCTACTGCGCGAATGTGCGAAAAGTGCTTACCATGCACAGCGAGGCCGACTGCCTGGCAAAGCGCGCACGTGACCGCCCCACAGCTCCCGCCTCACCGGATTTTCAGTGAGCCGGCACCTCCCGCCCGGCCCGGAGGCCCATAACCGGCCCATATACCTCGACCAAGCCGCCCCGTCCACCATTCTCGGCCCGAAGGCCCCTAACCGGCCCAGGGCCCCCGTACAAACCGCCCAGTGCACCCCTACCAGCCCCCCTGACACCACTCACCGGAGCACCAGCGGCTCCCCAGAGGCGCGGCCTGACCGCCGCCTCGGCACCATCCTCTCACCCGGGGCTCTACGCCCCGCCCGTAAGGCTCCCATCGCCGCCCAGCACCCGCTCACCATCACCCTCGACCCAGAAGTTCACCTCGACCCCGGCGACACCGCCTTTCTCTGCCCCCCCGACGACCACCCCCCCCGACCTCCCCGACACCCCCGACCCCCCTCCCGCCCCCGACCCCCCCCCACCCCGCAGGACTTTGCTGCCCCCCTCACCCGCCCCCGCCGCACCTCCTCGCCCTCTCCGCCCCACCACCCCCCCACCCCCCTACCCTCGATGAGCCCACCGTCGACGTCATCGACCCCGACCTCCAGGCAACCCTCCCCGCCGCCCCCTCCTGCGGCCCCACCCCCTCCCACTACCGCCCCACCATCATCGCCTCCGAGGACTTCCGGGCGCGGTACCCGACCATACATGAGCTCGAGGCGGTTAACCTTGTCGTCGCCCTTCGCGCCCTCCTACCGGACGACGTCGCGGGGGCGACGGTCACGGTGAACACCGATAACATAACATGGCCTCCGCCATCGCGCTCGAGTCGGGTCGCGCCCGAGACCCTACCCTCGGGACATGTGCACGAGAGCTCTGGCTAATGGCGGCCACCGGCTCCTTCCAGCTCCATATCACCCACAAGCCCGGGGCGGACCTCCTCCTCGCTGACGCCCTCAGCCGCGCCCATCTTCCCGGGCCCTGGGCCGAGACGGCCCGCGGCGCCCGCCTCGGGCTCCTCCCAGCCGAGGCCACTCATGACGCCTTCCCTTTCTTTCCCGGACTTTAGGTTCCCCCCCGCCGAGGTCGCCGCCGTTTCCCGCTACCGAGTCGCCGCCCTCGCCCGGGCAACCTGGAGGAACCGACATCGCCAGGCCGAGGAGTACGTCACCTATGCGGTTGCCCGAGGCGCGGACCCCCTCGCGCCCTCGGCGTTCGACGTAGCCGCCTTCACCGCCGCCCTCTACCTCCGCGGCCTCGCCTCCGCCTCCATCAACAACACCGTCTCGGGGGCCCGGTCGTGGGTCGAGGGCGCCCGGGGACTCACCTCGGGCTTTGACGCCCGCCTCCCCAAGGACGTCTGCCGAGGCGGGGAGCGGTCCTCCACCCACGTGCCGCGGCAGCAACTCGCCCTGACCATCAGCCACCTCGAGCGAGCGAGCCCCGCCTCGCTCGTTCCTCGGGCCGCGCTCCTCCTCGGGTACTTTGGGATGCTCCGGCAGTCCAACCTGCTGGCCCCAAGTCCCGAGGGGTGGGGCGGCCCCCACACCCTCAACCGCGACGACGTCCGCCCCGCACCCGGAGGGCTCCGTCTCCTGATCCGCAGCTCCAAGACGATCTCCAGCCCCTCGGGCGCGGTCGCCCTCTTCGTACCTGCCATCCCCGGATCCTCCCTCTGCCCCGTGGCGGCCTGGTTTGGTGCCGTCGCCCTCTACCCCGCCGGCTCGGATGCTCCCGCCTTCCTGATGCCCTCCGGCCGCCCGCTCGACCCGCGGTCCCTCACTGCGCTGTTGCGAGGGGCCCTACAACCCCAAGGAGTGCCAACGCCCGAGGCCTACACCCTCCACAGTCTCCGCTGAGGTGCCGCCCAGGCCTGCCAACGCGCCGGGGTTCCCCATCCCGAGATTATGGCGCAGGGCACCTGGACCTCCGAGGCAGTCCACGCTTACGTGCGCCGCCTCGCTCCCTCGGGCGCGCCGCGAGCCCTCTCCGCCGTTTTGGTGGAGGGCTCCTCGGCTCCCCCTCACTGACAGCCTTATCATTACCATGTACTTTTGCTCCTTCTGAGCCCTTATGAACTCTCCTTGCATTGCTCCTTATGAGCCCTCTACCTCCTTGTCATTTATTCTTGCATTGCTCCTCATTAGCCTCCTATTTCTCTTGTCTTTGTATTTTCTTGATATGTTCCTCTGCCTACTCTGCTGAGGCGTACAATAAAACGCCTTTCTTCCACCCCCGCCTTGCTTTCCTCCTTTTCGCGCATCGGTCGTAATGCGAAGCAATACGTTTGATGCGAGGGAAGGAGGAGACCCTCCCCCGCCCCGGGCTGTCGCGCAGCGCTGACACCTCGCCCGACGCCGCCGCGCGCCGCTCCCTCCCCCGACCCCCTGCCACGCAGCATTCGCGCCTCACCCGACGCTCGCTGCTCACCGCCTCTCCCCCCCTCCCCCGGGCCGGCAGCATTCACACCTCACCTGCTGTCGCCCTCCCCTCTCTCTCCCCTTATAAGGCCGCCTCCCGCCTCCCTCAGGCACTCGCCCTCCTGCCGCCTTCCAGCTCTCTCCTTTTTCTCCACCCACCCACCCATCTCTTTCTCTTCTCCTCTTCTTTCCTGGTGGAGGGCTCCTCGGCTCCCCCTCACTGACAGCCTTATCATTACCATGTACTTTTGCTCCTTCTGAGCCCATATGAACTCTCCTTGCATTGCTCCTTATGAGCCCTTTACCTCCTTGTCATTTATTCTTGCATTGCTCCTCATGAGCCTCCTATTTCTCTTGTCTTTGTATTTTCTTGATATGTTCCTCTGCCTACTCTGCTGAGGCGTACAATAAAACGCCTTTCTTCCACCCCCGCCTTGCTTTCCTCCTTTTCGCGCATCAATGTCGAGTGTCAGGCAAGGTAGCAACACGTATCAATTCTCTAAGGCAATGACCTGACTTGATCGGGTACTATTCCCACGACCTCCCGTGTGTCAATCAAATGCTCGATCCAGTCTTTCATCCCATCTGGTCCAATCAACAGTACAAGTTTCAACTACATTTGGTCAAAATTACATCAACTGAAACAAAGTATGTCAGTAGTCTTCATTGACACTTGCGTCCACAAAATATGAATGAACTAAAAAAAATAGAACAAGGTTTTTCAAACCTCATCCGTCCATATTTGAAACGCTGAATATCATCTTTCTTTACTTTTGGTAGATCGTGGGCATCGAATCCACGTGTTCGAACCCTGGTTGAGTCAAACCAATGACTTAAAAATGTATACTTGTCGCTTCCTATCCAGGTATTCAGCAGTATTAGGATAGGGCAAGGACTGGTTGGCTCAGTGTCTGGATTATGTGACTGAGTGGGATATCAAGTCATGGTGCTGGTGGCCTGGTCTCCCAGTGGGACAGCACTATGAAGTCGCCATAAGTGCGCACTGTCACAAGTCGGTACCCGTCCTGATATGACCTTGCATGTTGACAGGATGTAAAACTCCAACAACCAACCAATCTTCCTTTGCTGATGCGTGTGATAGTGATAGTGATAGTGATAATGATACCGCTGCAACTACGGATGTGGACACTTGTCGAACATCATATGTAGTGTGCTTTTAGTTAGTTGTGCACTTTTGACTGAACTCGTGACCGGTTGTTGATATGACCTTAGATGTTGCCAGGATGTAAAACTCCAACGACCAACCAACCTCACCTCACCTGTTGGGAAAACCACAGGAATATACCAGCTCTGGTGATAGAGTGATCAACAAATGCATCATTAGTTATAATTCAAAGCAGAAGCACATTGTTGTCCATTCTTTGTTGCTTATGACACTGACAACCAGCTGTTTACCCTACCCCCACCCTTCTAGTAACGACTGGTTTAAAATTAAATTAGAGTTCTTTGTTTCTACATTGGAGTTGTACGGCTTAACAACGTATAAGGAAAACCCGACCTGATATGAGCTTAGATGGTGCCAGGACGTGAAATTCCAAAAACCAAGGTAACATTAGGATGGGTAAGTGACTATCCAGAGAGAAAACACCTAGTATGTTGTCAGTGTTCACAATCTATTATTCAATGAATAGTTTAATACAAAAATAGCCATTGTTAATTTAAGCATCAATCAATCAATAGTTCCATCCTCTAGTCGAGGGTTGGATGCAATGGTTCTCCACTTGTCCCGATGGTGTGCTGTTCTGATAGACTGTGAATAATTCAAGCCTGTCCACTGTGAAATATTTGTAAACCATGATGTTCTTGGTCTCCCTCTCCCTCTGCTGCCATTCACCTTCCCTTCCAACAATGTATGGTATATTGAACTCTGACGAATGATATGGCCAAAATAAATAAGTTTCTTTGTCTCTATAGTGGCAAACAAGCTTTTCTTATTTTTAATTTTTCTGAGAACTTCTTTGTTGGTGATCTTCTTTGTCCATGATATTTTCATCATCCTTCGATAAGTCCACATCTCAAATGCTGCTAAACGTTTGTACATTTTCTTAGAGATTGTCCATGTCTCAGCCCCATACATTACAGTAGACAACACATAACACTGAAGAATACGCATCCTTGTTTGTATTAATATCTTACTTGATGTTAGCACTCTATACATTTTGGAGAATGTTGTTCGGGCTATTGTTATCCTTCTTTTAATTTCTTCCTCACATCTCCCATCATTTGTAATCTTTTGTCTGAGATATATGAATTCGGATACTTGTTCTATGTTTGTGCCATCTATGGTTATATTGATATTTGGTTTATCTGTCTTTTTACTTATAACCATTGTTTTGGTCTTCCTGGCATTCATCTTCCTGTTGAATAGTATTCCAGCTTTATTGATTCTATTCACTATATCTTGTAGGTTTTTCTCACTGTCTGCTAGTATTTTAAGCATGCCTGTCTAAATACCGAGCACATCAGCGAATAACCAGTTCAGCAATCGATCTCCGTTAAGAAAATTAATAGGCATGGATCCCCACAACTCATGACCTATCTACTGATTTGTGAAGTATACCTGTCATAGATTATAAGTTATAGCCGATCAGATTACATCATATGATAAATATATCAAAGAAGACTTCACAGTTCTCACAACTGTCAACATAATGTCAAAATTGGGCGATAAGACTATGGAGGCAGGAAATAGATCTATATTTTGTTAAGTATGAGTGTAATAATTCACAGTCAAGTTATCGGAGTATAAGCTATGCAATCCTCATCTAGGCCTATTTAAAATCTTGTGAACAAACACCAGAAAGCTTTACAAGTTTTGAAATTGATATAATATGTGGTGGGTATAGCTAAAATGAAACTGACTTAAAAATGACTTAGTTTGGATATCCATATTACTGAATACCACAAACCAAGAACCAGACGGGATGGCCGAATGAGTTAGAGCATCCGTCTCCCGTGTTGGGTGTCTGTGGGGTCGTAGGTTCGAACCCTGGTCGAGTCAAACCGATGACTTAAAAATTGATATTTGTCGCTTCCTAGCCAGGCTCTCAACATTATTAGGATATGGCAAGGAAGGAGCAGTGGAATGAGGAAGACCAATAGTCCGCGATTGAAATTTTCCCTGCTTCAACAACTAATGTACCCCAAAAAAAGAGATGTTCTAATGACCATATCCACTGTACAGTGTAAGCCTATTGAGTTTCAAAATAAAACCGTTAAAGAATAAACATAACAACGCGCAATAATGAAATATATAGCAATTCAAATCACATACTGTTTGCCTTTGAGTTAAATTTGTTTATTGCACAGAAAGCGCAACTTCCCCAAAATATATATTTGGTTTCTAGACGCGCTTAAAGGATTCTCCTAAATCAAGGTGTGTTTTTTGTGTGCTTTTTTTTAATGCATTTACGTATATGTCAATTATGCATAAGATGTAGTTGAACACCCAAAGATGGCTTCTAAATGTGCCTCAGGTTAATAGCTTATAGAGAATATGTGGCATGTAATATATCTTCCCCTAGATAGATAGGAAGTCAAGGTTGGTTGGTTGGTTGTTGGAGTTTTACATCCTAGCAACATCTAATGTCATATCAGGACAGGTACCGACTTGTGACAGTGCACACTCATGGCAACTTTATAGTGCTGTCCCACTGGGAAATCAGGCCACTGGCACCATGACCTGATATCCCACTCAGTCACATTATCCTGACACTGAGCTCACCCTGTCCTATTAATGCCGAGCGCCAGGCTAGGAAGCGACAAGTATCAATTTTATAAGTCATTGGTTTGACTCGACCGGGAACAGAACTCCCGATCTCCTGCACGTGACGGCCGCGCTCTACCGATTCGGCCACCGCAGGATTTCGAGGTAGTTTTCGGTTGCACTTACTAAACTTGCGGAAATGATATAAGCCCCCCCCCCCCACCCCACCCAGCCCCCATCCTTCCCTCTAGACCCTAGACTTTAAACTCATTATTATGCGAGTCACGATATTATCTCACACCGGCCCCCTCTAGGGATCAATCCCTTTATTATGCATAATAAAATGACTTGGGGAGTCACTTTATTATGTCAGAATTATTAGTATTAGTATCTCACACTGACCCCCCCCCCCCTCCCTCTGCAAGCTGACCGCCCCCATGCTGATTACGGAAATACCCAATATGGCCACTTTTAACGGGAACCCAATTTGTTAGCATTTGTCGGCGAGAAACGACGTGTGAAATATGCGAGGGGGTGATTTATCATGGCGGATCGGACGCAACAATTTCATCAAAGCCGACGATCGCGGTGGAGGGGGGGGGGGGGGGGGGGGTCTCCTGCTGACAAGGCCTGACGGGCCGAGGCGGGGCACAATGCCGGCGCCCGAGGAATCCCCCCCGGCCGGGCGGGCGGGCGACGCAGGGCGGCCCGCGCGAGGCGGCGTCTTAGCGCCCGATCTGCCGCCGATAGGCCCCGGGCAAAGGGGGCGGAGGGGAGGGGTGGGGGGTTGGAGGGCGCTGTGGTTGGTTGTTGTTTTTCGTCCTAGCAACATCTAAGGTCATACCAGGATGGGGGAGGGCGCTGTGTGTGTCAGGGTGGTTGTGGGTATGGGTGTGGGTGTGGGTGTGGGTGTGGGTGTGGGTGTGGGTGTGGGTGTGGTGTGGGTGGTGGTGTGGGTGTGGGTGTGGGTGTGGGTGTGGGGTGGGTGTGGATGTAGGTTTGGGTGTGGGTGTGGGTGTGGGTGGTGGTGTGGGTGTGGGTGTGGGTGTGGGGTGGGTGTGGATGTGGGTTTGGGTGTGGGTGTGGGTGTGGGTGTGGGTGTGGGTGTGGGTGTGGGTGGTGGTGTCCGTGTGGGTGTGGGTGTGGTTGTGGGTGGTGGTGGATGGTGGTGAAGGTGGTGGGGTGGTGGTGGTGGGGGTGGGTGTTAGCAGCTGGGTAGAGGCTGGAGAGTTTGAGTTCCTACTCAAACATCAAACTGAGGAAACTGACTGCCCCCTCCCCACTCCACTCCTTTCTGGCTTATTGGGGTTTATGCATGTCCTATTCCTAGCAACGTCTAAGGTCATATCAGGACAAGTATCGATCAACTCGTGACGGTCAATGGACACGAGTGGCGACTTTATATTACTACCCTACTGCGATACCATGCTATCGGTAGCATGATGCCATATCCTACTCACTCACATTATCCTGGCACTGAACAAAAATAGTCTGACGTTAAATCAACAAATTGTCACAACTTTGTTCAACTTATTTCATATATGTTTCACTAGTATGCTATATATATATATATATATATATATAGAAAATTCCTCTAGTGTGTGTGGCGCGAGGGGGGGCACCCGTACACAGCTCCCAACAGGGGGGCCACCCCACCAATGCGCCAATGGATGAAGTAGCAAAGTGTATATGTTCCCTTAGCATTTATACTTGTATAATGCGTTATACATCAGACACACACATATATATATATATATATATATATATATATATATATATATATTCACTTAGCTGATCCTGCAATAAGTTGTTAGTTGTGAGAGTTTATAAGTTATAACATGAAGGTGCTCTAGATTAGACAGCCGTAACCGAAGCGCTAATTTATGATAGTCCCACTCGGTTAGTTCCCGGATGTGCCCAATCGTCTACTTCTCACTCGCAATTTTTTTTTATCTTTTCAATTTAGATCGGTCATCAGGAATCCCATTTCCGGCTTCCCAAAAGTGTGTGTACTGTTTGATGCAGTCGCTATTGACAAGAGCATTAGTGGGAACAGGCGTGATGGGGGGCGGGGGCGATGGTGGCCGGGAGGTAATGGGGGGGGGTGAGGGGGTTATATCCACTATATGGGGGTGAGCTGTAGGAGGTGGGTTTGGTGGAGGTGAGGGTAGGCGTGGGGGTGAGCTGTAGGAGGTGGGTTTGGTGGTGGTGAGGGTAGGCGTGGGGGTGAGCTGTAGGAGGTGGGTTTGGTGGTGGTGAGGGTAGGCGTGGGGGTGAGCTGTAGGAGGTGGGTTTGGTGGTGGTGACGGTAGGCGTGGGGATGAGCTGTAGGAGGTGGGTTTGGTGGTGGTGACGGTAGGCATGGGGGTGAGCTGTAGGAGGTGGGTTTGGTGGTGGTGACGGTAGGCGTGGGGGTGAGCTGTAGGAGGTGGGTTTGGTGGTGGTGAGGGTAGGCGTGGGGGTGAGCTGTAGGAGGTGGGTTTGGTGGTGGTGACGGTAGGCGTGGGGGGTGAGCTGTAGGAGGTGGGTTTGGTGGTGGTGACGGTAGGCGTGGGGGTGAGCTGTAGGAGGTGGGTTTGGTGGTGGTGAGGGTAGGCGTGGGGGTGAGCTGTAGGAGGTGGGTTTGGTGGTGGTGACGGTAGGCGTGGGGGTGAGCTGTAGGAGGTGGGTTTGGTGGTGGTGACGGTAGGCGTGGGGGTGAGCTGTAGGAGGTGGGTTTGGTGGTGGTGACGGTAGGCGTGGGGGTGAGCTGTAGGAGGTGGGTTTGGTGGTGGTGACGGTAGGCGTGGGGGTGAGCTGTAGGAGGTGGGTTTGGTGGTGGTGACGGTAGGCGTGGGGGTGGGGGGGTGAAGGTGGGGTGAGAGATACGAGGCGGGTTTGGTGGTGGTGAGGGTGGTGGTGAAAGTGCGGGTGAGGAGTGGTGGTGATGGGAAATTGGAAGGTGGGGAGGTGGTGTTGGTGGTCGGGGTAGGGGGGTTCTAGTGATTTAACAGCCACCAAGATATATATATATATATATAAACATATCTCCAGTACAAATTAGGGAGAAACAAATGAGGTAGTGGGTTGAGTAGTTTAATCTCTGGCAAGGGTTATAGGCCCTTGCCCATAAAGAAAAGAAAAGAAAAAATCCTCCGGTGCGACTGACACTTGTCTACATCCGGTGGAGGTGAGGAGGGTAGGTGGAGCCACCCGTACAGTGTTGTCTTACGGAGTATAACAATAAAGTAATAATTAACCCTTACGTATCTTTATACTTGCATAATCCGTTATACATCACATAAACATATCTCCAGTACAAATTAGGGAGAAACAAATGAGGTAGTGGGTTGAGTAGTTTAATCTCTGGCAAGGGTTATAGGCCAAAGATCGGAGATCCCCCAACCCCTATCGTTAGTATATAGTGGTCGCCAGTGAGGTGGCCACGCGCATGTCGTTCATTATTCTTACAGTCAAAGGTGTTTTCAAGTATGTGAAGACTGTGTCGGTCGCCCAGTCCCCCCTGGCACGAAGCTCCTCAATGGTGGCCCCGCATAGGGATAGGTATGTACAGCCGCCCCGCCTGAGAGAGTGGGATGAGACCGAGGATGGGTCCAAGCCTGCCTTCCCCGCGAATATTCGCAAGGTTGTCTGGTACACGGCATAGGGGAGGGGCGAGGAGGCGCCCAGTCCGGAGGGGATCCGGAAGGCTAGCGCGTCCGGGGGGGCAGGGGTCCGGTCGAAGTGCAGTTCGGTCCAGTAAACCGCACAGATGTCTGTGTTCAAGCACCTGGCGACCGGTATTTCCAGGATGCGCTCCCGGAACTGGATCGTCTTTGATCGTCTGACCGAAATGATCATGCCCCATGGGAAGAATTTGAAATCAGCCCTGTGGAGTGCAGATTCAGACAGTGTCACCTGGCACTTGCGTAGGAGAGCTCGGAAGCTGCACAACAATGCAGCGCGCCAAGCGATGTGACCTTGGGTCATAGATAGGTAGGAGAACATCTTCAGCAGTGTCCCGGGCAATATCGGGGCCGCCTGCCGCGGGGCCGCCGATCTCTCTCTCCTGATTCCACGGAGGGTGGAGGCGACTTCGTAGCTTGTGTATGAGATCGGTTCAGCTCCCCTTTGGCGGAGGAAGTAGTTCAGGCCGCTAAGGTAGTTAAGTATCGATGAGTATTTCAGGGTTCTGGCCAGCCAGGTGGCATATAGAGCCACCTGGGCAGGTGGGCAGGGCAGGGGGGAGTGCGTCTCGGAGAAGTTCTCGACAAACTCCAGGTAACGCCTAACCTGCACCCCCCGTGTTGAGATGGAGTTTGTGGCGTAGGCGCTGCTCTGGAACAGCAGCTGCTCCCGTTTCAGCTGGGCCACCCCTGGAACCGGAATTGTCATCATCATTAAATATGAAGCTGCAGCACATACTGTTGGTAGGGTCGGCCTCTCTGAGGCGCCCTGGACTACCTTTATCATCTAACCTGCTCAAGGCATCACATATTATGTTGTCTTTGGTGCCTATAAACACAGAAGAGAATTCAAAGTTCCGCTCAGCCGCTATCCAGAATAGCCGTCTCAGGAAGAACATTATTTCTGGGCATCTAGATCTGCCAGTGTTAAGGGCGGCCCGTACTGTCGTGCTATCTGTTATCATGACCACGGCACTGTTCTCCCATAGGTGGCCCCAGTGTGCCGCAGCCGCAAAGGCCGCCCACATCTCACGTACATTTATGTGCGCCTTTGCGCAAGTCCCGTGGGGCGCCAAGTGGTGATGTCCGAGTCTAACTCTCAAGGTGGCGTCGTCGGACATGTTGAAGGCCCCAGCAATCCATGCGTTGCCATGCAAGGCCCCATATCCATAGTTTGAGGCATCGCTATATGTAGAGAGTGACGGGGCAAATCTCCCCAGGATCCTCGCCTTCCCATTAAATCTGTCAGCAAAGCCGCACCACCAATCAACATCTTCTCGGAAACCCTTAGAGAGGCGAACCATGAAGTGAGGTTCTCGTACGGTGTTCATACAGTCATAAATACGCCTGCAGAAGGTCCTACCCCCCTTTATCACCTTGCTGCAGTGCGCGAGTAGGCCGCCCAGCCTCTCAAGCTCCCTTTTAGTGGCCTTACGCCGGCCTCTAACCTGTTTCAGTATGGCGATGAGCTTCGTGAGCTTATCCGAGGGGAGCCTCATTTCAAGTGCGACTGAGTCGATTACTATCCCGAGGAACCTGACAGAGGTGTCGGGGGAAGTTAGTTTAGTAAAGCTGATTGAGAATCCGATCCTTCTGAGGATCGCTATCATCCTAGCCTGCTCCCGGCAGCCCGTAGTATAGTCGGAGCTAATGAGACAGTAGTCGTCGAGATAGTTTATAACCCGTGGGACTCCCTCCCTCACCGCACAGCGCACGGCAAAGTCAGATATCTTGCTGAACACATACGGGCTTGAGGACAGCCCCATGCAGAGCCTATTGTCTCGCATGTAAGTACAGTCTGCGCCCTCGGATGGGTCAAAGTCCCAGTGAAGCCCCTGCCTGTCACGGTCGTCAGGGTGTATACATACTGCCCTGTAGGCGTCTTTTATGTCAATAGTCGACATGTAGTCGCCCCTCTCCATTACTTCAGCCACGCTGTCTACACTGTTGTAGTTAAACTTTACGCATACCTGTTCAGTGAAATTATTAACCGAGTCATCGGCTGGCCTGCTGCAATCTACAATCGTCCTGCCCCCACCACCGTCTTTGGGGATCCAGAACATGTCATGCACGCAAGTCGGCCTATCGGTTACTATTGAGATGCAGCCATTTATTATTTCGCCCGAGAGTTTTTTAGTTATGCCTGCCCTGTGCTCTGGGTCACGGGTCATCCGTAACTTCGGACAGTATTTTGCTTCACAGTCCGGGTTAATTACCCTGAAACCAAATATCACTCCTCTGAGCAGGTACTGCCAGTCTGGGTCAGTGTCACCCCTCAGAAACAACTCGCAAAAGACCCGGCAAGGACGTAGTTGCGCAATGCAGCCCGTTATGCTGTGGGTGCATGCACAGAGACCCTGGGCACAATCATCCGAGATGTCAAAAACCACCGGCCTGTCCCCCGCAGTCTCTCGGGCTGTGACTCTGAGAGCGCAATTTTTGGCGCCAATATGTTCAACCGTCACCCAGCTGTCTGCGGCGTCGGGGAGGCCCTCCCAGCCCCTTATGTAATCGCTCCCAGGTTGGTGGCGGTGTCTGACCTCGCCCCCCCCACCCGGCCCCGCCGCCCCGCACAAGATCATAGGCGGTTGGGTCACTGGCATCTGTGCCCCCCCCCGTGGTTGTGGTGTGTGTTCTGGAGTTCTGACGGTTGGCGCATCCCGCCCTGCCATTATGGGCGGCCATAACGCCATCTCTGGGGTCGCTGCCCTCACCCCACCCTCCGAGCTACTGGTTTTAATTACTGACTCGCCGGCTTTCATATTTCGGATACCACCTTCCCTGTTATTTTTAAAATTATCAGTGATGGCACATTTGTACGTAGCCGAAGTTAGATTGGGAATATTCTCACCGGGGATGGTACCCACCATATCAGCACCGACATTGTAAGCGCTAGCAGTTTCACGGGTTGAATTCAATTTGTGGGCGTGTGGGTTCATGCCTGGTGTTGGCCCGCCGTCCGGGTGGCCGTTATCCGCCTTGTGGCGGCTTTCACTGAAACACTCGTCATAACATTTATTTATACTATTAGAAGCATGTCCGGGTTCCCCGGTGTCCCCACTATCTATGGTGGGATTGATATTATGACCATTCACATTGTGATGTACAGTGTCAGTTTGGCAATCCGCCTGAGTAATTTCATATTCACAGGGTGTATTGCGTATCTTACTTTCGCCGGAACCTCTACTTATAGTAGGGTGATGGCCCGGAGACCTAACGTAACTGCCTTCGTATTTAGAGCAATCTTTACCTGCTTTTGGTTCAACTGAATTACCACTTACATCTCGGCGGACAGTATCATTCCGGCAATTCGCCTGTTTATTTGCATGCACATAGGGTATAGTACACATTTCGGTTTTGACGTAATCAGCACCCCCTGTAACAAAGACACATTCAACAGCCTTATCATCGCCAATTCCACAGTTAGTGTTCTCAATATTCACATGCGCTCCACCGACATCGTCTAAACCACCCTCCCCGCCCCTACCAGGGCACTGGCCGGGACGGCAAGGACGCTTAACATGACAAACATAGGCATTCACAGTTTTATCGAGGTTGGTGATTATACCGACAGCATGGGGTTCTTTAGTTATATCAGTCTTAGTCTCACGGGACGGTTTCCGGTCTGCCGTAGATTGTCTGCCGTCTCCCTCAGTCTGTCAGTCCCTCTGACATTTCGTCTGTTTGTGTGACTTACTGCCACACTTCCCGCATGCATGATTGAATCCACACACCTCGTCCGAGCGCGGGCACCCGGTTTCTCTGTTCCAGAGAAAACAGGCGCGCTTGCCGCCACCCGAGCCAGCTACCCGCCTGTTGCTGGCGGTAGTAGCGCGTTTCGGCTTCATGTGGTGTGCGCCATAGTGCACCACGCTCGCCCCCTGGAAGCTTTCAGAGAAGGCGGCGAAGCCGTGTGCCTCCGCCTTTTTGCGGATAGCCGTATCATATGAAACGTGGGCTGCGTCTTTGAAATCGTCTGTCATCGCACGGACAGACAGAAAGTGTACGTGCTCTAAAAAGGCCCTGTAATCTTTAACAGTCAGGTTGTCTATATCTAGGCACCAGAGCGTGGAGGCTGCCACCAGTTCGTGGGGGTTCAGCTTCCGTACATCTTTAGCAGCAACAGTGAAGTGTTTCAGGGCCCACTTACGTTTCCTGCGTCTAGTGGAGCTGCTGGATCGGCTTTTGGAGTCTGATCCGCTCCGTCGTCCCGACCTGCGTCCCCGGGATCGGGTCCGGCGGCGCGAACGGGTCCCGTATGATGAGTGGCCCGCCGTCAGGTCTGCCGTCCGGTCTGCCTGCGGCCGGCTGGAGGCCGTCGTGGCCTCCCCCTCTGCGCTGCCGCCCGCTGCCCCGTCTCCTACCGGGCCATCCCCCGTCATCCCGGCCTGGTTTGCGATCCTGTTGGCCCGTCTCCGGGCGAGTCTGTCCCGCTTCTCCTCCAGGACAGCCACCCTCTCCTCCATCTCCATCGCATCTACGGCCGCCCTCGCCGATTTCTCGCGGTCCTCCATCGACATCGTCTGCATAGTGGAAGCCAGTGAGTCCGACTCCTGCTTGGATTTGGCCATCCTGTCTGCTGAGGTTCTCCTTGATAACCGTGTGTGCTGACCGTCCGCTCCTTCACTCTCCAGCTGATAGCGAGCGCAAGTCTCAAGATCTCCCTCTGGGTGGTGTTCGCCGCAGAGGGAACAGTAGTAGTAGACTGGCATCAAGCCGGGAGCCGGGAGCGGGGAGCGGGTAGCGTGACACGTCCGTTCTGTCTACATCCGGTGGAGGTGAGGAGGGTAGGTGGAGCCACCCGTACAGTGTTGTCTTACGGAGTATAACAATAAAGTAATAATTAACCCTTACGTATCTTTATACTTGCATAATCCGTTATACATCACATAAATATATATAAATATATATATATATGTATATATATATATGTATAGAGGGTATTCCCGTGACGTCATCAACCGGATGCGCGGCCAGTGTGGCGATATCAACCAGTAAACAACCTGCCAGTTGCAGTAACATAGTAGATCATTCTTTCAGTTGTATTCAAAATTAATAGAAATGCAGAGCCTTAACCTTATAAATTTAATATAATCTTTTAGTTCAATTTGTTTTCTATATGTGTGCCAATCTGTTTTTTTCTAGGTGGTGTAGCTTGAGAGATATATAACTTTTTCTGTATGAAGATTGCGCACATCCATTGACGATGCATTGAGTTTGCTGATATGAGCATTGCAACACATCAATTTTATTTCAAATTAATAAAAATGCAGAACCCTAACCTTACAAATTTATTATAATCTTTTCATTGAATATGTTTTCTATATGTGTTCCAAGCGGTTTGTTTCTAGATGGTGTAATTTTAGAGATATTTCACATTTTCTGTATGAATATTGCTCACTGCCATTGACAATGCATTGAGTTTGTTGGGTTTGTTATTGTGGTTCTATCGCCACAATGGCCACACTTCCGTGTGGCGTGACGTCAGTGCATACCCTCTATATAGTGTTTGAACTCATACAGTGGTTTTTTTCCGCGTCTCTGATTAATGAAGGTTCAATCAAATTGATGGTGTACTGTACGACTGCTGTTACAGGTGATCAACAGCCTGGATTCTTTGTGGGTTTAACACCAAAAAAAGTCACTGAGCCGTGACTAATAGTAACACGAGGCCCACTGGACTGTGGCCACCTTACTACCACAGGGCTGGTTTTACTAATAGTACAACGACCGGGCGCGATGGCCTACTAAGTAGAGCGCGGTCCTCGTGTGCGGAAGGTCGGGAGCTCGGTTCCTGGTCGAGTCAAGCCAATGACTTTAAAATTGATACTTGTCGCTTCCTAGCCTGGTGCTCAGCATTAATAGGATAGGGCAAGGACTGGTTAGGTCAGGATAATGTGACTGAGTGGGATATGTCGGGTCATGGTGCTGGTAGCCTGATTTCCCAGTAGGGCAGCACTATTAAGTCACCATGAATGTGCACTGTCACAAGTCGGTACACATTCTGATATGACCTTAGATGTTGCCAGGACATAAAACTCCAACAACCAACCAATACAAAACGTTTGTCACATTAACAGACATACCTCAATGTATTATGCCAGGATAGGCAGGCTGATAGTACTTGTGCACCATTGATTTGTATGAGTTTTTAGTAGGATGTCTATGGCACTCAGTAGTCCTACTGACTAAAGGCCAGTCACATACACATTGGTGGACGTAGTTGAAATTAGTGGAGGCTAATGTAGTTGAACGTAGTGGAGGTTAACTTAGTTGAACATAGTTGAACGAAGTTGAACGTAGTTGAATGTACCAGAGCAGTATGGATGCTGGTACGTTCAACTATGTTCAACTACGTTCAACTACGTTCAACTACGTTCAACTACGTTCAACTACGTTCAATTACGTTCAACTACGTTAGCCTCCACTATGTTCAACTACGCGCACTAACGTGTATGTGACCCGGCCATAAGACTCAACATTGCTTAATTTGGGTAAATTTACGAGAACTCGTGTTTCCAACGTCACTGATATTAGCATTAAAAATGCTGTAATCTCTGACGTCCAATGTGTTCTCTTCTCCTTCTTCCTCTTCTTCAACTAGTCCTGAAAGCAGGCAGGATGGCCGGCTGAGTTGAGTGTCCGCTTCCTGTATGGCAGGTCGTGGGATTCGAACTCCCATGTTCAAACCCTGGTTGAGTCAAACCAATGACTTAAACGTTGTTCCTTTTCGCTACATAGTCTGGCGCTCGGCATTAGAAGGATAAAGAAAGAAGACAATGCCATGAGGAAGACCAATTGTCCGCTATTGACATTTCCCTTGCTTTTGTTTGTTTGTTGTTGCTTAACGTCCTAGGAATATCTAAGGTCATATCAGGAGGGGTACCGACTTGTGACAGTCCACACTTGTGGCGACTTTATTGTACTGCCCCACTGGGAAACCATGCCAGCAGCACCATGACCTGATATCCCACTCAGTCACATTATACTGACCCTGAGCCAACCAGTCCTTGCCCTATCCTAATAGTACCAAGCACCATGCTAGGAAGTGACAAGTATCAATTGTTAAGTCATCAGTTTGACTCGACCAGGATTCGAACCCACAAACTCATGGGTTCGGATCTCCCGATCTCACAAAGCAGGAGCGGACGTTCTACTCATTCGGCCACCCCGTCTGGTAATTTCCTCAGCTTAATCAATTATTGCACAACAACAACAAAACAACACAAAATATATTTGTTTAAATAACACAACTTAAAAAAATCTACCTCGTTTTCAGAATAGAAAATGAAACCGGAAATGGTCGCAACTCCATAGTCGCAAGGGCTTCTGGTGTATGCTTAGCATTTCTGGTCCCACTGCAATAAAGACATACACACTTCTTTTTGCTAATCATCCGAGTAGTGGCGTGGGTCGGGGTTGTGTTGGAGTTTGAGGTCCTGGAAACATCTACGGTCATAGCAGGACGGGTACCGACTTGTGACAGCGCGCACTTATGGCGACTTTATAGTATAGTATAGTACTATAGTACTGCCCCACTGGGAGACCAGGCCGCCAGCACCATGATGTGATATCGCACTCAGTCACATTATCCTGACACCGAGCCAACCAGTCCTTGCTCTATCCTAATAATGCTGGAGTGGTCGATGGTGGGTCATGAGTAGTGGGTGGTGTGTTGTGGAGCGTGAAACAAAACAGAATGCCTTTCACATTAATGTAGAAACCTGGACTGAGCACGGTCTTGGAAAGCTTGTTTTATTTAATGATGCATCTAGAGCGCATTCATTTGTATCATCAGCTATTGGATGACAAACATATATATGGACATTCTGACATATTTCTTTGGAGGAAACCTGCCACCACCACATAGGCCACTCTTTCTGATAAGCAGCAAGGGATCTTTTATATGCACTTCCCCACAGACAGGACAGCACATACCACAGCCTTTGATGAACCAGTTGTGGACCACTGGTTGGAAGGAAAATAGCCCAAACTGCAAATGGGTCCCACTGAGCAGGATCGATAGGATGACCGACACATTCACAGGTAGACACTACCGCATGAGCTACGTCTCGCTCTGCCCTATCCTAATAGTGCCGGGGTGGTGGGTGGTGGGTGGTGGGATGTGGGTCGTGGGTCGTGAGTGGTGGGTGGGGTGGTGTGTGGTGGAGCATGAAATACACACCAACAGAATGGCCTCCACAATAATGTAGAAGAATCCTGAACTGAGGTAGGGATTCGGCCTCCACATTAATGTAGAAGAAGCCTGGACTGAGGTAGAGACTTGGCCTCCACATTAATGTAGAAGAAGCCGGGACTGAGGTAGAGACTTGGCCTCCACATTAATGTAGAAGAAGCCGGGACTGAGGTAGAGACTTGGCCTCCACATTAATGTAGATGAAGCCTGGACTGAGGTAGGGACTTGGCCTCCACATTAATGTAGAAGAAGCCGGGACTGAGGTAGAGACTTGGCCTCCACATTAACGTAGAAGAAGCCTGGACTGAGGTAGGGACTTGGCCTCCACATTAATGTAGAAGAAGCCGGGACTGAGGAAGAGACTTGGCCTCCACATTAATGTAGAAGAAGCCTGGACTGAGGTAGAGACTTGGCCTCCACATTAATGTAGAAGAAGCCGGGACTGAGGTAGGGATTCGGCCTCCAAATTAATGTAGAAGAAGCCTGGACTGAGGTAGAGACTTGGCCTCCACATTAATGTAGAAGAAGCCTGGACTGAGATAGAGACTTGGCCTCCACATTAATGTAGAAGAAGCCTGGACTGAGGTAGAGACTTGGCCTCCACATTAATGTAGAAGAAGCCTGGACTGAGATAGAGACTTGGCCTCCACAATAATGTAGAAGAAGCCGGGACTGAGGTAGAGACTTGGCCTCCACATTAATGTAGAAGAAGCCTGGACTGAGGTAGGGACTTGGCCACCACATTAATGGAGAAGAAGCCGGGACTGAGGTAGAGACTTGGCCTCCACATTAATGTAGAAGAAGCCGGGACTGAGGTAGAGACTTGGCCTCCACATTATTGTAGAAGAAGCCGGGACTGAGGTAGGGATTCGGCCTCCACATTAATGTAGAAGAAGCCGGGACTGAGGTAGAGACTTGGCCTCCACATTAATGTAGAAGAAGCCGGGACTGAGGTAGAGACTTGGCCTCCACATTAATGTAGAAGAAGCCTGGACTGAGGTAGAGACTTGGCCTCCACATTAATGTAGAAGAAGCCGGGACTGAGGTAGGGATTCGGCCTCCACATTAATGTAGAAGAAGCCTGGACTGAGGTAGAGACTTGGCCTCCACATTAATGTAGAAGAAGCCGGGACTGAGGTAGAGACTTGGCCTTCACATTAATGTCGAAGAAGCCTGGACTGAGGTAGGGACTTGGCCTCCACATTATTGTAGAAGAAGCCTGGACTGAGGTAGGGACTTGGCCTCCACATTAATGTAGAAGAAGCCTGGACTGAGATAGACTGGACTTGGACCCCAGCACATTGATGGCATGAGCAGGTGGACTGAAACACCCGCAATCTAGTATAAGTGTGTACACCCCCACCTACGCCACTCGGCGAGTGTGTGGGGCTGTCAAAAGGCCATGAGGTATGGGCCGTGCTCGGTGTGTAATCGATACCTTTGTGTAACTGGATCCCGTCCCCCGCCAGCCAGCGCCCATTGTCGAGGCGTTGGATCATGTACTCGGCTCACCCGGGGCTTTTATTTTACACCGACCTATGCGCCACTCAGGCGGGCAGGCAAGCAGGGCGGGGTGGCGGGGAGGGCGACCGGCCCACGCACCCACACGTCCGGCCAGCACAGGGCTCAGCACCTGCCGTACGCACCCCAAGGTCCCCACAGCCCCAGGGAATAATCAGATAATATTGCCGCTAGGGTAGCTCTGCCCTACTGCGTCATCATCATGATGCTGTCAGTCGCAATGCGACAAAGACCGCTTTCATTACTTAATCGCCGCTTTGTGCGGTTGTACATTTCATAAAAGCTGCTTGGAAAGTGTTGACGTGCTGCTGGCTTTTGCAAGTTACTAGCGGCACTCTCTCAGGGAGCAAATAGATGATGTCACATTTGTGCTGGTACCGACCTGCATGATAACAGCTAACAGTAACAATACCAGGCATACATGGTTATTTTTGATAACCTAGATTAATTAAATGGAAATATAACTAAACTAGGCCATCATAAAATACTTTAAATCCTATTTTGCTTGTAGCTTTATCAGTTATAAAAAAAGGTTTTGGATTAAGCCACCATTTTTTCGACCCCGAGTGTGGATAAGCGGATTTGCTTATTCGACCCGAGTCTGTAGGATGTGCGCATGCGCCAAAAAGTGGCTCGCGTGACCCGAGTTGATTAATCGATTACGCCCACAATGTAAGGACAATTAACTGCAGTGTTACAAGACACGATTCCACGGGCACCAAACGAAGTAACACAAATAAGTGAAACATCGATACGAGTATACTTACACACTGGAGCGATTAAATGGAAATATTATACTGTTACCGGTGTTGCAGTTTCCGCGGCACACCAGTTTGCGAGGGACACATCCATTCAAATGCATTGTCAATGGCCATGAGTGATCTTCATACAGAAAAAGTCAAATATCTCTCAAATCCGAGAAACAAACCGCTTGGCACACCTACAGAAAGCATATTCAACAAACAGATTATATAAATTTATAACATTAGGGTTCTTGATTTCTATTAATTTTGAATAAAACAAATGTTTTGCACTGCGCATACTGTCAAACTCAAGGCATTGTCAATGGTCGCACGCAATCTGCATACAGAAAATACAGCAAAAGTGAAATATTTCTAAAACCACACCACCTAGGAACAAATCGCTTGGTACACATATAGAAAGCATCTTTACCAAAAACATTATATTAAATTTATAAGGTTAGTGACGATGCTGTTCGATTTTGACGCATGCGCAGAAGCGATGTGTCCCTCGCAAACTAGCGTACCACGGAAACTGCAACACCGGACGCGGTGGCGAATCGGTAGAGGGCAGGGCTTCCTCCTTTGCTTTGTATTTGCTTAGCTTCTTTTTTTTAAGCATTTATTTTTTAAATTAAAAAAAAAAAATGTTTTTATAGCTTTTTTTCTTTTAGATATTTATTGACCTCGTTGTATGTGGTCTTATCTAGGCTTTCAATCACAACTTACTGGGAAATGACAGTCGTCCTGTTCAAGGCTTCCCCCTGATCCAGTAAGTCGATCCCAGCAGCCACGCCCCACTCTGCTGCTGTTCGGTGTAGATGGTTGGTGAAACTCGCCTAGGAGTACTGTCAACTCCGATTTACCAAAGAGCCCCTGCTGTGAACGCCTTGTTGTGGTTGGTTGGTTGGTTGTTGGAGTCTTGAGGAGCGGGACATAGCTCAGGCAGTAAAGTGTCCACCTGTGAAGGTTTGGGTCATCCTATTGATCCTGCTCAGTGGACCCATTTGCAGTATGAGCTATTTTCCGTTCCAACCAGTGGTCCACAACTGGGTCATCAAAGGCTGTGGTATGTGCTGTCCTGTCTGTGGGGAAGTGCATATAAAAGATCCCATTATGCTTATCAGAAAGAGTAGCCTATGTGGCAGCAGCGGGTTTCCTCCAAAGAAATATGCCCAAAAGCTGATGATAAAAATCGATATGCTCTAGATGTGTCATTAAATAAAACAAACCTTTTTGTTGGAGTTTTACATCCTGACAATATCCGATGGTTTTGAGTTTCTGCCATTGTTCTGAGATAAATATATTAAATTGATTGTATTAATCTACCTTCCTTTAGTTTGAATTTTTTTTAAATTTTAAATGGCTAGGTTTTGAGATATTTGAAGTGAAAATATGTCAAATTAGTTTTGGCACACATGCCAGAATTCTGACACCACAGGCTTAAACTGTAACAGTTTCTATTAAATTGACTCAGTATTCCATTCAATGTTCCAACAAATGCTTAATAAGTGCATCGCTATCTAAAGCCCTGTTCACACACGGGCCTTAAGTCGCCTCAACTAGTTCGCCTCATCTAAGTCGACTCACATTGGCCTTGTGGACACGACGCTGAGGTGAATTAGGGCTGAGTCGACTCATCTAGTTTGCCTCAAGTACACGACGTCGCGAGGTAGTTTACATGAAGCGAACTAGCTTGGGTCGGCCTATCTTGCGTGTGTGGACGGTAGTGGTTTACTTGAGGCAGTTTAAGCACGTCCCACGCATGCACAGTCCAGCGCTGAGTTTGGTGATTTTCCGGTCGATCACAAGCGCATACTATATAATTTGGTCTATGAAAGAGCTAGCTGTGCACAGATATTGTTGTCATCATTTTTTTAAGGTTTTCAATGCCCAGGAGAAGTTTGGACAGTTCCAAAACAATATGATTCAGTCAATACAGATCTAGGTCAAACCCACACAATCTCCTGATGATGTCGACTAACTGAAACTGGCGCTGGTTTGGACGGTCGAGCTCATGCGCAGATATCGACTTCCACCTTAAACCTCCCCAAGTACTGCATGTGTGGACTCGACACACTTTCACAACTAGTTTGCCTCATCTAGTTTGCCTTATCTAAATCGACCTAAAGTTGTGTGTGTGAACACGGCTTAAGTTAGATATGTAGAATCAATTCTAGATAATTGTTGTGCGTTTGAAAATTTGATGTTTTCATCGGAATATGCAGCTTTAATCAACTAATATACAAAAGATACACCAATAAAACCCCACATACACCTTTCGATAAGACGCACAATTATCCACTTATTACCATAAATTCATCTACAGCCATTTTGTATCTATTTATATTTTAATTTTATTTTATTTCATTTTGTTTGACATATTATGCGTCGCGTGAAACGCACAGGTTGTCAAGCCAATGGAATCTCGGCTTTAATTATAGAGCTGGCCAACATCGCAGAGTAAGCCGAACTTGGGAGATAACAAGCTGAGCATTTTTCTCTCGATTCTCGGAAGAACAGAGGCAACTTTAATTAATTAGGCACATTCTTGGATTCGTTCTTAAAGAAACAAATTTGCTTCTTTTTTTAAAGTAGTTTTTATAAATAAGAATTTTAAGAAAATGGAAATATCGGGTCCTCTGAGGGAAACGCAAATTACAAGCAACAGCTCACATTTCGGAGACTGATTTTATGTTCGCAGAATTAACCACAAAGGAAATGCAGTAATAGCTTTAAAGTTTTATTCTCCGCTTTTGATTTTTGCCATACGCTAATCTAAATTTGTTGTTGTTGGTACATTAGTTGTTTAAGCAGGGGAAATTTCAGTCGCAGATGACTGGTCTTCCTCATTCCACTGCTCCTTGCCCTATCCTAGTAATGCCGAGCGTTTGGCTAGGAAGTGACAAGTATCAATTCTTACATCATCGGTTTGAATCGACCAGGATTCGAACCCACGATCCCGTGATCTACCAACACGGGAGATGGATGCTCTAACTCATTCGGCCATCCCATCTGGTTGGAATATGTTGTCGTGATGATCTACTTTGTATTAACTTGAAGTAGCTTCCTGATAAATGCCTCTTTTTGGAGATGCTTGAAAGGAAAACATTTCAAATAGATTTGGTGTGCATGCTGAAATGCTGGATATAAACGGTTTTTGTGGATTAAAATAGCATCAGCGTACCAAGCGCCCACACTGGCAACCACGAGGCACTGGACCTCATAATCATAGGCGTGTGAATCAAGGCTGAGTAGCACAGGAGTACCAGACTCAGCTACACTGGCGCCTGTTTGGCTTAGTTGACCTCTTTTCGGTGTACGACTTGAAGCGGTTATGGCTTCTATTAATTTAACTTAACGGTAGAGGTTTTGGGTTTTTTGTCATATATTTAAAATGAATACATGGAGCTGGTCGGTATAATCTCTTTGGCTTTAGTTTCAATTAACTTAATTATAAACGATAAATGTTTGGTTTTTGAGACAAATTGAAGTGAAAATGTGTAAATTTAATCTTGGCATGCATTCAAAATGTTGCTTCAGCAGTAACCGGTTTCATTAAATTGACTACGTATTCCTTCTATGTAAGAACAAATAATCCTCACCTAACTTGTATATGTCTAGGGAAGTCATTTTTAAAATATAAGTTTAATGCTTCAATTATTCATTGCCACTTTAACAGTACTTCTATGAAGCAATACATATTTTACTGTTACCACCAGTATCGAAGGTGCATAGGTAGGGTCAAATCTAAAGGCTCTCTCACACCCCACCGGATTGGGGTACCGGATAGAAAACGGACACTGTCCGTTGAAATACGTCAATGTCCAGTTTATATACAGTACCCATCAGGGCCCATATGCAGGAGTCGGTGGTAGCGGGTTTTGGTGTTAGCGCGTATCACCGTGTAGCTATTACCGACATCAGGAACTGTGTCAAGTGGTATGCAGGAGCGCGTAACACTTTGATTATAGCTACACGTGAAGTTATTTATAGATTTGGGAAATCCCTAAATGCTATCATATTTAACAGAAATACATATGCAATAAGTGAAATTTCATGAAATTAAACCTAAATTCGAAGCAATATTAATATGTTCGAATCGACGAATTTAAAGTAAACAAATCGCCGCCGCCGCATCGACGTCGCTTTCCATACTGGCAGTGGCAGCGGCGGTTGCTTGCATTCGTCGGTTCGACAATATTAATATCGTCGCCTTTGCGGCGGCAGCATTAATCTCGCTTTGATTTTAGGGTTAATTTAATCAAATTTCACTTATTGCGTATGTAATTCTGTTAAATATGACAGCATTGAATAGATTTGGTACCTATCACCACCTGTAAACCTGCAATTTTTCAGGGGTAACGTAACACCGGTTAAGCTTTTGGTGTTATGCCTATCACCGCCTCATGCCTACCACTTTTCACCGCTACCCCGGAAATTCCCTCCTACCACCGTTTTAGCTCGCTATCCCGAAAACCACCGACTCCTGGATACGGCCCCTGGCGTGTCCGTTATCTGTCTTGCAGTGTCCGATGGGAAGTTTTGAACATGCACAAAACTTGTACCAGACACAACCGGACTGACGTGTACGGTTGGTGTCCGTTTTAAGTCCATTTAGTCCTCTTTGTCCGTTTCATGTCCGGTAACCATCCGTTACATCTCCGGTTTGCTTCCTGAATAGTCCGTTGACAGCGTTGCGGGAATTCGGTCCGTCTTTTTTTTGTTTTTTTTCGGCGCGTCCTTTAACAGTCCGGTACGTGTCCGTTTGACATTCGGTTATCGTCCGGTTCTCATCCGTTGCCTATTCGTTAATGTACGTTCCTTGTCCGTTTAGCATCCGTTTCGTCCGGCCGCCTTTGACCCGAAATGGTAACATTTCGACACATTTCGATACATTTTGATACCTAACACCACGGACTGATGTTGGCATAACGTAACCCAACGTACCTCAACATAATGACGAAATGTCATCTATGTCAGGCTTACGTTGGCTCTTACGTCGTAGTGTGACAGCCCTGTAAGCTAACCACAACACATCGCCCATGATTAAAGCAAACTCTTGGGGGCTATTTAAATTCCAGGCATAATACAACCAGGAGGTAAACTTTAAACTATAAAACCAAAAACTAATGATTACTAATGGTAATACAAGATGGTGAAGGTAGTCAAGGAAAGTAGGTATAGGCAACCAAACAACTAACCAAATGTATAACTAACAATCTCACAAGGGATAGGAAGATATGCAAAGATATTAACAAACGGACAAAGAATGCATGCAATAGATGTCAGTGCAGACACAAGGTGACGTAATAGTGCTGCCTCATTGGGAGACCAGGCTGCCAGTACCATGACCTAATATCACAATCAGTAACATTATCCTGATACTGAGCTAACTAGTCCTTGCCCTATCCTAGTAATGCTGATAACCAGGCTAGGTAGCGACAAGCTTTGTAAGTTCATTGGTTTGACTCAACCGGGAACTAAACTCCCGACCTTCCACACGGGAAGCCTGCACTCTACCAACTCGGCCATCACATCCTGTGGGTGAGTGTGGGATAAGGTTGCGGCCTGTGTTGGACGGGTAGGGACTTCTCTGCTCACTCTCAAGATAATATGACTGAGTGGGATATCGAATTATGATGTTGGTATCCCAGTGGGGCAGCACTATAAAGTCGCCATTAGCGCGCTCTGTCACAATGTAAAAATATACGGATTTTCGGTTTGGAATTATATATTGGCAGAGAGCATTATTATTCTTGGGCGATGGAGTGGGGACAATGTTATGTAAACTAAAAGTAATAATATCCCACTGATTTTTTAAATGTTTCTCTATGCATCCATAAAAGAGTGCAATTGGAGAAAGGGTCATTTTAACAGAGATCTATTGTAACTGTTTGCAGCTACCTGTCCCTACATGACCACTGGGCCCGCACACCAGCCTAATCTGCATATACACACAGAACACCACCTGCAGCTGGGTTGAGTGACAGCCACCACTACCTTGGCCTTCTGCCCACACTAGCCTCACTTTGAGATTAATTAATTATTCAAGACACTGCTTCAGGCACACTGGAGAGTGATCACTCTACTCCTGGCTCTTGAGTGAGACACACCTACTCTTGAGCAGGAACCCCAGACACTCCCTCTGATGCTAGCAAAATTCATATATTCCAATTGAGTGTGAACACAGCCATAGGACTCCTGCCCCATGGGCGCTAGACACTGCTTTCTATACAGGCTAAAGTAGTAATGAGCTACTGTGTGGCTGGAAGGTAAGGGGTGTGGATGATAGGTCACGGGTAAGTGGACAGGAGTTGGTGTTATTAAAGCACAACTTCCCCACTGTTTATCTATGTGACTTGTCTTCATTCTTCCTTAGTATTGGTTAAATGAGCTGATAGATAAGTGATATGAAGGGGAGAGTTTTATAATATTATCTGGTGTCCCAAACGTGGCCGGGCATTCAGTAATATCACAACAAGGCGAGGTATCCATCCTGACATAACCTTAGATAATTAGGAAGTTGGTTTTTGGAATGTTATGTCATGGCAACATCTGAGGTCATATCAGGATGGCTACCGAATTGTGACAGTGCGCACTCAAGGTGAGTTCATAGTCCTGCCCCACTGGGAGACCAGGCCACCAGCACCATGACCTGATATCCTACTCAGCCACGTTATCCTGACACTGAGCAAACCAGTACTTGCCCTGTCCTAATAATGCTGAGCACCTGGCTAGGAAGCGACAAGTATCAATTTTGAAGTCATTGGTTTGAATTGACCAGAGTTCGAACCCATGGGTTCGAATCCCACGATCTACCGAAAGCAATTAGGAAGTTAAACCCCAATCAGCAATGCCCATAAATGCCCCAAAGCCCTTCTCAATCCAGCTACAGGGTGCGTCATTACACCCTCATCACACCAAACTAGTTCTCAAAACGTCCGACCCCATCATAAAACAGGGTAGAACGTGGCCGCTGAAAGTTTTGAACATGCTCAAAGTTCTAGAACACCCTTCCTTCCTTGCCTGTCCATGCAGTTCATAAAAAGTTAGTAAAACATTGCTACTTTGTTCACTATGTTCGCACACAGTTTGAGCCCATTCAACAACATGTTCACGAATGTAGTAAGAACTACTTTGGTGTGATGGGGGTATTAACAGATGCTTTGTTTTGGTTGTTTTTGCGTTTATTAATGTGTCTTGTTTTTAGCCCTCCTCCCCACCTGACTGTTGATTTCCAACTGCTGTTCTCGAAATATGGCTTAGAGTAGCCAACACATCCTGGGCCCGTATTCATGTAGTGGTGCCAGGCATATCCGGTGCTACACGCTAGCTCTGGGGTAGCTATCCGCGGCTAGCGGCGGGTTGAAGAAATAGGTCAAGTCGTATTCACCAATGTCCAAGCCGCCGCGGATAGCTAACCATGAGTTTATTTATAGATTTGGGAAATCCCTCTCTGCTTGTACCTGGCGACCACCCCTATTTGACAATAACACCGCCGATTCGGCGGCGATGGTGATTTGTTTTGTTTAGATTCGTCGATTCGACAATATGAATAACACCGCTGTTGCTGCGGCAGCATTAATATCGGTTCGAATTTAGGGTTAATTTGATCAAATTTCACTTATTGTGTATGTAATTCTGTTAAATATGATAGCATTGAATAGATTTGGGCCTAATACATTGCCGCAGATGCGGCGGCGGCGATGTTTTGTTGATTTAGACAGTATGGATATCGACGTTGATGCGGCGGCAGCGATTTGTTTAGTTTACATTCGTTGATTCGACAATATGCATAACGCCGCCAATGCGGCGGCAGCGTTAATAACGGTTCGATTTTAGGGTTAATTTGATTAAATTTCACTTATTGCATATGTAAATCTGTCAAATATGATCGCATTGAATAGATTGAGAGCCACACAAGCACACTAAGCGGCGCGGCTAGCAGTTAAACCTGACTTGAAATCAGGGTAGCTTAGCCTAGGCTACGGTCGGCGGCTAGCGCTGGCACACGCACATGAATACAGATTTTCCACCGTTAGCCATGTGGGGCTACCGTAGCTGCGGTTAAGGCCCTGTCACCAGCACATGAATACGGGCCCTGGTCTCTAATATACTATACATAGACCAGCATGAATGGGGTAACAGTGTGAAAGGAGGGGAGTTCCCAATTGTGTTATTATAGTCAACGCCTAGCACTCAGGGTAGGCCTACACCTAAGCCTGTTACCGGGCGCGGTGGCAGAATCAGTAGAGCGCGGTTCTTGCGTGTGTGAGATCGGGATTTCGCTTCCCGGTCGAGTCAAACCAATGACTTATAAAATTGATACTTGTTGCTTCCTAAGCTGGTTCTCGGCATTAATAAGACAGGACAAGGACTGGTTAGCTCATTGTCAGGATAATGTGACTGAGTGGGGTATCAGGTCATGGTGCTGGTGGCCTGATTTCCCAGTGGGGCAGCACTATAAAGTCACCATGAGTGTGCCGTGTCACAAGTAGGTACACATCGTGATATAACCTTCGATGTTGATAGGACATACAACTCCAGCAACAAACCAATCTAGCATGCACCTAAGCGTAGGACCTGAACTAATCATTTCACTAGATTATAGCTTGCGCGTCTGATTCAGGACACTCTTTCAATCCGCTGATCCGAGGCGAGTATGGTATTGCACCATATATCATCACCAATAGACGAGATTACCGTTCCGACTGCGCATGTGCTGAAAACGGCGCTGACAGCAAAGCAAAGGTGTACGGCCATTGAGTTTGACGATACGCGTAGGGCAAAACTTCGATTTTATTCAAAATTAATATAAATACATAACAATTTGGCACAAACATGGATGGATGGATGCAATATAATAATATAATGAATAAGTTTAAGACACAACTCTCCATAGTTAAGCATTTTGAGCTAAGAAACATACAATTTCAGTCACTTTACAGACTAATGTTTACATCACCATTGAGTGATTGACTTGACATAGGTAATTCTTGTTCTAAATATTAAAATATGAAATGTGTCAACAACAATTTGTTTCAAAGAAATATATGACCAATATCTGATTAACCCTACTCATTTTCTAGTTCTACATATGTCCTTAACCATAGGATATAAATAAAAATATGAATAAAATAAGTAAAACTGACTCTGGCTATTCCTCTAACACTAGTTAGAGACCAAGCACATCATGGTTTACAAATATTTCACAGTGGACAGGCTTGAATTATTCACAGTCTATCAGAACAGCACAACATCGGGACAAGTGGAGAACCATTGCATCCAACCCTCGACTAGAGGATGGAACTATTGATTGATTGATTGAGTCTGAGTGCCCAGATTTGTCTAAATCTAAATGCACATGGGATAAGATGTGCTGATTATATTGATGTAAATGCAATGCTGGATAAAAGATTAATATCTTAATTTATTAAATATTTTTTTAGTTGGTATTCTATATTTCAAACAAGAGCTGAGATGAGCTGAAGCTAGCACATTTCATAGCTGGACCCAGTGTATCAGCATGTGCCATGTGCTTCTCGCGTGTTTGTTTTTCTTCCACGCATCCCACAATGCACCGCGCGGCTGGAATGGCGATGAAGTCTATAGCGGTGGATTATGGCATGCGCTAGCAATAGGTAACTCTTTTAATCTTTGAATTCTGGGAAAATAAAGAACCCTTTTGAAGGGGACTAAAGACTCAAGCCTAGTTATCACTTTAAATCATTCTAAGAATTTGAAATCCTGGCAAAAGCAGTTAGTGCAGATGTTGCTTAAAGTCGAATAGTCCGATTGTTTTGAGTTTTTGTCATTTTCTTAAATAAATATATTAGGTTGTTCCTTATAATTTACCTTGCATTAGTTTGAAGTAACTTATATTAAATGACAAACTTTTGAGATATTTGAAGCGCAGCCGTGCAAACTTAATTTTAGCAAGCACGCCAAAACTCTGACAATATAGGCTTCTGCAGTAACAAGTTCTAAATTGTATGTGTTCATCACACTGTGCAGCTTTAAGCTTATTAAATGCAATCCATCATAGTATATCCTCAGCACGTGGTCCCATGCATAGATAATAAATGTTAGCATCACTCATGTTAGATTTAATTAGATTTTCCTCGTATTGTGTTGGGGTTGTGCAAATTGCATCTCTTCAGAATATGGTCGATGGACCACTGAATGTTTCGGCGCTACAAATAGATTTATTCAATGAATAAAAGATCCTAAAAATGAGTGAAAAGAAGAGAAAGCTGAGAAGTGACAGTGACAGTGACAATGACAGTGACAGTGAATGCAGGCAGCCTGGACGCCCACCACTTCAATAAGACGATTGTTATTTGTTGTTTTACATCCTAACAACATCTATGATCATATCAGGACGGGCACCAACTTGTGACAGTGCACGCTCATGGTGACTTTACAGTGCTGCCCCACTATGAAATCAGACCACTGGCACCATGACCCGATATCCCACTCAGTTGCATTATTCTGACACTGAGCTAACAAGTCCTTGCCCTATCCTATTAATGTCGAGCGCCAGGCTAGGAAGCGACATGTATCAATTTTATAAGTCATTGGTTTGATTCAACCGGGAACTGAACTCTCGATCTCCCATACGTGAGGCCTGCGCTCTACCGATTCGGCCAGGGCGCCCAGTCACGAAGGCGAAGGCGCCTGTCTGACATGCGCCGTGAACAGCTTAGGGCCCTGTCACATTACGGCGTATGGCGGGAGCGTATTGAAAACCTGCGTCAA
Source organism: Branchipolynoe longqiensis (assembly GCA_030323885.1). Lineage (NCBI taxonomy): Eukaryota > Metazoa > Annelida > Polychaeta > Phyllodocida > Polynoidae > Branchipolynoe > Branchipolynoe longqiensis. The sequence goes on along the minus strand of CM059186.1, from coordinate 174,899,484 downwards.
AAATGGGAAAAAGCTGCGCGTGCCGGCCTATCGTGACCTTTGGTGACCTATCGGGTGTTTTTGAGCATATGCGTAACCTATGAGGAGCATACAAGGAGCGTACGAGGAGCGTATGAGAACGTACTGTGACATTTTTTGACGGTTTTGATTGGCATATGGAACCTATGCTTAGCGTATGCATAGCATATGCATAGCGTATGCATAGCATATGCATAGCGTATGCATAGCGTATGAGCATATGAGTAGCGTATGACTCAAGATCGATGTTGAGACCTATGGCATATGCTTGGAATAGGCTGTGCATATGCTGTGCATACGCTAGGAGTACGCTCCCATACGTAACTCGTAGGTTATGCGTATGATACATACGCTAGAGATACGCTGGTGATGCAAGTTGAGCATATGCATAACCTACGCCGGTGCATGCCTAGGGTACGAGGAGCGTACACTGGCATACTAGGAGCGTACACTGGCATATGAGTAGCGTATGAGTAGCGTATGAACCATACGCTCCCATAGGTCGAGATTTTTTTAGCATGCACAAACAAAAATTTGGACGGACGGACGGGAGAAAGTGTATGGCGGCATACAACAGCATAGGCCGGCATAGGCCGGCACAATCTGGCCTATGCATAGCATACGCCTAGCATATGCCTAGCATATGCGTAGCGTATGTGTAGCATATGCGTAGCGTATGGCGGTGCATGCCGACATATATGACATAACGCGCCTACGCCGCCGTATGCTCCCGCAAAAAACCGTAATGTGACAGCCCCTTTACGCGCCTGGACGCGGCACAGAACGGACGCTGTCACGTGGGGGGGCGGGGGTGGGGGGGGGGGGGGTGATCACTTGGCATGTCAGTCGAGTAGACACATTTATTCAAGTATCCAATTGCTGACACTCTCCTTCGTATTTTTGTTTTGTAAATACAATTTTTTTAAATTAAAATGTTGCGAACTGTCTATGCTTTCTATGATATCAACACAGAGAGGTTTGTAAAAAGATAGTGGCCTGAGGAGTAGTTATTATCAGTTTTGCGCTTTCACGCAGTTTTTGTTTGGGTGTTGTGTCCTAGCAACATCTAAGGTCACATGGGATGGGACCGCACCTCATGACGACTTAATAGCCCTGCCCTACTGAGAGAAGCGGGCCACCGGCACTAGGACCCAATATAGAATAGTGTGAAATAAATAATAATTACATAATAATAGTAAAGCCATTACCCCACCCCTTTATACACATATAATACATTATATATTACATGTGCTGAAGATAAGTATCTATATAATAGATACAACATTTGTATTATATATATATATATATGTTTCTTTGTTTGTTGTTGTTTTACGTCTAGCAACATCTAAGGTCACATCAGGACGGGTACCGACTTGTGACAGTGCACACTCATGGCGACTTTATAGTGCTGCCCAACTGGAAGACCAGGCCACCAGCACCATGACCTGATATCCCACTCAGTCACATTATCCTGACATTGAGCCAACCAGTCCTTGCCCTATCCTAATAATGCCGAGCGCCAGGCTAGGAAGCAACAAGAATCAATTGTTAAGTCATTGGTTTGACTCGACCAGGGTTCGAACCCGCGACCCCACGATCTACCAATAGGGGTGATGGACGCTCTCACTCATTCGGCCATCCCGTCTGGTCTATATATATATATGTGTGTGCTTGTGTATGTAGGCCTGTGCTATTTACCTACACATATCGATGGCTGTAATTAGCAATCACAATTCACACATTGCTCAATTTCCCCTAAATAGTAGTGACACTGTACCTTGTATTGCTCATTGATACAACGATGGTTTCTGTTCGGCCGACTGACACTAATGTCATCTAAGCCGTGTTCACACGGGCAAAATCTAAAGCGATTCAGCCAAGGCGAATACTACGAATCGATTTAGCCGCCCGTTCACACGGGCAGCACTTGGGCTGGAAATCGATATCAGCGCATGAGCAAGTCGATACTAATCAGCGCCAGTTTCGGTTAGTCGACGTCGCCACGAGAGAGTGTGGGTTCGACCTAGATATGTATAGACTGAATCATATTGTTTTGGAACCGTAAAAACTTCTGCTGGGCAGTGAAAACCTATAAATAAATGATGAAAAAAACATCTGTGCACCTCTATCCGGTTCATAGACCAAATTATATAATATGCGCTTTTGATCGACCGGAAAGTCAACAAACTAAGGTCTCGACTGCGCATGCGTGTCACGTCCTTAATCCGCCTCAGTGCGTCCACACGAACAAAATAAATCGATTCACAGAAATCGATTTACGTAATCGACCTCTACAAGTGGTTTACAATATGCGCATCACAGAAATCGATTCAGCCCTAATTCGACTCAGAGTCAGACGCCCGTTCACACGCAAAATGTGCGTCGAACTAGGCAAGTCAATTTCTACGATTCGATTTACATTGCCCGTGTGAACACGGCTATACTAAGCGACTGAACTATAGTTTCTGAATGAATAGTGAAATAGCTCAGTAGGCCTACTTGTGCAGTACAAATTTGAAGGCTCGATTATGCACACCAGTCTTATACTTATAGGCACCACGTGGGTGGGCGCAGTGCGGCATATTCGCCTTTGACCAATTTGCAATCACTCAGCCCACCCACTCAGTCTATCCCTCATGTCTCTGTGTGTATCGTGTGGTTTCGGTTATAATATGATGGCAACACATACCACACAGTAGACGTGCATACCCAGCTCTTTTCACGGTGCGCTTTTAATCGAATCTAAAGCGAGACAGAAAAGGGGGGAAAAAGGTGAGCTAACATTCTAAATGTACTTTGACATCAACTAGCTTGCATCACTTGAATGCGTCTTGGCATTTGTCATGAAATTAATACCGCGCTCGACCTACATTAGTGCTCTCAGTGTCAGACTGGCGTAGATAACACCGAGCCTGATCAATTAGGCCCGAACGTCCGGCAGGCCGGGTAGGCGCTGTGGTGGTGGTCGGGCAGGTTACCTATCATCTGATTACACGCTGGGGTGAGGTGAGCGGGCCAGCCACGATTCACCCGGACGGCCGCCACCGCCGCCGTGCGCCGTCCGCCGCCCACCGCCCGCCGCCCGCCGTCCGCCGCCCGCCGCCCGCCGCCCGCCGCCCGCCGCCCGCCGCCCGCCGCCCGCCGCCCGCCGCCCGCCGCCCGCCGCCCGCCGCCCGCCGCCCTCCGCCCGCCGCCCGCCACCCGCTTCCTCCTGCCCGCCGCCCACCACCCGCCACCCGCCTCCTGCCACCCGCCACCTGCCGCCTGACACCTGATGCCCGCCGCCCGCCGCCCCCCAACCGCCGACCGCCGACCGCCGACCGCCGACGGCCGACCGCCGACCGCCGACCGCCGACCGCCGACCGCCGACCGCCGACAGCCGACAGCAGACCGCCCACCGCCCACCGCCCACCGCCGACCGCCCGCCGCCGCCGCCGCCGCCGACCGCCGCCCCCGCCGCCGCCGCCTCCGCCGCCCGCCGCCCGCCGCCCGCCGCCCGCCGCCCGCCGCCCGCCGCCCGCCTCCAGGACATGACCCTCTAACGGTGTTATAGGGTGGCGCGTGGGTGGTTGTGAGTGTTCAAATTTATGAGACAGGTTTGGTGAATCAAATCGTGGCATCACTTACACCTCTATCCCTACTGCCCCGGCTGCACTTCCACGTTACCGTCACCTTTATACACTTTGTGTGTGTGTATATATATATACATATATATACATATATATATACATACATATATATATATATATATATATATATATATGTGTATGTGTGTATGCGCCAACATACACATACATATATACATATATATATGTAATATATATATATATATATATATATATTCATGCGTGTCTGTGTGAACATAAATATACGTGTATTATATATAGGTGTTATATATACAGGTATATTATATCTATATATTATTATATTATTATATTTATATATTATATATATATACGTAGACACACATCTACGTGTACATAGGCATAACTATGCACACATAGACATAATTTCATGCATTTCATATTATTGTTCTCTATTTACTGATTAGGTGCTTTACTTTGTGTCTGGCCCCTCTCCTCACGTGACCGGTGGTGCCGTCACCGGCACGAATGCAAACCGCGACGCTCTCCCCTGTCATTCGCCCGAGATAGGCACATGCATAATATGTATATATATATAATATATATATATATATATATATATATATATATATATGTGTGTGTATAGATATATGCGCTTTCACATCCCTCCTCTACCAATCATCACCCTTATCTTTCATCCCCACACACTCCCCCTCCCCCCCAGCAACCACCCCCACACACTCCTCCTCCCCCACCACCACCCACTATCCTTACCTACACCGCACACATTCCCCCTCCCATCCACCACCCACTACCCTTAGTTCCATCACCACACTGCTCCCCTCACCGACACTCACACACTACCCACTCCCCCTCCACCATCTACCACCCTTAGCTCCATCACTACACTGCGTCTCCACCACTCTCCACCCTTACCTGTGCGCCCACACAGTCCCCCTCCCATTCCCCACCCACCACCTTTACCTCCACCCCACACACTCCCCCCTCCACCACCCACCACCCTTAACTGTGCGCCCACACAATCCCCCTCCCATTCCCTACCCACCACCCTTACCTCCACCCCACACACTCCCCCCTCTACCACCCACCACCTTAGCTGTGACCCCACACAGTCCCCCTCCCATTCCCCACCCACCACCCTTACCTCCACCCCACACACTCCCCCCTCCACCACCCACCACCTTACCTGCCGCCCACACACTCCCCCCCCATCCCCCACCCACCACCCTTACCTCCACCCCACACACACCCCCCTCCACCACCCACCACCCTTACCTCCACCCCACACACTCCCCCCCCACCCACCCACCACCCTTACCTCCACCCCCACACACTCCCCCCTCCACCACCCACCACCCTTACCTCCACCCCCACACACTCCCCCTCCACCACCCCACCACCCTTACCTCCACCCCACACACTCCCCCCTCCACCACCCACCACCCTTACCTGCCCCCCACACACTCCCCCCTCCACCACCCACCACCCTTACCTCCACCCCCACACACTCCCCCCTCCCACCCACCACCCACCACCCCCCTCCACCACCCCCCCCCACCCCTCCCCCCCCTCCACCACCCACCACCTTACCTCCACCCCACACACTCCCCCCCCCACCACCCACCACCTTACCTCCCCCCCACACACTCCCCCCTCCCACCACCCACCACCTTACCTCCACCCCCACACACTCCCCCCTCCACCACCCACCACCTTACCTCCACCCCACACACTCCCCCCTCACCACCCACCACCTTACCTCACCCCACACACTCCCCCTCCCATCCCCACCCACCACCTTTACCTCCACCCCCACACACTCCCCCTCCACCACCCACCACCTTACCTCCACCCCACACACTCCCCCTCCACCACCCACCACCTTTACCTCCACCCCCCACACTCCCCCCTCCACCACCCACCACCTTTACCTCCACCCCCACACACTCCCCCCCACCACCCACCACCCTTACCTCCACCCCCACACCCCCCCTCCACCACCCACCACCCTTACCTCCACCCCCACACTCCCCCCTCACCACCCACCACCCTTACCTTCACCCCCACACACTCCCCCTCCACCACCCACCACCCTTACCTCCACCCCACACCCCCCCCCCACCCACCACCCTTACCTCCCCCCACACACACCCCCCTCACCACCCACCACCCTTACCTTCACCCCACACACTCCCCCCCTCACCACCCACCACCCTTACCTTCACCCCCACACACACCCCCCCTCCACCACCCACCACCTTACCTCCACCCCACACACTCCCCCCTCCCACCCCACCCACCACCCTTACCTCCACCCCACACACTCCCCCCTCACCACCCACCACCTTACCTCCACCCCACCCACTCCCCCCTCCACCACCCACCACCTTTACCTCCACCCCACACACTCCCCCCTCACCACCCACCACCCTTACCTCCACCCCACACACTCCCCCCCCATCCCCACCCACCACCTTTACCTCCACCCCACACACTCCCCCCTCACCACCCACCACCTTAGCTTCACCCCCACACACTCCCCCCTCCACCACCCACCACCCTTACCTCCACCCCACACACACTCCCCCCTCACCACCCACCACCTTTACCTTCACCCCCACACACTCCCCCCTCACCACCAACCACCTTTACCTTCACCCCCACACACTCCCCCCTCACCACCCACCACCCTTACATTCACCCCCACACACTCCCCCTCACCACCCACCACCTTACCTGTGCCCCCACACACTCCCCCCTCCCATTCCCCACCCACCACCTTTACCTCCAGCCCCCACTCTCCCCCCTCACCACCCACCACCTTTCCCTGTACCCCCCCCCCCCCTTCCGCCTCCACCCCCACCACCCTTACCCCCCCCCCCCCCCCCCACACACACACACGAGGCCAGTTCCTGCTCGGAAAGCCGCTTTCTTGTCACGAGGTAAACATCCCTAGAGGAAGGTGTGTGGGCGGGTGCCCATTGTCCTTCCACCTCACAACACAAACACCCCCCCCCCTCCCCACCCCACCCACTCCCCCGACCACCCGACCACCACCCCTCACGGGGCCGAGTGAAATAAGTGCCTGTCTCCCGTTTTGGCAGATCGTGGGATTCGAACCCCAGGCCGAGTCAAACCAATGACTTAAAAATTGATACATTATTAGGATAAGGCAAGGAGTGGTTAGCTCAATGTCCGGATAATGTGACTGAGTGGGATATCAGGTCATGGTACTGGCGGCCTGATCTCCTAGTGGGGCAGGACTGCACATTCAACTATGTTCAACTACATTCAACTACGTTCAACTACGTTCAACTACGTTCAACTACGTTCAACTACGTTCAACTAGGTTCAACTACGTTCAACTACGTTCAACTACGTTCAACTACGTTCAACTACGTTCAACTACGTTCAACTACGTTCAACTACGTTCAACTACGTTCAACTACGCTCAACTACGTTTAACTACGTTTAACTACGTTCAACTACGTTCAACTACATCCAACTATGTCCAACTCTGTTCAACTATGTTCAACTACTTTCAATTAAAGCCAGCAGCACTTCAACACTTTTGCAGGCAGCTTTCATGATGATGATGACATTAGCCTCCACTACGGTCAACTACATCCACTAACGTGTATGTGACCGGCCCTTTAGATTCATTTAAAGTGCATAGTGAGGGCATCATTATAATCTAGGTAGTTATATACATGGGTTTTAAGGGATCAACATAAATGGTGTTTGTGATGAAAGTTGCATGGTCCGACAAAACATCATTTAAAAAAAAAGAGGAAAACATTGATCTAGATAGTAAGCCAATTTAATAGAACCTGGTACTACTCAAGCCTATGGGAGTTTTGTCTAGCATCTCAGAATTAATTTAGTTTGGTTACACTTGAAATATCTCTGAAGTTAGTCATTTTAGATCAAATTAACTTGAGTTAGTCCCTGAAGTTAGTAATTTTAAATCAAAATTACTTCAAACAATGTAAAATAGATTATAATAATCAACCTACAATATTCATTTCAGAAAACGACAGAAACTCAAAACAATCGAACTATGCAAGTTTAATAAATGGTGCTTCGTCGTGATTAACTGTATATTTTAACATTGAAATGATTATGCAGGTAAGACTGACATTGTTTTCATGGGAATTTGATCTCATAGTGGATCCTTGGTATGGTGTGTATATATCACACTGTCATCTTGCAACACAGACAATGATTGGTCAGAAAAGTTCCACCCTCCACCCGTCACTTACTCCTTGCCTCTTCCAACCGGACGCGTTGGCCGAATCGGTAGAGCGCAGGCTTCCCGTGCGGAAGGTAGGGAGTTCAATTCCCGGTCGCGTCAAACCAATGACTTACAAAACTGAAACTTGTTTCCTAGCCAGGTGCTCAGCATTATCAGGATAAGGGAATGACTGGGAGACTGAGTGGGTTATCAGGCCATGGCGCTGGTAGCCTGGTCTCCCAATAGGGCAGCACTATAGATATCGGATTGGCATTGAATATATTATATTCATCCTTCAAAATTCAAAACTAGGCTAAAATAGTGTAAGCATTGATATATCAAATTAAAAAACAAATCTGAATCAACATAAATATGAATCCTCTCCCCACCAGTTTGCACCTATTTTAGATGGTTGTGCATACTAGCCTCCACATCATGTTTATTCCACATGACCAAACTACAGGCACCACGGTCGATTATGATGCATATAAATTACATTACCATCTCAAACTACCGACCAGCTACTGACCGGCCACTGCTTCGACAATGCCATTTTTAAGACCTTTTTTTGTTTTGTTTGTTTGTTGGAGTTTTACGTCATGGGAACATTTAAGGTCATATCAGGACAGGTACCAACTTATGACAGTCCACACTCATGTTGGCTTGATAGTGCTGCCCCACTGGGAAATCGGGCAACCGACATCATGCCCGATATCCCACTCAGTCACATTACCCTGACACTGAGCTAACCATTCCTTGCCCTGTCCTATTAATGCTGATCGCCAGGCTAGGAAGCGACAAGTATCAATTTTCATAGTCATTGGTTTGACTCGACCAGTGTTCAAACCCACAAACCCATGTGGATGGATCCCCCGATATCCCAAAACAGGAGACGGATGCTCAACTCATTCGGCCACCCCGTCTGGTTTAAGACGCAGTGACGAGGTTTTTACTTCGGGGTTCCTTCCTTGCCGTGCCGTGCTGATCACACCACCTAGCCGGCCACCGGTGGATCACTGGGTCTCGCAAGTACGGGGCTATATGGGGAAGCTGACTGCGAACCGGTGGTCTGTCAATATTCATCATTGGAACATGAAGCTCGGAGTCCTCCAGGCCAGAGTAAAACATGACCATGTAGATTTCCTACAGTTGGTAACTAAACGGCCTAAGCGGGGACTGGTTAATGCGATAGGGGTCGCAGCATCGTGGCTGTTTGGTACAGTAAGCCAAGCACAACTAAACAAAGTGCAACAGGCTATTACCACCCACATGCTACAGATACACAAGCCCTGAAGCATAACCAATTGCACATGATTTCCATGATGAATAGAACACGTAATATCCAGCTGCAATTAGCGGAGCATGTTTCTGTAGTTGAATCAGGGATAGCCTTAGCGAGGGACGAAGCAAAGAACATGACGGTGTTCTATGATTCCAAAGAACTACCCTCTCCTTCCCCATTGATGATCCAGGAGGATCCTATAGTGAGATATAGGGCGCAGGGCTCAGTTTTGGAGCTGGGTGCACTCCCTTATAGGGGATGAAAAGGTTTACTAAACACGTATATGCACTCTTGTGCTTCTGTACCATAAAGGTTGGGGAGGAGCAGGGACGTTGTATAACTTGGAGGGTTATTGACAGGTTTTTCCGAGCTATTTGGTAAGGGGTAGTATGTATTGCGCAGGTGTATGCACTCTTGTGCGTCTGAACCATAAAGATTGGGGAGGAGCAGGGACATTGTATAATTTGTGTAGTTATGTATACGTTTCCGAGCTGTCTATTAGGGGTACTGTATTTCGCAGATGGTATGTACTTCTCGTGCGTCAGAACCAAATTGAGGGGGATGAGCAGGGACGCTGTATAAATGTCAAGACAGACGGAGTTGCTCATTCCGACATAATTAACGGGTCGAAAGTGACTGAGTTGTATGGTAAATGGAGTGAGAGTTGCTCGGAACCGCTGGAGCTTGCCATAAGAGGATTTCCAGTCGCCTACTCCCTAACCCTTCCCAAGCCTTTCGGTCGGGCGACGGATAGCTAACCGGGATCCTGGTAGTGCTCGGGGTAATTGGGAGTAACGGGAAACTAGGCTCCCCGCCCAACCCACAACGAACAAGTAAGGGGGGAAGGATTTAATTAAACATTATGCGCCTCTCTGATTCCTGCTTGTAATGAACCCGCAGTCGCGAAGTAAGGGGGGGAGGATTTAATGTAACATTATGCGCCTCTCTGATTCCTGCTTGCATAAAACTGGCGTGGATATAGCCATGGGAAGGTCCTAGCGGCCACCTGACCCATCAGGCACAGGTTGAGCCATAGACGAGTTTGCGCCTCGGGCTGCTCCCATGATCGAACCGGACGACGCTGTCCAACAGGGACGAGTCCGCGTGTACGACAATAAGAGATAAGAGAGAAAGACGACCGGGGTAGGACGGACGGGACGGTGGCGCGCTGTGTGTCCACCGCCTCGCTCCATGTACAAGTACTCGTAGGTTAGTGTGCGGCAGGGACGGGGTCCGAGCACCAGTCAGAAATGGTGGAAACCAGGGAGGTGGTTGTTAGATAAGGGAGAAAAGACGACCTAGGGTAGGACGGACGGTGCGGTGACGCGATGCGTGCCCACCGATTCCCTCCAATTACATGTACTCGTGGGTTAGTGTGCAACAGGGACGTGATCCAAGCACCAGTCAGATTTTTTTTTTGTGGGTTGTGTGTTAAAACCAAGGATGTGATTGTTAGATAAGGGAGAAAAAGACGGCCTAGGGTAGGACGGACGGTGCGGTGACGCGATGCGTGTCCACCGATTCCCTCCAGTGACATGTACTCGTGGGTTAGTGTGCGACAGGGACGTAATCCGAGCACCAGTCAGATGTTGTTTTGTAAGAATCCAAGGGGGTTTCTGGATAAATACAATAAGTGCAGGCGCTGATCGCGGTACGCGTATTACCATGATTGGGGCCCGGATCCGTTAGTCGCATCCGTACGTCCAATCGGTGGTATGCGGTGCTGGACAGGCTGCGGACACGAGTGGGCTCACGACGATGTGCACACCACGGGTGTGGGCATCGGCGGCGGGTGCCGCGTTTGAGTGATTCAGGGCAGTTGATTGATTCGAGTCAGCTGATTGACTCGGGTCGGTTGATTGACCTTCGGGTCCTGAATTGACGGGGTCAATAAGTAGGAGGGTCGATGGACCAGTGAGGGAAGAAAAATGATTGAGTTCATTTGAGGGATTCTAGGCAGTTGATTGATTCGAGTCAGCTGATTGACTCCGGGTCGGTTGATTGACCTTGGGTCCAGAATTGACGGGATCAAATAAGTTAGGAGGGTCAATGGACCATGGAGGGAAGAAAAATGATTGAGTTCATTTGAGGGATTCTAGGCGGTTGATTGATTCGGGTCATCTGATTGATCCGGGTCATTTGATTGAGCTAGGATCAATGATCGACGGGATCAATAGATTAGGAGGGTCACGGGACCATTAAGGGAGGCGAGGATTCAAGTCAGTTGATTGATGCGAGTCATCTGGTTGATTCGGGCCATTCAAGTGATGGAGGATCGATGGACCAAGTGGTCGATGATTGAGGGAAGCAATCAGGGCGGAAAGAGTTGATTGGATTATCTTGTGTGGTAATCGGCATTGGTTGATTGGATCAATCACTGCTGGAAATATTTGACCGGATTGTCTTACACAAGATCTGACCCGTCATGGTTCCCTGCTGGTGTCATTATTCTGTCCTGCTTACCCTATTTTTAAAACTAATTCTTTTATTTTTTTATCATGAGTTTTAAAGGGGGCATGGGCGCGCAAGAGAATTGGCTGACACAGCCTGGGCAATGACGGGAGGATAAAAAGACATCTGGTTAAATATAAAAACAATATTAATTAAGGGGGGAGTAGTACTAGTGTAGATAGGTAGCAAACTAGCCGGGTCAAAGCCACCGTCTACTTTGGGACCACCACTCTAACTGTAGATTTTGGGGCTGTTCTTGTCTAAAAACAATTAGTGTAAACAAGTAGATAGGAATGGTCCTCAAGGTGGTGGAGAACTGGGAAAAAGACAGAAAACTTGAAAGAAAAACTTAACAGTGACTAAGGGAGGAGTAGCCAATACAGTGGAGAATCTACCTAAGTAAAATGCAAAAATTCTAGTGACCTCATAATGGGTACAGAGTACAAGGGCTAGTGACCTCATAATGGGTACAGAGTACAAGGGCTAGTGACCTCATAATGGGTACAGAGTACAAGGGCTAGTGACCTCATAATGGGTACAGAGTACAAGGGCTAGTGACCTCATAATGGGTACAGAGTACAAGGGCTAGTGACCTCATAATGGGTACAGAGTACAAGGGCTAGTGACCTCATAACTGGTACAGAGTACAGGGACTAGTGACCGCTCATAATTGGTACAGAGTACAAGGTCTACTGACAACTCATAATTGGTACCGAGTGCAAGGTCTACTGACAACTCATAATTGGTACAGAGTACAAGGTCTACTGACAACTCATAATTGCTCCACTGTATGGCACTCGCTCTGGCTTAAAAACCGAAAACGACGTAATGTTTAAGGGCTTCCATTTTCCTTGGCCGTTATGCACAAGTAGAAATGGAAGAGGGACGTTGTAAAAATATACGGATTTTCGGTTAAGAATTATATATTGGCAGAGAGCATTATTATTCTTGGATGCTGGAGTGGGACTGATAGTATGTAAACTAAAAGTAAACTAAAGTCAACAAAAGTCCACTCCCATTGTACATGATACTGAGTGAGGTAAACTATATGTTATCTACTAAGAGTGGAGTTGATGGAAATGTACATGATGCTGAATAGAGTAAACTATCTGTTATATATGATGTTTGGAGTTAATGAAAAGAGTTCCTTTGTAAGAAACAGTACATGATGGGTGAAATGTTCTCTTGGTGTTCATAAAGAATACAAAAGAGGAAAAGAAAGATTTTACTATATATAAATCTGTAACTGTTGCAACATCCTGTCCACCCAAGACCACCGACTGACCCACCAGCCTCATTAGCATATGTATAGAGTGCACCACCTGCAGATGGCTTGAGTGACAGCCCCTAATGGGGTGGTCACCCACCCAGTCTGTGGGGAGGTGTCTCATTGGCTGGTTGGGGAATGTCTGGTCACCTGACTCTCTTGGCCTATCCTGACCCACACACTAGTCTCAGCTAATTGATTATTCATGAGTTTGCTTCAGACACACTGAAGGAAAATCACTCTCATCCTGGCTCTTGAGTGAGACAGACCTACTCTAGAGTAGAACCCCAGACACTCTGTCTGATGCTATCCAAATTCAGATATTCAAATTGAGTGCATCCACAGCCATAGGACTCCTGTCCCATGGGTTGTTGGCACTGTTTCAATATACAGGCTAAAGTGGCAATGAGACATAGTGTGGGCAGTATATGAGGAGTACAGGTGCTAGGTCACATGAAAGGGGGATGACAGGAGTTGCTGCCAATAAAGCACAACTTATTCACTGTTCATGCTTGTGACTAGTTTTCCTTCCTCTTTCCAGACATGGTTAAATTGATTAGGCTAATTGCATCACAGGTGAAATGAAGGGGGAGAGTTTTGTAATCACATAGGGTGCTCCCAGCGGCAGAGACCCGTGTTTTTATAACATGTTGGTGTCGGGCGCCCCGCCGGGTGGAATTGATAAGGCACTGGCCGCGTACGGTTTGTGTCCTCCCGGAGGTGTGTGAACACCCGCCCCCACGTGGGCGGAACGCCGACAATGAACGCGGTCTTGGTTGGTTAAAGGGTACATCCCTTACACGCGGTATGCGGTATGCGGTATGCGGTATGCGAATGCGAATGCGACAAAAAATCGAAACGCTGAAGCCTATGGGCTACATTCCTTACATGTGGTATGCAAATGCGAATGCGAATGCAAATGCGAATGCGACAACTCGATCGGTCCATGTAGCCATCGGTGCGGCATGTGGCATGCGGCACGCGGTATGCGAATAGAAACCATCAGTCGCATGTGTCCATTAGCTTTAGATGAGGAGATGCGACTGATCATTAGGGAACGGTCACACACATGGGTGCGGAGGGGACACACAGGCATAGAGGTGTGCCATGTACATAGTGATTAGTGTGTGCTGAGGGGAAACATATGGTGGTCGTAGTAGTAGTAGTAGTGGTGGTGGTGGTGCTGGTGGTGGTGGTGGTGGTGGTGGTGGTGGTGCCATGTACATAGTGATTAGTATTCAGCATGACAGTAAATATTCAATTAAGACTCGCATCAATAATCTTGTCTGATGTTTTTGAGTTTCCACCATATTTTGTTAACATAAGTATATTAGGTTGATCGTTATTGTCTACTTTATTTCAATTTGGAGCAATTTTGATTACGTGTGAGACCTCGCCGCATGCCGCATACCGCATGCCGCCTACCGCGTAGAAGGAATGATGCCATTCGCATACCGCATACCGCATGCCGCATGCCGCATACCGCATACCGCGTGTAAGGAATGCACGCTTTACGGGTACATTCCTTACATGTGGTATGCGGTATGCGGTATGCGAATGCGACAAAAAATCGAAACGCCTTGAAACCTATGGGCTACATTCCTTACATGTGGAATGCGGTATGCGAATGCGAATGCGAATGCGAATGCGAATGCATTTTCCGATCGGTCCATGTAGCGATCGGTGTGGCATGCGGTATGCGGCACGCAGGGTGCGAATAGAAACCTGAGTCTGATGTGTCCATTAGTTTAACACTAGGAGAGGCGACTGAGCATTACGGAACAGTCTCACACAGGGGTGAGGAGGGGAAACACATGGTGAGCTGGGCACCCGGGACATATACGGTTAGGGGAAAGCTAAAAATGCTACCATATGCACAGAAATATGAATACTTATCTATAATTTGGTTATAATAAAGGTAGGAACCCCCATGTGACATACGAAAAGGTACATAGATATAAATGCAATATTTGGTCATATACAGAGCAGTATGGAGAATAAATATTTATTTTTATTTTTTAAACATAGCCAGTCGTGTGCCGCATACCGCATACCGCGTGTAAGGAATCATGCCATTCGCATACCGCATGCCGCATGCCGCATGCCGCATACCGCATACCGCATACCGCATACCGCGTGTAAGGACTGGGCCGTTCAGGGTTTGTTGCTGGGGTCCCCCGGTGTCTCTGACGTGGGGGATGGTCAGCGGCGAAGTGGGTGGGTGGCCCTGGGCACGGGTGAGAGAGGGGGTGGGAGGGTCGTGGAGGGGGAAGGAAGGGGTGAGGGGGAGGGGGACTGGGAAGGGGGAGTGGGGAGTGGGAGAACCGGTGGGGCTGCAGGTGGGGGGACGCCCGTTGAGATGAGGCTGCAAGGCGTGGGTGGGGAGGGGCGGGGTGGACATGAGTGGGGGAGGGGCGGTGGTGGTGGAGGAGGGGGGGGGGAGGGAGGGGCTCGTTAAACAAAGCGCCACTGGACGAGGGGAGGGGGCGAGGCGCGAGTATGGAGGGGACACGAGGGGCGTAATTGATTATTCAACTCGGGTCACCCGAGCCACTTTTCGGCGCATGCGCACATCCTACAGACTCGGGTCGAATAAAAGAATACCCTTCTCCACGCTTGGGGTGGAAAAATTGGTGACTTAATCTAAAACATAATATCTTTTTTTAATAACCGATACAAGTAAAGCAAAATTGGATTTACAGTAGTTTATGATTGTATAAGCTGACAATCCGGGTTATTTAAAAAAAAGCACCCTTAAAACAACATGCAGGACTTGTACTGGTAGCTGTTATCCTACAGGTACCAGCACAGATGTGATGTCATCGCTCCTAGCAAACCCGAGCCAAGAGGTGGGTTACTGCGGTCGGTTCGTTTTGCACACAGCACGTGTATCTGTCGACTCTACTCATGGTGTTCGGTTTGAAATTCTGACGACTCAAATGTGCTCAACACGTTTTTAAATGAGAAAAAGTAATGGGGGCGAGGGTAACATGGTGGCGCTTTATAGTGTGTGCGTGGGGGGGGGGGGGGAGGGTGTTACTTACATTGTCTATACGTCGAACTTGTGTAAAAGTAAGCGTTTGTTTGTTGTTTTACGTCCTAGCAACATCGAAGGTCATATCAGGACGGGTACCGACTTGTGAAAGTGCGCACTCTTACCGACTTTATAGTGCTGCCCGACTGGGAAATCAGGCCACCCAGCACCATGACCTGATATCCCACTCAGTCACATTATCCTAACATTGAACAAACCAGTCCTTGCCCTATCCTAGTAATGCCAGGCGCCAGCATAGGAAGCGACAAGTATCAATTGTTAAGTCATTGTTTTGACTCGACCACGGCTCGAACTCACAAACTAATGGTTTTGGATCCCCCCGATCTCTCAAAGCAGGAGACGGAAGCTCAACTCATTCGGCCACCCTGTCTGGTGTCCAAGTAAACAGTTGGAGGTAACTGATTTAAAGCGATGCCTGTTGTTCCGGCTGCAGCTAGAACGCCCTTTAATAAATATCTACTTCTCAGGGGACTAATTACAATTCGCTAGAAGTTTCCGCATCAGAGTCAGTTCGGCGTTTGTCAGAGAATGCTGACTACAGCGGTTTTGCCCTATTCAATACATCTAGGTTTTCTGCGCAGACGCATTTAAGTGAAAGGGAGGTGGCGTGTTGGGTTTGTGTGTGTGTGTGTCGGGGGGAGGGGTGATGGAGCCAGGGTCTCTGGTAGTGAGTGGGAGGTTCATTTTAACGTTAATTAGATATGTCCGTATACAGCCGAGCCGAGCTTATTCACTCCCTCACTCATCCCCTGAGTGCCAGCACACTGGAGTCGATGTTGTTGTCAGGTGAGTGCTTGTGACTTAAAGGACATGGGGCATTGTGACAGGATAATAAGTCTGACTGACTGACCAGCAGCTCACCCACACTGACTCGGTCTTCATGGTGGAAGCTCAATTATATATATATATATATATATATATATATATTCAATGAGTCAGCCTCATGAAAATGGGCCAATTAGTGGTCAGTTTAAGATGTTGGCATCGCAATTCTTAAAGTGTAGTGCATTTCTTGGTTTCATATTAAATTATCCTAGAAACAAATAACATTCAGGATAAATTTAATGACTTTCCAACACCTATGTCAATGCTAAACTATAATTATACCGATCGACGCCGACATCCAATGCTCGATGCTGACAACTTTCCCCAATTGGCCTATTTTCGTGAGTCTGACTCATATATATATATATATATATATATATATATATATTATATATGCAGTGATGCCGGTCTTCAGCAACCACTGCATATATATTATGTATATCTATATATATAATATTATATATATATATATATATACACAGTGGTACCGGTCTTAAGTGATCCCTATATAATGCACATATATTTATATTATACATATATAAATTATATACACACCGGCAACTACCTAACTACATGACTACACTTACAGACACTTCTTCAACGTACAAACAATCTTGGTTTCATTGCATTGTCCCTGCAATGACATCGCATGCTATGTCAGGTTATTTGTTTGTTTGTTTGTTGTTATTTTACTTCCTAGCAACATCTAAGGTCATATCAGGATGGGTACCGACTTGTGACAGTGCGCACTCTTGTCAAATTTATAGTGCTGCCCCACTGGAAGACCAGGCTGCCAGCACCATAACCTGATATCCCACTCAGTCACATTATCCTGACACTGAGCCAACCAGTCCTTGTCCTATCCTAATAATACCGATCGCCAGGCTAAGAAGCAACAAGTATAAATTTTTAAGTCATTGGTTTGACTCGACCAGAGTTCGAACCCACGACCCCACGATCTACCAACATGGGAGACGGAGACATTGGGCTGGATGCAGAATTGTTCACTAAATGGAGTAACTGTTCTTTTCATCAATGTTCATAAGCACTTGGGACTTGTGAACTCATGCCATGTGCGAAAAATTCTACAATATCGAGAACTGCAATTTATGTAATTTGACTGACCCTCCGATCACAGGACACCTGCTTTGTCCGAACAACATTAGTCTGGGGGGGGGGGGGAGAAGAGACGTGCTACTGTACGCAGGGTATTACCTCCTTGGAGGGTGTGAAGAAGGTGGTGGGGGGAGGGGTGGGGGGAGGGGAAGGGGAGTTGAAGTTGGGAGTAGGGAGGGGTGGTCCCAGGTACACACATTTCAGACAACCGGGCGGGGTGGACGAATCGGTAGAGTGCGGGCCTATCGTGCGGGAGATCGGGCGTTCGCTTCCAGGTTGAGTCAAATCAATGACTTATCAAATTGATCACTTGTCACTTCCTATCCTGGCACTCAGCATTAATAGGATAGGGCAAGCACTAGATAGCTCAGTGTCAGGATAATGTCACTGAGGGGGATATCAGGTCATGATGCCAGTGGCCTGATTTTCCCAGTGAGCAGGCACTATAAAGCCACCATTAGCATACACTGTCACAACTCTGTACCCGTCCTGATATGACCTTAGATGTTGCCAGGACGTAAAACTCAAACAACCAACAAACCAACCAACATTTCATACCCACCCACAGGCCACTTAAGCCAGACGGCCTATGTGACCAGCAGGAAAAGTCGACCAATTGAAACGCGCTGCACTCGACCAGGGCGCGCCAATGGCATCCATTCAAACACAGTCAGCCCGGGGCAGTTAGCGGGTTACGGAGCGCCCTCTGTGTGCTGTCTGAGTATCCGCTTTGCCCGCTGGGCGTCATTTAGCCCTACATATACATGCCCTTATTCCCACCCTCCGTCCTGATATGACCTCAGATGTTGCTAGGACGTAAAACAACAACAAACAACATTCCCACCCGACCAGCCCCTCGAGAACACTGGCTTGGTTGGTTGGTTGTTGGAGTTTTACATCCTGGTAACATCTAAGGTCGTATCAGAACAGGCACCGACTTGTGAGAATACACACTCATGGCGACTTTATAGTGCTGCCCCACTGGGAAAAGAGGCCACTGGCACCATGACCCAATATCGAACTCAGTCACATTATCCAAAAAGTTAGTTTTATTTAATGACGCCTCTAGAGTGCATTGATTTTTACCATCGGCTATTGAACGTCAAGCAGTCACATTATCCTGACACTGAGCTAACCGGTCCTTGCCCTATCCTATTAACGCTGAGCACCAGGCTAGGAAGCGACACGTATCAATGTTGGTTTGATTCGACCGGGAACACTGGCAGTCAGTCAGTGGCAGTCAGGGGCAGTCAGGGGCAGTCAGGGCCAGTCAGGGCCAGTCAGGGGCAGTCAGGGGCAGTCAGGGCCAGTCAGGGGCAGTCAGGGGCAGTCAGTGGCAGTCAGGGGCAGTCAGGGGCAGTCAGGGGCAGTCAGGGGCAGTCAGGGGCAGTCAGGGCCAGTCAGGGGCAGTCAGGGGCAGTCAGGGGCAGTCAGGGGCAGTCAGGGGCAGTCAGGGGCAGTCAGGGGCAGTCAGGGGCAGTCAGGGGCAGTCAGGGGCTGTCAGGGGCAGTCAGGGGCTGTCAGGGGCAGTATGGGGCAGACATCACAACCGCCACTCCACTCAAACGCCAGCTCCGATCAATTGATTTCCACCTGCCGTCTTGACATGGCATATTTCATTTCAGCCAGTGAGGGACGGGCGCCTCGACCGACCCATGAAATGCACCCTGCCTTCACGCGGATCTATTTCCAACAGTTTCACCGGGACTGAATAGCAACTGCAAAATGACTGATGGGTCAGGCCTTACTGCTTCTTCTTAGTTAACTATATACACACATATATATACATATACATTATATATATACATATAATTTACTCTCGTATAAATATACTATAATTGTTATCGAGAACATACAGATATATCTATATCTATATATTGCATATTTATAAACTATATATATATATATATATGCAATATATATGCAATATATATATATATATGTATACTGTAGAACCTCCCGAACCGACCACCTCCACAAATCGAGCACTCCCCTATATCGATCGCTTTATTTGGGTCCCAAATGATCCACAATATAATACTGTCATGGGGGGTGATGAAAATGGGAAATATTGCACCTAGAGCTGGACTCGAACCCACATCTCTTTGCATTCCGGGCCTGTGTGCTAAGCATTACACCACCTAGGATCCTTGATGTCACTACACTACCCACGCCTACCTGTCTATGTGGTTTCTTGCCCGAGAGGTCAGTGCAGACCACTACACTACCATTGTACCATTATTCTAACTCTCTAAACCGACCACCTCCCTATATGGACCATTTAATGTCGGTTCCAAGGTCGGTCGATTTAGAGAGGTTTTACTCTATATATGTGATGCATAGCGCATTATACCAGTATAAATGGTAAGGGAACATATATACTTTGCTACTTTCTCCATTGGCGCATTGGTGGAGTGCCCCCCCCCCCCCGCAGCTGTCGGGAGCTGTGTCCGGGTGGCCCCCTCGCGCCACACACACTGGAGGAATTTTCGAAATAAGAGATTGTCCCCTTGTCCGGGACAAGGGAAAATTCAGATGGAGAAGTGAAGATTACACTCCACTTGTTGGATGGACTAGTGCATTTTTTTTGTTATTTCTATCACTGCATATATATAGGAAGTATAAATTGTTGGCCAAGATATATATGTTGTTGTTGAAGATTTATAGTGCCTATCATGGATAAGCCTGAATAGGCTTGTTTTCACCATTAGACAGTTTGTTGATAGGAACCCTGAGCCTACACTTTTACCGAGCCAAGGGATTTTTAACCTCCCACACCACATAGACATGGTATGAGAGCGACTGGCCTTTGATGATGCTGTAAGTTATACCCAGTGGTGGAAATCCAAATTGGCAGAGATGGGGGCACGGGGAATCGAACCACCGACCTTCAGATTAGGAGTCCGACCTAGAAAAAAGTCAGACACTCTAACCACTCCGCCACAGAGAACACCAGTATACAAGATGGATACTGTGGACAAGTGGAAATTCAGACGGACAAGTGAAAATCACACCAGACCTGTCGGCTAGACAAGTGAACAATTTCTATAAACTCTATATATGTGTATATATATATGTATATGCATATATATATATATATATATATATATATATATATATAAATATATATATATATATGAGAGTGTGGGTGTGCTGGATAACATTTATAGGAGAATAAATTCACGGAAGTTGCTAATATTTATCTACCGCCCCTGGTTTCACCCAGTGGTGCCCCCTGTCGGGCCTCTGCGGTTTCCCCCAAATGGATGTTCCTCTCCCTCAACTTCTCACTCCCTCACTCCTCTTACTCCCTCACTCCCCTCTATTGTCATACTTGATGTGTGTGTATATATAGTGTGTGATATATAATAACTATACAAGTATAAACTTATGGAAGTTGCTGATATTTTATGTACCAACCCAGGTTACGTCCAGTGGCGCCCCCTCTTGGTTCTCCGCGGTATCCCCCAACTGGAGGCTCCTACCGTAACTCGCCACAAACACACGCTATATATATTTATATATATATATGTATATATATATATATATATATATATATATATATATATATGTGTGTGTATGTGTGAGTGTGTGCGCGTGAGTGTGTGAGTGTGTGTGTATGGACTGAATAACAATTGAAAAAGTCCGTTGATGAATAGCTTAGAGTGTTGTTGTTGTTTTCATGTTGTGTATGTGTGGTTCTATATTTGGGGTGGTGTGTGAGTGAGGTGGGGGGGGGGTGTTTTTCTGAGGGAGGAGGTAGATTTAGGAACGTATCCCCCCCTCCTTGCTCGCTCTCGTGGTGTCTATAATTACCTGGGTGGATCATGTGGCTAAATAATGAGTAATTCTGCAGCGTGTAATGGAAGAAGCGGGATGAATGTGCAGTAATTACCAGACGGGATGGCCGAATGAGTTAGAGCATCCGTCTCCCGTGTTGGTAGATCATGGAGTCGTGGGGTCGAACCCTGGTCGAGTCAAACCAATGACTTAAATTGATACTTGTCGCTTCCTAGCCTGGCGCTTGGCATTATTAGGTTAGGGCTCAGTGTCAGGATAATATGACTGAGTGTGATATCAGGTCATGGTGCTGGCGGCCTCGTCTCCCAGTGGGGCAGCACTATAATGTCACCCTGAGTGCGCACTGTCACAAGTCGGTAGCCATCCTGATATGACCTTAGATGTTGCTAGGACGTAAAACAACAACAAACAAACAAAAAACACAAACTAACCCTGGCTAAGGTTGCAGTTAATTATAATGCTGTAAGCGATCGTTCCTTACACTTACAGTACTTCAGCAGCCCTCTGGGCATGTTTGTTTGTTTGTAGTTGTTTTGCGTCCTAGCAAAATCTAAGGTCATATCAGGACGGGTACCGACTTGTGACAGTGCGCACTCATGGTGACTTTATAGTGCTGCCCCACTGAAAGACCAGGCCACCAGCACCATGACCTGATATCCCACTCAGTCACATTATCCTGACACTGAGCCAACCAGTCATTGCCCTGTCCTAATAATGCCAAGCGCCAGGCTAGGAAGCAACAAGTATAACTTTAATTTAAGTCATTGGTTTGACTCGACCAGGGTTCCACCCTACGACCCCACGATCTACCAACACGGGAGATGGACGCTCTAACTCATTCAGCCATCCTGTCTGGTCCCTCTGGGTAATGAGGCACTGCATTGCGCCCAGACTGTAGGTATAAGGAAGCTCCTGGCCGAGTGAATGTCTGGGCTACGTGGGTGTTGTGTAGCGCTCCTAATCACTGCTATACCCCTGTCACACTACGACGTAACGAGCCAACGTAAGCCTGACGTGCTCACGTTTCGTCATTACGTTGACGTACATTGGGTTATGTTATGATGACGTCAGAATGACATTAGACTGACGTCGAGCTAATGTTATGTCAGCACGTGTCAAGGTTTTGAACCTGTTCAAAACTTTCGATGTAACACAAACGTAAGGGTTTACGTTCGCCGTCCGTTCTGTACACTTTTGGTGAACGTCAATGATGTTAAACGGACGTTAGTCAAATGCTGCTCACTATGTTCCACTACATTCTACTACGTTGACCCACATTAAAGCCGGTGGAAACGTCCACGTGGCATAATGGGAATCTCAGGAGAACGTACGCCGAACGTACATCCAACATACGTTCAGCGTTTCGCCACCAGTTCATGACGTATGTAACGTCACGTAACGTAACACAACGTAATTCTGGCGATGGAATAATGTACATAACGTTCTGTAAGTGTCATTATGTTGTCCTCTTTCATTGAATGACACTATCACTACACTTTACTGACGTTACGCTCTCGTCAACTATGCTGCATCCACATTCAACTTGTGCCCAAATTTGCATACTACGCTGAGAAATTTGACGTTTTTCACGTTCTCCCTACGCTGACCTCATTACGTCGTAGTGTGACAGGGCCTTAAGTTCACGATTACTGCCACGTTACCATACTTTGCAGTTCAAATGCAGCAGCGACATCGCCAGTGTCTTCTATTTATATGGATTTTTATCATCGGCTATTGGACATCAAGCATATGGTCATTCTGACATATTTCTTTAGAGGAAACCCGCCACCACCACATGGGCTACTCTTTCCGATAAGCAGCAAGGGGTCTTTTATATGCACTTTGCAACAGACATGACAGCACATACCACAGCCTTTGATGAAACAGTTGTGAACCACTGGTTGGAACGGAAAATAGCCCAGACTGCAAATGTGTCCACTCAGCAGGATCGATAGGATGACCCACACCATCACAGGTGGACACTCTGCCGCCTGAGCTACGTCCGGCCCACCTAAAATCATAATTATAATGCAAGGAGTCATTCAGCAGTATTATACACATACCTATCCACATACATGCAGGTATTCACTTATGCATATACACCTATATAATTATAGATATATACACAACAATATTGATATATATGTGCTCTATAATCTATTATGGGAATATAAACAAGGACACTATCACTTATCAGTTCTCTCTATATTAGTTATTACCTACTGTACTATTGTCATAGGAGTTAGTTATTACCTACTGTACTACTCCATAGGGGTTAGTTCCTGCCTCGGCCACTAGGGTGCCACCTGTGAGTGGCTCCTGGCCAGCCGGATACCAGCTGCGTCTGGTCACTACCGCTGCCGGACCCGCTCGGATGGTAAGATTTTAAATTATATCCATACATATACATGTATATATACATCTACACACACATATAAATATAAATATCCCGTCCTGATATGACCTTAGATGTTGCCAGGACGTAAAGCTCCAACAACCAATCAACAACATACATATATGTAGACACCGTATATACTCGAGTAAAAGTCGACCTCTTGTACAGCTCAACCCCTTCTTCTTGCCCCAACAATCTGGAATTGCTGATAGACCTTTTGTAAAAGCCAACCCTAGTATTTCATGGATAATAGGTCGACATTTGTGGGTGCTGTATGTGCAAATAACACTGTCATAAAACAATTGTCATGACTTTAAGTGCTGGTATTTACAGATAAATTACGGAACTAAGCTGTATATATGGTACGTCCTCTTTACAGTACACGGCCCGTATGCATGAGCAAGTTTTTATCAGCTCCAGTGTTAAGGACCAACGCCAGGGTAGCTAACGCCGGTGTTGGGAAATGGGTCACAGGGTATGTACGGAGCCAAAGCATGGAGGCGTTAGCTAACATATAAGTTATTTATTGATTTGGCAAATCCCTCTGAGCCTGTTCCCGGCGAGCACCGCTATTTGACAATATCGCCGCCGATGCGGCGGCGGCGGTGGCAGAGGCGGCGTTAATATCGCTTCGATTTTTGGTTTAATTTGACCAAATTTCAGCGGCGGGGTTAATATCGCTTCGATTTTCGCGGTTTTTCCGTAACACTGCTCCATGCATAGCGATTTTTCACTGCTAAACTAGAAATCCCGTCCAAAACCAGTTTTTGCTCGCTAACACCGCTCCATGCATACGGGCCCTGGTAACTGGAATATAGCACAACCATGCCCTTCTACCGTACCAGGCAGAATAGAACAGTTATTTTGTAAATAAATATTTGGTGGTGCCATTAATTCTTTTTCCTTTTGCTGTTTATTATTTATATAGAAATCTTGCTCTTTTTGATCCATTTTTCTTTTCTCATGTCTAGTATGAATTTCTTCCTTTTCAAAAACAGTATTGTGAAATAATCGACGCCCACACCCCCACCCCCAGCCTAATTTCAGGGTTAATACAAAATCTAAAGTATTCGACTTTTACACGGGGATATACGGTATGTATAGACACATTCCCTCAATACACACATAACTGTGCACTGAAGCACCGTTCTACTAAAAATAAACACCCACCCTCGACTAGACCTTGTTATGGTGATTTATGAAGTGCCCGCAGCCACAAGACGGTAGAGGCTCATTCGCACCAACTTCACACAGTTGGAAAATACACACAAATGAGCCGAAAAGAAATATAGACAAAAAAGAAATAAAACAAGAATACTGTAGAGCTATATAACGGGCATGGTGTCAAATGTTGAGCACTATTGTGCTTGTGTACACCTCACCGAATAGAGTTCTCGTTTAAATAAAAAAAACAGAAGTCTGAATGGAACAAACACTGGACAATGGTAAAGCCGTGTTCACACGGGCGATGTAAATCGATTCGTAGAAAGCGACTTGTATAGTTCGGGTTACATTTCGCGTGTGAACGCGCGGCTGAGTCGGATTAGGGCTGAGTCAATTCCTGTGATCTGGATACTATAAACCACCTCTCGAGGTAGTTTATGTGAGTCAATTTCTGTGAACTGATTTATTTTGCCCGTGTGAACGCAACCGACTTACTTGAGGCGGATTAAGGAGGTAACACTATATAATATAATTTGGTCTATGAAACCGCTAGCTGTGCACAGATATTTTTGTCATCATTTATTTTTAGGGTTTCACTGCCCAGCAGAAGTTTTGACCGTTCCAAACCAATACGATTCAGTCCATACATATCTAGGTCGAACCCACACTCTCTAGTGCCGACGTCGATGAACCCAAACTGGTGCTGGTTAGTCTGGACTTGCTCATGCACAGATATCGATTTCCGGCCCAAGTACTGCCCGTGTGAATGCGACACTAGTTCGGTTCATATGATCCGCCTTGTATAAATCGCTTTAAACTTTTCCCGTGTGAACACGGCTTTAGACGCCTTTTGACAGTCCCTGGCCCGGACAAGAGATTATAAAGTGCAGACTGCATACTCTAGACTCTAGACTCCACAAACCGCAGATTGTAGAGTGGAGACAACAGACCACTCACTGCAGATGGTTGGTTGGTTGTTGGAGTTTTACTTCCTGGCAACATCTAAGGTGATATCAGGACGGGTACCGACTTGTGACAGTGCACACTCATGGCGACTTTATATTGCTGCCTCACTGACAGACCAGCCCGCCAGCACCCTGACCTGCTATCCCACTCACTCACATTATCTTAATACTGAGCCCACCAATCCTTGCACTATCCTAATATAATAATGCCGACCGCCTGGCTAGGAAGCGAGAAGTACCAATTTTCAAAGTCATTGGTTTGACTCGACCGGGAATTCAACTCCTGATCTTCCGCACGGGAGGCCTGCACTCTACCGATTTGACCAACGCGTCCGGTCCCTGTAGGTGGTCGACTATATACAGTGTACCATAGGTCATCGATTGTAAACCATGCTGAAACTATATAACGGCCTACTTCGGCCGTCATGACGAATTCTAGAGACAATACACTGCATACTGTGGATGTATATATGCATAAACTATGGATCGGACTGGTGGAGATAGCCCACTTGACACAGTAGTAGCTTCCCATGCGGAAGGTATTAAGATCAATCCCCGGCCGAGTTCAGCCAGAGACTTCCAAAATTGGTCGTAATGCGTAGCATTACGTTTGATGCGAGGAGAGGAAGAGACCCTCCCCCGCCCCGCGCTGTCGCGCTGCCTTCTCACCTCGCCGACGCCGCCGCGCGCCGCTTCCTCCCCCCGCCCCCCTGTCGCACAGCATTCGCGCCTCACCCGACGCCCGCTGCTCGCCACCTCTCGCCCTCCCCCGGGCCGGCAGCATTCACACCTCACCTGCTGTCGCCCGTCCCGCTTCCCTTATAAGGTCGCCCGCCGGCCTCCCTCAGGCACTCGCCCTCCTGCTCGCCTTCCAGCTCTCTCTCCGTTTTTCCTTTTTTCCTAGTTGGGTTCATCCCTCTCCACCTCAACCGCTGCTTCACCTCAGGCTACACCATGCCTCAAGGAAGAGGACGCAAGGGCTCCCGGACCGCCGCCCCCCGCATCCCGGGGCCATCCTCAACGCCCCGGCGGGACGAGTCTCCGGCCTCAGCCTCGGCGTCTCCCGCGGCGCCCTCGGACCGGCCCTCGGGCACCGAGACCTCGGCAATACTGGAAGCCCTCCAGCGCCTCCAGCTTGCGCAGCGCCAGACTGCCGCCGACGTGCGCCAGACCGCCGCCGACATTCACGCCCGGATGGAAGCCCTGGAGGCCGGGGAGGCCCGGCCCGCACCAGAGGCCCCCTCATCTGCACCTCGGGCGCGCGCCGCCGCCGGAGCCCGGCCCCCGCCCCCGCCTCAGGCAACTCTGCCCGGGGCGGCTCACCCGGAGTATGAGAGGTACCGCCATCTTCCTACACAAGCACCACCTGCCACGTCGACGGCCTACCACCAAGAACCGACGCGGCACTCCCCCGTCTCCGCGGCCGACGCCGTCCGGGATATCCTGGCCTCCGCCGAGGCGCGACGCTCCGTGAGGCGCCAAGGTATCCCGGTCGACTACATATTCCCATCGGATCTGGTAGAGAGGGGGCCTGAAAGAAAACCGGTGAAGAGGGGCGAGGCAACGAAAGACGAGTATAACCTCGCCCTTCTCACCCTCATTGACCACCCCGACTTCCCCGCCCACTCCGCCCAGGGACTCCACCACCACCACCTTACACTGTCCCGGGATAACCTCATCTACCCGTGGCCGACCGTCCGTCGATACTCCGAGACCGTCTTCACTTGGATTGCGGACGGAAGGCTCCCCCACGGGTGGCATGACCCGGTAGCACTCAACCTCCTGAGGGTCGAGTGCATCGCCATGCCCGACCACCAAGCCGCCAGCACCCCAGCCCGCCCACTCGACCCTCCACACCGAGGCGCACACTTGCCCCGAGCCCAAGTCGACGCCCGCGCCACCTACGACAGGCACACCCACGGGGCCCCCTGCCCGGCCTGGAACCGCGACCCCGCCTCGTGCGATCGGGCCCCCGTCGGGGAGGCCCACGGCGAGGCGGGGGACAGGCGCCGTCACGTCTGTGCCTACTGCGCCAACGTGCGGCGCATCCTAACTATGCACAGCGACGGGCCGATTGCATGACGAAACAAGCCCGTGAGCGCCAGACCCCCCCCCCCCCCCACCTCGGCGGATTTTTGATCCGCCGGCCTCCCCCCGGCCGGCCCGGGGGGCCCTTCCCGGCGCCTCACCCTCACCACTGCCGACAGCCCCGCGACTTCCACCGACAACCTCCCAGCGACCACCGATCGCAGCGCCGCCCAGTCACAGCCCGGGATCATCACCTCGGACCTCACGCCTCAGACCACAGCCCAGCCCAGCCTCACGAGGAACCCTCTGCCGACATCACAGCCGCCGACCCTCACGACACCGCCTTCCACCGACAACCTCCCAGCGACAACCGATCGCAGCGCCGCCCAGTCACAGCCGGGGATCATCACCTCGGACCTCACGCCTCAGACCACAGCCCAGCCCAGCCTCACGAGGAGCCCTCTGCCGACATCACAGCCGCCGACCCCCACGACACCGCCTTCAGCAACCCGCCCGACCCGACCCCGACCGCCACCCCACCCAGCCCTGAGGACTTCGCTGCCCCCCTGCTCGACCCTCGTCGGACCTCCTCACCGGATCTCGCCAAGGAGCGGGCCTCCTCTTTTTTGGGCCGCCCGCTCCCTGTCGACGCAGGCCCCGGACACTCGCCGCCCCCAGAGGGAACCTCACCCCTGACGCGGTGCGCCCTCTCTGCCGGTCCACCCTACTGCCCCGCCTCGCCCCCTCGGGCGCGCCGCGAGCCCTCTCCGCCTTTTTTGGTGGAGGGCTCCTCGGCACCCCCTCACTCATCTACTGAGATTGACTCTAATTGAACTCTTATTCATCCTGTACATCTCCTCTCTGCTCCTCATGAGCCCAACTGTGTATTGCTCCTCATGAGCCTCTTTACTCTTCTTCCACTTTATTGTCTATATTACATTACTTGTTGCTCCTTATGAGCCTGTTTCACTGTGTTGCTCTTCATGACCCTGTCGTTTCATTCCTCTGTATACTCTGTTTGTCTAAGGCGTAAATAAAGGCCTTTCTTTCCACCCCCGCCTTGCTTTCTTCCTTTTCGCGCATCGGTACTTTCTGCTACCTTGCCTTGAGCTCAGCATTACTAGGATACGACAAAGACCGGTTGGCTCACTGTCAGAATAATATGACTGAATGGGATATCGGGTCATTGTGCTAACGGAACGGTACCCCAGTGCGTCAGCACTATGAAGTCGATGTCAATGCGCACTTTCGCAGTCTGTGGCCGCCATGATATGACATTAGATTTGCTTGTTTGTTGGAGTTTTACATTCTAGCAACATCTATGGTCATATCACAACAGTTACCGCCGTGCAATAGTGCAAACTCATGGTGACTTCATAGTGACTGGGAGACCAGGCCACCAGCACCATATCCTGATATGCCACTAAGTCACATTATGCTAATTCCTAGATAAAAGATTCACCCCCATACTTGTAGTACCCAGGTGAATGACAACGTCATCTAAATGCTTGCGAAAATAGCTTCAGTATGGAACAGGAAGTAGAATGCCTGGTTCCAATATCAAATGGCTACGTATATCGACACAGAGTTGATGAAATGGGAGAGAATGCAAAAAGACAATATGGCGGCGATAGAATGCTAACAATTTCACTTTTAAATCTTATTAAACTAGATGTTTTATTATATTTTTCAACTCAAAGGTAGCGGGTAAATATGAAGACATATACAAAGAATAAATGTTCCTTCTTAGATTGTAGATTTAGGCTCTCATTTCATTTCCCCACTTTTTCGACAGCTTTTAAATAGGGTTGGTATTCACCGGTGTACTGCAAGTATGGGGTGAATCCTTTAACTAGCTAATACCGAACTAACCAGTCCTTGTGCTACACCATTAGTATTAATGACAAATGCCAGGCTAAGAAGCAGCGCATATCACTTTTAGAAGTCATTGATTTGACACGGCCGGGCCTCCAACTCCCGACTTCCGCACGGGAATTCAGTGCTCTTACCGATTCAGCCACCCCATCAGGTCGAGATGAAAGTAGACACTAAAGATGCCTTTCAATGTTTATAAACATTGTGTATGTGCGCACAGCTTGGCTGCAGAACGAAGGCACACTGCCATAGAGTTTGCCAATCCAGGCAGTGCAAAATGTCAGTTTTATTTTAAATTAATAGAAAGGCAGAACCCTAGCCTTATGAATTTAATATAATCTGTTCGTTGAATATGTTTTCTATAAGTTTTCCAAGCGGTTTGTGTCTAGGTGGTGTGGTTTTAGAGATCTTTCACCTTTTCTGTATGAAGATTGCTCATGGCCATTGACAATGCATTGAATTTGCCGATACACGCAGTGCAAAACGTCAATTTTATTCAAAATTAATAGAAATGCAGAACCCTAACCTTATCAATTTAATATAATCTGTTCAGTGAATATGTTTTCTATATGTCTTCCAAGTGGTTTGTTTCTACGTGGTGTGGTTTTAGAGATATTTCACATTTTCTGTATGAAGATTGCTCACGACCATTGACAATGCATTGAGTTTGCCGATACGTGCAGTGCAAAACGTCAATTTTATTCAAAATAAATAGAAATGCAGAACCCCAACCTGATAAATTTAATATAATCTATTCGTTACATATGTTTTCTATATGTGTTCCACACAGTTTGTTTGTATGTGGTGTGGTTTTAGAGATATTTAACTTTTTTTTGTATGAAGATTGCTCACGGCCATAGACAATGCATTGACTGATTGAGTTTGCCGATACGCACAGTTCAAAATGTAAATTTTATTCAAAATTAATAGAAATGCAGAACCCTAACCATATAAATTTAATATAATCTTTTCATTGAATATGTTTTCTATATGTGTTCCACGCAGTTTGTTTCTAAGTGGTGTGGTTTTAGAGATATTTCACCTTTACTCTATGAAGATTGCTCATAGCCATTGAGTTTGCATTGAGTTTGCCGATACGTGCAGTTCAAGATGTCAACTTTATTCAAAATTAATAGAAATGCAGAACACTAACCATATAAATTTAATATAATCTGTTCGTTGAATATCTCTTCTATATGTGTTCCAGGCAGTTTCTTTCTAAGTGGTGTGGTTTTAGAGATATTTCACCTTTTCTCTATTAAGATTGCTCATAGCCATTGAGTTTGCAGTGTGACAGTGTGTCGTCCTGTAGCCAAGCAGCATGCGCACTGACCTAAATACCTATGCTGACGTCATATGAAATAGGTCTATTGAGAAGTAAAACATCAATAAACCAAGCTAAACCATGGACCAGTGGCATGAACCAGAGCATGCTGGGAAAAGGGAGCGGGGGAGTGCGGAGAGGGGGGGAGGTCAGGGGTCAACTGACGTGAGAGATCTGCGGTGCTTACTGGCAGAATGCAAGGTCCACAACACCGGCCTAAATGCAGCATCCGGGCTTGGTGAAAGTCTCCAGTGAGTGTCACTGTCCGCCACGAGGTGGCGCCACCCCGAGAAAATAATGCAATGTCAACTAACGCCGTCAGGGGACCGGGTGTGCTCACCTAGTCCCGGAGCTTTAAACAGCCAATGCGGGCTGAGCTACACGGATCCCGCCTGCACACGGGCCGGATGAACGTAGCTAGTCACGTGATGCTGACAAAGTGCGTCCGTCGTGTCCCTGTATATATGTGATGTATAAGAATTATGCGAGTATAAAGGTGCGAAAGGGAAGATTCCCTGTATTGATCACCCATATGTTGTGTACTACTATATGGGTGAGCCCTTATCACTGTCGAGACAGGTGGCGCCACCACCCCCAATCACTACCAGTGCCGCGAATACTGTCACTCATGCACTGGAATTATATATGTATATATACACATAAAGCGATCGATACAAGGGAGTGGTCGATCTGTGGAGGTGGCTGGTTAGAGGTTTTACTTTATATACATATGAATACATATATATATACACACACATATATATATACACACATATATATATACACACATATATTTATATAAATGCACTCCACTATATCGATCGCTTTATTTGGGTCCCAAACGATCGCCCATACAATACCATTGTAATGATAGAAAAACTCCATTAATGGACCACCTCCCTAATTGGACCATTTAAAGTCGGTCCCATGTTCGATCGATTTAGAGAGGTGTTACTGTATATGTGTATATATTTACAGATGTTCGCAAACACCAATCCAAAATTTGCGATCAACATTGGAGTCAAACCTTCAAAAGGTTCATTTTTTTACATGCATATTCATTGCTCCATAATCATTTCATCAGAAGAAAAGTGGATTAGGGAGAATTAAAATTACCCTCATTTGTTTTCAAAGTCAATTTTTGGTAGCCATTTACAGGGTTTTGCACAATAACTCTTTATATATATATGTATATATATATATATATATATATATATATATATATATATATATAAAGCGAAGTGACAGTGGTTTGAATCATTTCCGCACCAAACATTTGGCGCCCCAATCGCGCGCATATAACGGGGTGGGTGCGCGAATCTCGAATACACGCAAATAATTCAGGACAGGAGGCGGACTGTATAGTATGGAAATTTATTCAAGAACAAGAAGGTAGTCATGTAATCATAGGATCAATGTTTAAGGTGAAGGTCAATAGTAATATAAATATAAGTAAGTAATGTTCAAAATTAATTGTCATATAGGTAAGTCAATATCGTCAGTTAGAGTCTTAGGTGACCCGGGCCTCAACCTTAACGTATAGTTGGGTGGGTGGGACGGTGAGAGTAGGTCTTGTCGGTGTAGTGGCAGGAGGAGAAGTGGCCGAGGTGATGGGGAGGCGGAAGGAAGGAGGGGGGGGGGTACCAGCGGCGGGACCAGCGGCGGGACCAGCGGAGGAGGGGGGGGAGGGAGGCTGTGGTGGCGGCATCTGGAGGGAGTGGGGTGAGGGAGGAGGAGGGAGGTGGCGCCGTCTAGGAGGGGGAGGGGTGTGTGAAGGGTGAGGAGTAGGTGGGTGTAGGTTGGGGAATGTGGGGTGTGAGGGTGAGGAGTTGGAGGGGTTAGGGCGGGGAAAGGGTGGCCGTCCGCCTCCCCCGAATTACCCATATTGCCACAGCAATATGGACAATTGTACAATGAATATGATATCAATATTGGAATTGCTCCGTTCCTTTATATTATTATAATACATTATAATACACACACACACATATATATATATATATATATATATATATATATATGTGATGTATAACACATTATACAAGTACTGGAATTGTATGCAGTTACTATTACAACTAATAGTAGATTTATATTATGCATCTATTATCGAACAGGATTTTGGTTATTATTGCAACTGATATAGTCATTTGTGTACCAACAAATTGTACTGAACGGCTGGAAGAGCAGTCCTCTGGTGCTGACTAAAGACATTATTCGCCGAATAAAATATATTTAGTAAAAAAAACAAAATAAACAAGGGTAACATGTACATCCTATATTTCCTCTTGCGCATTGGTGGAGTGCCCCCCAGGTGTCGGGTACACATACACACACACATATATATATATATATATATATATATATATGTGCATCAACTTTTTATATAGTTTTGATAACACATTTTTGTATGTGTATATATATATATATATATATCCCAAGATGCATGTACAATGCATACATGCATGTATATGTATAAGTACATATATGTGCATATGTAAAGATATATGTGCATCAACTGTTTAAATAGTGTTGATACTGCTTTTTTTTGTATATGCATCTATATTCAAAGGTGTATGTATATATGTATATCTATATATATGTACGCATATATATGTATATGTGCATATATGTGAATATATACATCAACTGTTGATAACGCCCTTTTTGTATACGTGATACATATATAGCAAGATGTATGCATGTGTCCATATATGCATATATGGTGTATAAGCCACTATACAAGTATAATCAAGCCGGAATATTCCATCTATTCCCGAGCCTCTTTAGTCATGGCTGGTTGAGTATATGGGTCATTCTCTAAAACTGAGCACAAAACTGTGACGTCGAAACCAAAACTGAAAACTTTCCAAATAATAGCAAAAGTCCTTCCAAATAATAGCCTAATCCAATGTCCTATGCAGTTTTGCATGTTGTGCATATGTCAGAGTTGAAAAAACTGAATTTCACTTTTTGAATTAAATCTTATACAAATTGAGCAATACATTAATATCACTTCTGTAACATGAAATTCAAATACACATCCAGAACCTAATTTTAAAATATACAGCATAGTCAAACAAGATTTTCTTGATTACTGTTAAGCAGACAAGGTTATGACTTACAAGAAAAAAAGTTGAAAAATAAGTTGAAAAATATTTTGGCTACATGTATGGTGTCAATGTGTAAATTTTCACATTTTGACTCTAGAGCAAAATCATACAATGATTTTGATATCTTTTGTGGGATAACTTCAATACATGTAGAACTGCTAACATACCTGATAGACAGAGGCTACAATAAGTATGTTTATATATGTATAAACGTACATATACAACAAATGTTTAAAAAGCTTTGACAATGCATTGTTCGTGATGCTCAGCAACACGGGTAATTTGGCATTCGGTCACCGCCATAGCCTCATAGCGTTAAGATAAGCCTTATGCTGCCACCTATCGAGTAACGGCGAAATTACCTTATGACTTGTGTGTCAGCGCCGCCTATATATTCGTACTTTAATACGAAACACTTGACTAATGCTAACTTTAAATCTTACTGACCTGCCATCTGCAGTCGCCTGCTCGAACTATTGGCCTCAGCGCCTATATAAGGACTGATTCGGCGGCGGTAAGCTCACTTCGACACGGCCACAGGAGGACACTAGCTGGCTTTTGAACTGCCATCCCACCCACCCCTGCGTGATCTGTTTTTTCTGGGGCTTAGGGTTAAAAGCTTATTGACCTCATTGTGCTTATCTCATTGTGCTTATCTCATTGTGCTTATCTCATTGTGCTTATCTCGTTGAAACTACACATGTGCTTACTAGAAATTTGTTATTTGAAAAGAAATAAATCCAACTTTAAACTCATATGCGGTGTCGGTGTCAAATTATCTTTTGTGACATCCATTGTCTTACCCAGTGGTGTGACAAACCAATAAATCGATAATGGATTTTCCGGTCCAATGGCACATTTTCATAACATCCAGCATTAATTGCTCTAATTGTCAAGGCTGCTTTGACATTGCCATATGCCAACCTGGGCACACCATATACAGATCTTAAATTTCACATTGACAAACACATAATGTCTAACTGACAGAATGAGTAGAGTGATGCGGGAGCAAACAAACTTCGCTCTGTGAAGCCAGTCTTGGGAGATTGGCAGTCCTCCTACAGACGGTTGAGGCGGGATGAGGTTATCCTCTGTCGCTCCCGTCTTGGTCATACATACTTGAGACAGAGTTTTATTTTGGCTGGAGACCGACCGCCTCAGTGTGAGTACTACCGGTGTATACTGACAGTGCATCACATTTTGGTGAGATGTCCTCACCTACAGCCAATTAGAAATGATGTATTTGGAAATGAGGGTGTGATGGAGTCATTCCGATTCCATCCACAACTCATTATTCAATTTCTGAGAGAAACTGGTTTTTACCAAAAGTGTATTTTCCATTTTTAACTTGAAAAGTATTTTACCGTTGATTTGACTTATTATACACCACTTGCGATTTTAGCACAGCGATATAATCTTTTAGAGTGTATGTCTGTGCTCTATTTTACTTGTTTGATCAAATGTGTTTAAAAAAAACCAAACACCAACAACAAATACAAATTTATAATTTGTTAATCGGATATGTTTAAACCACTGTACAGGCCCCCAATAGCCGATGTCTATTTGTTATGTTGAGGGGGTCGTAAAAAAAACCCCACAAAAAAGCACAAAAAAACTCTTATTGGGGAGTGGGGACACTAATAACTCCAAAACAAGACGCGGGTAAGACATCGGTGACAACGATGCTCATCCTCATGTTAGTTATGTGGGTTTCGATAACAAACTTGAGTGGTGGTAGGCCTACAGGGCCTATCGGGGCAGTGATGAGGTTGGTTGTCTATTGAAACAAATCGGGAAGCACCGGGCACGCTGGCTGAATCGAGAGAGCACGGGCCTCACGTGTAGGAGATCGGGAGTTCTGTTCCTGGTCGAGTCAAACCAATGATTTATCAAATTGGTACTTGTCGTTTCCTAGCGTGGCGCTCAGCATTAATAGGATAGGGCAAGATCTGGTTAGCTCAGTGTCAGGATAATGTGACTGAGTGGGATATCGGGTCACGGTGCCAGTAGCCTGATATCCCAGTGGGGCAGCACTATCAAGTTGCCATGAGTGTGCACTGTCAGAAGTCGGTAGCCATCCTAATATGACCTTAGATGTTGCCAGGACGTAAAACTCCAACAACCAACCAACACGGAATGATCGAGCCGGCGTCCTGTTGCATTCTTACCTGCTGTCAGTGACATTGACAGCACTCCTTACCGGTGGCTGTCAAGGGTAAATATGGACGTGACAGCCGTGTGTACACAGCGCCACCGGGCGGGGGAAGGCGGCGGTGTGCACCCCCACACACGCCCCCCTCCCCTCTACTCCCTCTACTCCTTCCCCCCTCACACACATACACACATACACACACATACACACCCATACACACATACACACACACTGCCGCCGTGTGTTCTCCCGGCAATGATCCCTCCCCACAATGCAACGCATCAACTTCTTTTCCGGTTGCTGACCCTTTGTTATTTATTTATTCATGGGCACGCACATGTTTTTATTGTTAGTAAACCAGACGGGATGGCAGAATGAGTTGAGCGTCTGCCTCCCATTTTTTGGTAGGTTGTGGGATTCGAACCCACGGGTTCGAACCCTGGTCGAGTCAAAGC
Organism: Branchipolynoe longqiensis; assembly: GCA_030323885.1. Lineage (NCBI taxonomy): Eukaryota > Metazoa > Annelida > Polychaeta > Phyllodocida > Polynoidae > Branchipolynoe > Branchipolynoe longqiensis. The sequence goes on along the minus strand of CM059186.1, from coordinate 174,862,362 downwards.
AATGATTTAAACATTGATACTTGTCGCTACCGAGCCTAGTGCTCGGCATTATTAGGATAGGGCAAGGAGCAGTGGAATGAGGAAGACCAATCGTCCATGATTAAAATGTCCCCTGCTTAATCAACTAATGTACACCCCCCCCCCCCAAACAAACACCCTTGTTTGGTTTGGCATTTTCGGTTTCAATTTGATGAAATATTTTCTTACCTCCCTTATAGAATTTAAATTTTGTTTAGATTTTACTTTAAAATACATCAGTCTGTTTCGGTATTAGTTCCCAACAGTTGTTAATGCCCGATGAACTGGTAGGCAGGGACACGCCGACAGTGATAACATATTTTTTTATGATCATATTAATATATTGTTTTTAAATAGAAAAGAAAAACCACAAAAAAAACCTCCATATGCGTTGTACGTAGAGGACAGAAGCAAACATCGGTTTGGTGTCATGTGTGAGTGAGTATTTGGAGGTTTACATCCTAGTAACTGCTGAGGTCATTGCAAGCCCGATATTGATTTTCCACAGGGTGCACTGGCGGGGATGTTTAGTGCTGCCTCAAGCGGGCACAGTGGCAGCGGCACTATCACTTGATATCTTACTCAGTCAATATGTTGATTTGAATTTTAATTCGCTAACAGGGCCTCCCTGGGCAATAGCTTAAAGTTGCATAGGTCGATGGTTTTGAATTTCTATATTTTTTAAGGATAAACATGTTAGGTCGATCGTTACAATCTATCTTACTTTTTACGTTTGAAGTAACGTTGCTTATAAATGGCTAACTTTGTGGATATTTGATATGAAAATGTACCAAAATAAGTTTGACATGCATATACAAATTCTAACACCAGACATCTTAGGTTATATTACATTGACAGCATACACTTCGATGAAGCAAAACATGTTTAATAAGTGCACTAATAATTTTCATATGTAGAAGCAAATATAGATGAGTATTTTTTCCTTTAATTTTGTGTTGATGAATTCATTGGATTATGCAGCTTTAATCAGAGCCAGGTAAAAATCTGTTTACCTGGTTGTATTCTTAAAATTAGTATTCACTCTACTTAAACAATATTCCAAAATTATTAATTGTATTGCACTTAGACCAACTATGAATGGGCAAACGGGATGGCCGAATGAGTTAGAGCATCCGTCTCCCGTGTTGGTAGATCGTGGGTTCGAATCCTGGTCGAGTCAAACCAGCGACTTAACAATTTATACTTGTCGCTTCCTAGCCAGATGCTCGGCATTACTAGGATAGGACAAGGAGCAGTGGCATGAAGAAGACCAGTCGTCTGCGACTGAAATTGCACCTGCTTAAACAACTAATGTACCAACAACAAAAAAGACCATGAGAAATTCGGTCCCGGGTATATCAATTCCTACCTACTGGACTGAAACTCAAATAGCCCATTATAGGACGTCATACAAGGAAGTTCTACATTGAATTACATATGTTATAAGGGCTGCACATTTTGTATTATTCAACAGATAATCTTTGCTGCTTTCCTTTGAGGATTTCATATGTAGTGGACTGTTTCTTTATAATATTCCGCAATTAATTATATCAGAGTCTAAATGTGTTACATAGGCTATAAGGTATCATCAAATGGCTGCAAATATTCTATAATTCAACATAATATGTGTGCTGCTTTTCTTTGATGATTTCATTTGTAGTGGACTGCTTCTTTATAATATTCTGCAATAGGTGATGTCAGAGTCTAAATATATTTCACTCTTATTTCATAGGGAAAGAAAGCCTGTGCAAGTGTGAACGCATTCCCTGCTTTATATAACTCTAACAGCTGAGGAGGGCCATTAGAGATGAATAACCACAATAGTCTATTTCCTTTGATTAAATCCAAATTACCTCCCAGAGAATAAGTAGTTTCAAGATATTCAACCCCTGAAGAACCATATTTGATCATGATAATTACAACTAATTAAAGTTGTGTTAGTCATATTAGTGCCCTTCTAATATCACTGACATTGATATCAAGCTCTTTGCCCGTTCTGCTATGACCTTACATGTTGTCAGGACGTAAAACTCCAACAACCAACCAACATCGAGCTCTTCGCAGGATCGAATACATGGATCATACACAATTGAGATGTTAATGTTGCAATATGTCATCATCATCATCATGCTGTCGGTCGCGATGCCGCAAAGACTGCTTTCATTACTTGACTGCGGCTCTCCCATTTCATGAAAGCTGCCTGCAAAAGTGTTGAAGTGCTGCTGGCTTTTGCAAGGTCAGCAGCACTCTCTTGGGGAGCAAATAGAGGTTTCAAACCGGCAAGAACATGTCCAGACAGGCGCAGAACTATTTGTCCCTGCAGTGGCTGGTTGGGAGATGTTGGGAGTTCCATACATCAACCACCCTTAATGCTGCCACAGTGACATGGTTTTCTGGTTAGGGTTTGCTCCATTAGCCTTAGGTTCTGTCAAGAACCTGTACCACAAGACAGTGGTTTACAACTCTGCAGGGCAGGGGCATCAAACTCCCTAAGGTATTGCTATACGTGCAATACCTGCATACCCCAATATGTGCAAGTTTAATATTTGCTCGGTTTCTAGTAATATCTATGTACAGATATTATTTGTGTTTATTCTATTTAAATGCCAGTAGCCTGAACTATACTTCTGCTATAGACGCTACAGTTATTTTCATTGAAGTGTTACCCATCAAGTGTCCCCACCAACCCCCGCTCCATCACCTCCACCACAAACCAATCTGTCATGTTTCAAAAGCGATCTGGGGGGAAAAACCCACCCACATACAATGTTATCACCTAACAGCAACCTATCCTTCACTGGTAGGCACTGTGGTAATACGAGAATAGTATTTGCACAGTGTGGAGTGTTCATGCGGGGGTGCGAAGTAAAATAGTAAACAAGAAAAAAAAACACCCAAAACAAAAAAAGGAAATACCCTCCACCATTGCCTCCTCCGCCCCCCCCCCCTCCTCTCCCTCCTCCACCTCTCCCTCCTCCACGCCTCCCTTCTCCACCCCTCCCTCCTCCATCCCCCTCCTCCGCCCCCTCCAACTCCCTCCTCCACCACCCTCCCTCCTACACCACCCCTCCTTCCTCCGCCTCCCCTTCTCTCATCTCCCATATCCCTCCCTCCCTCCTCCGCTTCCCTCTCCCTCCCCTCCCCTACCTCCGCCTCCCTCCTCCGTCTCCCCATCCTCCTCTGCCTCCCCCTCCCTCCTCCACCACCCTCCCTCCTCCACCACCCCTCTCTCCTCCACCACCCCTCCCTCCTCCGATCCCCTCCCACTCCCTCCTCCACCCCTCCCTCCTCCGCCTCCCCTCCCTCCGCCCCCCTCCGTCATCCCCCATATCCCTTCCCTCTCTCCTCCGCCTGCCCTTGCCTCCCCCCCCCCCCCCCCCCATCACCTCCCCCTCGTATCAGTTTGTTCCGCTGCATAGCTGTCTAGAGGGGCTTTCGCCAGAGACATGTGACTGGGGACATGTCCTGGTGAGACTCTTAGGTAGTAAGTGGATGCCATAGAAGTAGACCTGTCGCATTGCACTTGTTTGTACTCATATAAGCAAGCAGTCAGCACCGACCGAGACGTTCCAACACAAGAAGCGGATGTCGCGAGTAGACGAGCTGGCCATATATAGCTGTTGCTGCTGAAGAAGAATTAAAAAAATTATATATATATATATATGGTGCATAAGCCATTATACAAGTATACTAAGGCCAAAAGCTTCCATCTGCTCCTCAGCCCTAACTCCGCCCTCAGTCATCGATTGGAGGAGCTGATCTATTCACCTACACTTCCATCCTACTCGACCTCAGATCCGTTGGGGGCGCCACTGCCCCCCCCCCCCATACACTCATATATGGATAGTGATAAACCCCTTTATCGTGGTTACTAAGCTCTATAGTGGCTCCTCCCCCCCCCCTCATGGGGAGGGGTGGGGGGTGCCCAGCATGCACCTCGCCCCCCCTCCTCTGGGGGTATGCTTTCGTGACTAGGTTGGAAGCAATATATAAATATATTTAAATACATATACATATATATATAGTATATATGGGTAAACTATGATGGTTAAGGACTGGTTAGCTCAGCATCATGATAGTTTGACTCAGGGGATATGTGTCATTGTGTCGGCCTCCTGGTCTGTTTTAGTGATTGTTTGTTTATTCTGCTCATGACCTCATAACGATTAAGTGCATGCACTTGTTTGTTTTCACCGCTATGCAGTAATGGGTATCATCCATACGGATCCATTTCCCTCATCAGTAATTTCTGTAAACTTGGTTCTGATGTAAATAGGTCTGGTGGGCCCATTAAAATAATAGTTTGGTCTTCGTTTATATGTTTGTACATTGTGCTGTCTTATGGCTTACTTACTGTTTATCCATTTTTTGTTCTTGAAGATTTATACTGCCTATCATGGATAAGTCTGAATAGAGCTGTTTTCACCATTAGCCAGTTTGTCGATAGAAAGCCCGAACCTACACTTTTACAGACCCAAGGGATTTTTAACCGCCCACACCACATACACATGGTAAGAGAGCAACTGGCATTTGATGACACTGTAAGTTACACACAGCGGTGGAAATCCAAATTGGCAGAGGTGGGGTCACAGGGAATCGAACCACTGGCCTTCAGATTAGGAGTCCGACCTAGAAAAAAGTCAGACACTCTAACCACTCTGCCACAGAGAACACCGCATGATCGATTACTTAGTGTCTATTTCTTTATATATATCTCACTTAAACACTTCTTTTTGCATTATTTAAGCATTACACCATCACCATATTGGCTCGTATATAGTGTTCGAATCCCACGAACCACCAAAACGGGAGACGGACGCTCAACTCATTCGGCCATCCCGTCTGGTCAAGATTGTTTTGAGGTCATGACTTTCTCCTTCAGTTGACCGTCATACGTGTTTGGTTAAGCAGAATATCCGCTATAAGCTGTTGGCAAATAAGCAGAACCAATCTGTTGAATAGACTTTGTTAGCACCACATAAAGGAAGTATGGCTAGACAAATAGCTGGAGAATGTCTGAGGAGCCTGGTCAGAACCGTTCTTTGGTTGGTTGCTTGTTGGGGTTTTACCTCCTGGCGGTATGCAGGTTTTGCATACCTCTGATAACTATCTGCTAAAATACCTCAGGGAGTTTGACGCCCCTGCCCTGCAGAGTTGTAAACCACTGCCTTGTGGTACAGGTTCTTGATAGAACCAAAGGCTAAGGGAGCAAACCCTAACAGAAAACCATGTTACCATGGCAGCATTAAGGGCGGTGATGAATGGAACTCCCAACATCTCCTGACCAGCCACTGCAGGGACAACTAGTTTGCACCAGCCTTGATGTGTTCTTGCCGGTGCGAGACCTCTATTTGCTCCCCAAAAGAGTGCTGCTAGTAACTTGCAAAAGCCAGCAGCACTTCAATGCTTTGCAAGCAGCTTTTATGAAATGCACAACCACACACAGTTAAGTAATGAAAACAGTCTTTGTTGCATTGCGACTGACAACATGATGACCTCCTGGTAACAACTAAGGTCATATCAGGGTGGGTACCGACTTGTGACAGTGCGCACTGATGGTGACTTAAGAGTGGTGCCCTGCTGATCAAGGAGGCTACTGACACCATGACCTGATATCCCACTCAGTCACATTATCCTGACACTGAACCAGCCATTCCTTGCCCTATCCTAATAATGCTGAGTGTCTGGCTAGGAAGCGACAAGTACTAATTTTGTAAGTCATTGGTTTGACTCGACCGGGAATCGAACTCCCGACCTTCCGCAGGGGAAGCTTGCGCTCTACTGCTTCGGCCATCACGTCCGGTCTCGGTCAGAACTGCGGCCAGTCAGTGGAGGCGATGTCAGTCTCAGCCACGAATGTAGCAATGCAGCCATTACTGTTAGTTTGTCGTCTGCCATCAATAAAATTCACTATGAATACTTGTCATCGTGTTTCACTAAGAAAACACCACATATAAAAATCACCTCAGTAAGTATATACAAAAGGACAATTAAAATTAGAGTATCTACCAAGAGTAGACCAGACGGGATGGCCAAATGAGTTGAGCGTCCTTCTCCCGTTTTGGTAGATCGTGAGATTCGAACACACTGGTTCGAATGCTGGTCGAATCAAACCAATGCTTTAAAAATGAACATTATTAAAATAGGGCAAGGACTGGTTGGCTTAGTGTCAGGATAATAGGGTGCTGACAGCCTGGTCTCCCAATGGGGCAGCACTAGTAAGTCACCCTGAGTGTGCACTGTCACAAGTTGGTACATATCCGGATATGACCTTAGATGTTGCCAGTACATAAAACTCCAACAAACAACATTTAGTTACAGAAGATCTAGTGTTATCATTGGCTGTCCCTCCCCTCCCCCGCCGCATATGGACATGTGATTTACATATGCACCGATAATGCCAGGAAGAAGACTTCACTCGGTATGCTTATTTGTATTGAAGCCCACCGTACTGAGGAAGTTAGTGATTCCTGAGTCCAGTCGCTATCAGCAATGTGTTAAGCCCCAGTCAGACCTCACCGGATTGAGGAACCGGATAGAAAACGGACACTGTCCGGTGAAATACGGCAATGTATGGTTTATATACGGTTGGCATCCAGCGTGTCCGTTATGTGTCCAGTGGTGTCCGGTACAAGTTTTGAACATGCACAAAACTTGTACCGGACACCGCCGGACTGAGGTCTATGGTTGGTGCCCGTTTTAAGTCCGTTTAGTCCGTTTCATGTCCGTTACTCATCCGTTAGGTGTCCGGTTTGTATTCTGAAGAGTCCATTGATGGTGTTGCAGGAATTCGGTCCGTCGGTTTTTGGCGCGTCCATGAACAGTCTGGTAAGGTGTCCAGTTGGTGTCCGGTTGGTGTCCGTTTGACATTCGGTTGCCGTCCGGTTCTCATCTGGTTCTTGTCGATTGGCTATTCATTAATGTAGGTTTCTTGTCCATTTAGCATCCATTTCGTCTGGGTGCCTTTGCAACATTTCAACACATTTCGGTACATTTTGATACCGGACACCACTGGACTGGACAATTCTTTGTCCGGTGGTGTCTGGTACTCAGTCCGGTAAGGTCTGACTGGGCCTTTATGCAGCAAATTTCAGAATTAGCGAGCGACTCTTTATCTTGTAAGGGTTTGTGTACAAAATCTGCTCTTGGAATTATCTCAATCCCCGATCAATGTTTGGTGATTTGTATATTGGAGATGTATTTACTTCCCAGCAAAGTCTGAACTTATGTCAGGATCGACTTGTGGATGAGAGCGCAGTCGTGGAGAATTTATACTGCGGCCCTACTGGGACACCACACCATAATTATATTAAAACAAATATATATAGATATATATATATATATATATATATATGAATTAGATTAGATTTATATATATATATGACCCGATTGTTTGGTTGGTTGTTGGAATTTTACGTCCTGGTTACATCTAAGGTACCAACTTGTGACGTTGCACAATCATGGTGACTTTATGGTGCTGCCCCACTTGAGAATCAGTCTACCAGCACCATAACCCAATATCACACTCAGTTACGTTATATTGACGCTGAGCTAACCAGTCCCTGCCCTATCCTATTAATGCTGAAATCGAAGCTCGGAAGCGACAAGTATCAATTTAGTATGTCACTGGTTTGACTCGACCTGGAATAAAACTCGCGATCTCCCACACGGGAGGCCTGCGCGTCCGGTATATAATATATATATATATATATATATATATATATATATATATGACCCAATATCCCGCTCATTCACAATTTTCTTGACACTAAGCGGACCAATTCTTCTATCCTAGTAGTACCAATGCTGAAGACCATGCAATGTAGCAACAACTCCCAATTTTTTTAATCTTTGGTTTTACTCGGCGCGGGATTGAACACAACGACCTTCGGGGTATGAACTGAGCGCCACACCGAATGGACCACTCCGCGCCGACCAATTTGATTCGAAGCAAATCTTGATGTGTTTTGAGAGGGTATTTATTAGCACTACAGGTAGTCCGTCACCTAGTCCAAGCAGGCTTTCTCTAAACCTGCTAATCCGGTTCACAAATACGCCATTATGTCATTATTTGAGGAACCTTGAACGCCGGCCCCGCTTGACCAAACAATTGTACGCATTTAGCCGTTGGTGGCGCACCCTAGCGGCGGGTGGTGGCAGAGCCTACAGGGAGGTTCCAGGCGTCTGCTAGTTACTAAGTTAGTTACCACGGGGCACACAGTTGACGCGCTGACATTAGTGAGCCTTCACTACAGGTTATGATATATTATTTGAATGGAATGCTCATGTTGGCGCAACAGACAATTTCCACCGTCGCTATTTTACGCTAGTGGAAGAATTAATATTATGGGTGGCAATCAGCTCACTGTGCAGCGTGTACTATGGAAAAGGTCTTCTCGAGGATTTCCACCACCATTCTACCCTCTGATGACCAGCGGCGAGAAACATTATGTCGTGGGTGGCAGCTCACTGTCCATACCCTTGTGGGAAAAGGTCTATTGTTGGATTCAACTTATCTCTGGAGGAGTGTCAAGGTCAGAAGTTGTATATATGCACTTCTGTCTCCTGAAAAAAGCGATATAAGAGGGCCCTGGTTACCCAGGGTGTGTTTATAGTTACATTATGCATGTGCTCACACAACTGTATTCTTAGTGGCCCCGTCCTGATATGCCCTTATATGTTGCCAGGACGTGAAACTCCAACGACCATCCAATCTTATCAGCCAGGACTCAACTAACAATTGTGGGCGGATCATTTTTCTTTTAAAGAAAAATGAAGAAATATCGCCTGAAAAAGTTAATGCTATTTCCTTCTACATGATAAATTACCTTCAACGAACGGCCGAGGACAAATGTAAGTGATGGCATCCAGCACTGACTTACTGGAACCGTCATTATAATTTATATTGGACCTCGTTGCTAAATGTTGACTAATTATTTGAATTAATGGAATTTCATGTCAACGACTAGCAATATTTTGAAGGGAAACTCACGTCTCGTGAGATCAACATCCAAATATGGGATCTTCGGATTGACCGGCGTTCTACTGCAATAAAAAAAAACACAATGGATTCAATAAGCACCTGCTTGGGGCAGGAAGTGGCCACTGATTATAATAAATCTTCTGCGCATTCATATGCAATTATCCGTTAATGTGGCCTTTGAGGAAGAATTTTGAAGCCCGAAATGGCCCCCATTATGTATGATAAAGTGGTCAGTGTGATCTCCAAGCCTCCAGTAGAGCGCTCTATCCAGGACATCAGGGAACTGTTGCCATGGCTACGGAAGAGGAGCACCACATTCAGCAACGTAGAGAGTGGTAAGCATGGGGAGGTTGAGCGTCCGTCTCACGTTTTGGTAGATCGTGGGATTCGAACCCTTATCTCGTCAAACCAATGACGTAACAATTGACACTATTTTACTTCCCACCTCCGCATGCCTCTGTTGGTGCGACTTTTGGATCCTCGGTGGAGCAGGCCTCGCGTGCGGGAGATCACCCTGGCCAAATGTATGAACAACTTTTTATCGGCTCAGGTGTTAAGGGCCGCCGGCGGGTTAGCTAACGTCGGTGTTGGTATATGTGTCACGGGACATGTATGTTTCCAAAGCACAGGTTGGTTAGCTAACCAATGGGTTATTTATAGATTTGGGGAAAGCCTCTGTGCCTCTGTGTACATTCGTCGATTTGACAATATGAATAATGCCGCCAATGTAGCTGCTACATTAATATCGCTTCAAATTTAGGGTTAATTTAATTAAATTTCACGATTTGAGTATGTAATTCTGTTAAATATGATAGCATTGAATAGATTTGGGCCTAAAATATTGGTGCCGGCGGTGATGTTTAGTTGACGTTCGACAGTATGGATATCGACATCGCTGCGGCGGCGATTTGTTTAGTTTACATTCGTCGATTTGACAATATGAATAACGCCGACAATGCGGCGGCAGCGTTAATACCGTTTCGATTTTAGGGTTAATTTGATTAAATTTCACTTATTGCGTGTGTACCCGGGTTATCTAACGCCGGTGTTCCAGATGTGTCACGGGGCATGTATGGGTACAAAGGGTGGCGGCGTTAGTCAACATCTCAGTTATTTATAGATTTGGGGGAGCCCTCTGAGCGGCGATTTGTTTTGTGTACATTCGTCGATTTGACAATATTAATAATGCCGCCAATGCGATGGCAGCATTAATAACGGTTCGATTTTAGGGTTAATTTGATTAAATTTCACTTATTGCATGTGTAAATCTGTCAAATATTATCGCATTGAATAGATTTGGGCCTAATATATTGCCGCCGTGGCGGCGGCGGCGATGTTTTGTTGATGTTTGACAGTATGGATAGCGACGCCGATGCGGCGGCGGCGGCGGCAATTTGTTTAGTTTACATTCGTCGATTCGACAATATGAATAACGCCGCCAACGCGGCGGCAGTGTTATTAACGGTTCGATTTTAGGGTCAATTTGATTAAATTTCACTTATTGCGTGTGTAAATCTGTCAAATATGATCGCATTGAATAGATTTGGGCCTAATCGGAACCTAACACCGCCAGTAAACCAGCTATGATTTGGGGTTAGAAAATCCTACCTTAAACTCGCAGTGTTTGCCTAACACCGCTCCATGCATACTGACTTTTTGCCGCTAAACCAGAAATCCCATACAAAACCAGTTTTGCCTCGCTAACACCGCCCCATGCATACGGGCCCTGGTTAGCTCAGTGTCAGGATATTGTGACTGAGTGAGATATTGGGTCATGGTGCCAGCGACCTGGTTTCCCAGTGGGGCAGCACTATATACAGTATAACCCCGTTAACACAAACTTGAAGGGACCCCAGACATTTGTTTGGATTAACCGATCATTGGTTTAACCGAGCTGTGGCTTTGACTTTGACTTTGAGTAAGCGTGTATTGCACATGTAATATACAATGTATGTGGACACTGATTATAGTTTTTTTATATGATACAGTATGACCCCGTTAAACCAAGCTCAGTTAAGCCAAAGGATTGTTTAATCCAAACTATTTTCGGCAGCCCGGCAAAATACTACCATTTATCATATAAAAAAGTCTCAGATGACCTTTTAACCACATGAAAGTTTGGTTTAACCATACCAGAGTGCCCTGGGGTCCGACAAATTGTTTGGATTAACCCATAATTTGGATTAACCGACTTTGGTTTAACCAACTTTTTCATATGATAAATGGAAGCATTTTGCCGGGCCACCGAAAGAAGTTTGGATCAACCGATCGTTTGGTTTAACCGAGCTTGGTTTAACGGGGTCGTACTGTAGTCATCATCAGTGTGCACAGTCACCAGTCTGTACCCGTCCTGGGCCCGTATGCACCAAGTTGTGCTAGTCGTAACCGGAGCTAGGCGCTAACTCCGGTCAGCTAGCTCCGGGTAGTGGGGGCTCCGTGAAAAAAATAAACTGGTATGCACCAATGTTTTAGCCGGGGCGGATAGCTGACCGTGAGTTTATTTATAGATTTGGGAATTCCCTCCAGTCGACAATATGAATAACATCGCGAATGCAGCGAAAGCGTTAATAAGGGTTCGATTTTATGGTTAAATTGATAAGATTTCACTTATTGCGTATGTAATTCTGTTAAATAAGACAGCATTGAATAGATTTGGGCCTAATATATTGCCGCCGATTCGGCGGCGACGGCGGTGGCCATGTTTATTTGACATTGGACTGTATGGACATCGACGTCGCTGTGGCGGCGGCGATTTGTTTACTTTACACTCGTCGATTCAAAAATATTAATATCCCCGCCGTTATGGCATTACCGTTAATCTCGCTTCGATTTTAGGGTTAATTTAATGAAATTTCACTATTTGCCTATCTAATTCTGTTAAATATGATCGCATTCAATAGATTGAGACCCATACACGCACACTAACCGCCCCGGCTAGCAGTTAAACCTGATTTGAAACTGGGGTAGCTTAGCCTAGGCTACGGTCCACGGTTAGCGCTGGCACATACCAATTTTCCACAGTTAGCCGTGTGGAGATACCCAAACCGTGGTTAAGGCTCTAACTCCGATTGGTGCATATGGCCCCTGATATGACCTTAGATGTTGGCAGTATGTAAATCTCCAACAATCACCCAGCATATATAAGCACATATGTATTATGTATATATCTGTATGCATCCAAGTGTATGGACATATATATATATGAGACTGTCTCAAAAGGTGCTAAGCAATATAGGACAAAACTTTGTCCATTGTAATGATCAACATACTATCTGCTTATGCATTTGCTCAGGATAAACCGATTTGTTTTTTACATGGTGTTTCATAATCCCAATAGAAAAAATATTGCTTTGAAGCAAATGTCCTTGTGTTTTCAGTGTAACCGTTTCTGTGCTGTTTTGTGTCAATCGTTACAATGGATAAAAAAAAAGAGTTATCACCTTTTGAGACAGGCTCATATATGTGTATGTGTGTAGATTTGGTGCAAAGGTATTATGTGAGTATAAAGGCGTGGAAGAGAACTGTATTATTATTGTTAATATTGATACTGTACATTCTACTCCTGCTGTATCCTAACCATCAGGCCGCCACTGGTCTCACCCGTCCCTAATGGACGCACTCTCAGCTGATTCATGCCAGAATTTTGTGCATGTATATATATGTATAATTATATATTTATATATGTGTATCTATACGTGTATATACGCATACACATGCATATGTATATATGCATAGATATTTGTATATATATGAGCCTGTCTCTAAAGGTGTTAACTCTTCGGCTTTTTGTCAATAGTAGCGATTGACACAAAACGGCACTGAAACAGTTACACTGAAAACACAAGGATATTTGCTTCAAATCAATATGTATTATATTGGGATTATGAAACACCATGTACAAACCAAATCAGTTTATCCTGAGCAAATGCATAAGTCGATAGTGTGTTGATCGTTACTATGGACAAAGTTTTGTCCCATATTGCTTAGCACCTTTTGAGACAGTCTCATATACATATATATATACATATACTCCTATGCATACATGTGTGTATGTATGCATGTATGTATCTATATATATACACAATCATATCTATATGTGTATACATTTATGTGTATATATGTTGCATTCCTGCATATGCATATATGTGTTTACATACATACGTACCGATGTATATATAATATATATATATATATATATATATATATATATGACAAGTTCAGGCGCAAACCCCCATAGACGCCAATCAGAATATTGATATAAACATTGGAGTCAAGACTTCAAAATGTTAATTTTGTACATTCCTATTTCTCTCTGTTTATTGCTCAATAACCATTTCTTCACAACCAATGGTAGAATTAATGGGAATTAAAATTACATTCGGGTAAATTAATAACATTTGAAGTCAAACTTTGGATTGGCGTTTATGGAGATTTGCGCCTGAACTCTTCATATGCACATGTGTGTACTAGATTATCCACCTGGATGGCCACACACACGGTTCCTTTTACCCCGGTCTGTGTGAACTCCATATGCCGCCTGTCATGTCTCCTGTAGCATGACGTATTATTATATGGACGACGAGGGAATCTCACTAAATTAAAACTTGTGTACATGAAAGGACACCCCAGTATTGAATTACCCATACATGTGTATTTGAAACTATGTCTCTGTCGCAGCTTGGATCAATGGCAATTATGTTAAGGATAACCTTACGCGGTGTCGAGCATTTTGCCAATTGATATTTTTGACTGGAATGTGAAATGTATTGCAACTGATGGAAATGCTAATTATTTATGCGGCCCCATTATGGAAAGCGCTGCTATAGGATTTCGCTAAGTTCTTCTCACGGACAAATAGGGCTGGTTTTCAATTTACTCCACTTATAACTTACGGCGGGAGATGTGAGGAGTTACAAGGTGGGCGTATGCTGACCGACAGGGGCCGATAAAGGCGCTGTCACACTGTGCTGCATTGCATCAGCGTATGGCGACGTATGTGATTTTGCGCCAACACATTCGTGTATGCTGGTGTATGCTGGTGTACGCTGGTGTATGCTGGTGTACGCTGGTGTACAATTGTGTATGTGTGTGCGCTGGTGTACGCGTGTGTACGTTGGTGTATGCTGGTGTATGCTGGTGTGCGCTTGTGTATGCTTGTGCACGCTGGTGTATGCTGGTGTGTGCTGGTGTGCACTGGTGTACGCTGGTGTACTCTGGTGTACGCTGGTGTACGCTGGTGTACCTTTGTGTACGCTGGTGTATGTAGTGTACGCTGGTGTATGTGGGTGTACACTTGTGTGTGCTGGTGTATGCGGGTGTACATTGGTGTACACTGGTGTACACGGGTGTATGCTGGTGTACACTGGTGTATGCTGGTGTTCGATGGTGTACGATGGTGTATGCTAGTGTATGCAGGTGTACATTGGTTATGCTGGTGTACGCCGGTGTACATTGGGGTACACTGTTGTAGGCTGGTGCACGCCGGTGTATGCTGGTGTATGCTGGTGTACACTGGTATATGATGATATATCCTGGTGTGCACTGGTGTATGCTGGTGTATGCTGGTGCACGATGCTGTATGTTGGTGTATGCTGGTGTACACTGGTGTACCTGGGTGTACGCATGTGTACACTGGTGTACACAGGTGTATGCTGGTGTACGCTGGTGTACGCTGGTGTACGCTGGTGTGTGCTGGTGTGTGCTGGTGTATGCTGGTGTATGCTGGTGTATGCTGGTGTATGCTGGTGTATGCTGGTGTATGCTGGTGTATGCTGGTGTACACTGAGACAACTTATGGGTACGTTTGGCATAAGTAGTATTCGTTAACAGCCCAATGGTGTTTGATGAGACAAGTTATGGGTACGTTTGCCATAAGTAGTATTTTTTAGCATGTTCAAAATTCCCTTGGTATGACAGCATGTGTCACATACATCGGCATACCCCTATGCAGTGTGACAGGGCCTTTAATATCAGTGTCCTTGCAGACAGATATCATACCTTGGTGTTCGCCTTACGTCTTGGTATGCTAGTTTTGTATTCTTTTAAATATAGTTTCCATCGGCTACAAACAACAATGGCTGTATTTGTTTGAATTTTGCATTTCCGCAATTAATGGATCAAATTAGAAATGTCCATGCCTTAAATCTGTGGCTGAATGTATGTCAAATCTTGAATTTGTAGAAATTCTTTGACATTTTGTAAAGGCATCTAGACATTTTGTATTCACAATTTCTATACATTATTCCACCAACATATACTATTCTTTTAACAGTATATTTTGCAGGAACAGTGTAACCATTAATGGTTGTCTTCCCACTGCCCCTTATAAACAAAATGATCTGTATCATTAAACTATTCACCGCTGTATAGCATTTGTATCATTTAAGTATTCACCGCTGTAGGGAATATTTACTATACCAAGCTTATTTATGGTCATAATTCAATCAGCGTGTTTCAAAAGTGGGTATTGTTAAAGGGGTTATGTTTCACCTGGAGGTATTGCAAACAAATGAGAAGCAAGCCAATATTAATTTTGAATGTTTTCATTGCAAATTTCTCCAAAATGAACCTTTTATAATAAACGTTACGTCATATTGAAGTGAGGTCGATTATAGCAATCAACGTATGAAATACTTATCTATGAAAATGGCAGAAATTCAAAATCATCGAATTATACAACTTTAATTAACTTATGGGTGACTGATTAGACCCTCTAGTAAATATAGTCAGACTTGGTGACATTACCCCAAGATCTCTTATCAGTGACACATTATTAATGGGCTTTTACAGATGGCCAACTGTATCCACATGAAGCTTGCTCTAAGATTGGTTGGTTGTTGGAGTTTTATGTCCCGGCATCATCTAAGATCAAATCAGGACGGGTACTGACTTGTGACAGTGCGCAATCATGGTGAATCTATAGTGCTGCCCCACTGGGAAATCAGGCCACCAACACCATGACCTAACATCCCACTCAGTCACATTATCCTGACACTGAGCTAACCAGTCCATGCCCTATCCTATTAACCATTAGCACCAGGCTAGGATGTGACAAGTATCAATTTTATAAGTCGTTGGTTTGACTCGACCTGGAACCGAACTCCCGATCTCCCGCACGTGAGGCCCCCCGCTCTACCGATTCGGCCACCGCGCCTGGTAGCTTGCTCTAAGATCTGCACTTTGTTTCTGTTTGTTCCCAGATGTGCTCGTCGACCTGCTCCGACACTGCGCCTACCGCCAGGTGGCCAGAGACACCGTCATAATCCGCCAGGGGGATCTGGGGGACACGTGAGTACCTCTTATAACAATTTGAATTAAATTTGTGTGTTTAAAGCTAACATTCCATATACACATTATGCAGCATGTGAATGAGGTATTCGCACCGATCAGTCCATTGAGTGATCCACTTTGCCGTCCATGCATTCACATTCGCAACGGAACATATTGAAGCATAACTATGCGTTTACTTGATTTTTCATTTTTTCGCATTCACATTTGCATGAAATATGAAATATTTGCTTTGCTTGATGAAAGCTGCATAGTCCGATAAAAGCATCCAAATATCATAAAGACAATTATCTAGATTTGATCCTACATATCTATTAACTTAGATACCGATGCACTTATTAAGCATCCATTGTCACAAAGAACGGAATGCTGAGTAAATTTAATAGAATCAGTTACTACTGAAGCCTATGGTGGCAGAGTTTTGGCATGTTTGCCTAGATTAATTTGGCATGTTTCAACTTAAAGTATATGACCAGACGGGATGGCTGAATGAGTTAGAGCATCCGTGTCCCTTGCTGGTAGATTGTGGGCTCGTGGGTTCGAAACCTGGTCGAGTCAAACCAATGACTTAAAAATTGATACTTGTCGCTTCCTAACCAGGTGCTCAGCATTATTAGGACAGGGCAAGGACTGGTGTGCTCAGTGTCAGGATAATGTGACTGAAGGGATACCAGGTCATGGTGCCGGCGGCCTGGTTTCCTAGTGGGACAGCACTATAAAGTCGCCATGAGTGCGCACTGTCACAAGTCGGTACCCGTCCTGATATGACCTTAGATGTTGCTAGGATGTAAAACAACAACAACTTAAAGTATCTCAAAAGTTAGGCATTTAAAATAAAATTTCTCAAACTAAAGTAAGATAGATTATAATCATCAACCTAATATATTTATCTCAGAAAATGACAAACTCAAACCACCGGACTATTCAACTTTAAGCAGGGGACTAAATCGCCTCAAATTGATCTCCCTCATTCTAGTGCTGCTTGCAGTATCCTAGGCCACAGCTAGTGTTGCTAAATGTCAGGCTATAGGTAGTGACACATATACTATGTTGTCTTTGGTTTCACTCAGGATACATATATACATACGTATATGTATGGATATGTATATCTTCTTTGTTGTCCATCGGTCTATCAGGTTTGCCTAGAGTCTGTATTGTGGTCTACCAGGGCTGCCTACAGTCTGTATTGTGGTCTACCAGGGTTGCCTACATTGTGTATTGTGGTTTATCAGGTCTGCCTATAGTGTGTCTTGTGGTATATCAGTTTTGCCTACAGTGTGTATTGTGGTCTACCAGGGTTGATTAGAGTGTGTATTGTGGTCTACCAGGTTTGCCTACAGTGTGTATTGTGGTCTACCAGGGTTGATTAGAGTGTGTATTGTGGTCTACCAGGTTGGCCTGCAGTGTGTATTGTGGTCTACCAAGGTTGCCTACATTGTGTATTGTGATCTATCAGGTTTGCTTACATTCTGTATTGTGGTCTATCAGGTTTGGTTACAGTGTGTGTTGTGGTCTATTAGGTTTGCCTACAGTGTGTACTGTGGTCTATCAGGTTTGTCTACAGTGTAAATGTGGTCTATCAGGTTTGCCTACAGTGTGTACTGTGGTCTATCAGGTTTGTCTACAGTGTAAATGTGGTCTATCAGGTTTGCCTACAGTGTGTATTGTGATATATCAGGTTAGCCTACAGTGTGTATTGTGATCTATCAGGTTTTCCTACAGTGTGTATTGTGATACATCAGGTTTGCCTACAGTGTGTATTATGATCTATCAGGTTTTCCTACAGTGTGTATATTGGTCAATCAGGTTTGCCTACAGTGTAAATGTGGTCCATTAGGTTTGCCTACAGTGTGTATTTTGGTATATCAGGTTTGCCTACAGTGTGTACTGTGGTCTTTCGGGTATCCCTACAGTGTGTATTTTGGTCTATCAGGTTTGCCTACAGTGTGTATAGTGATCTATCAGGTTTGCCTACAGTGTGTATAGTAATCTGTCAGGTCTGTCTACAGTGTGTATAGTGATCGATCAGGTTTGCCTACAGTGTGTATTGTGGTATATCAGGCTTGCCTACAGTGTGTATTGTGGTCTATCAGGTTTGCCTACAGTGTGTGTTGTGGTATATCAGGTTTGCCTACAGTGTGTATTGTGGTATATCATGTTTGCCCACTAGTGCGTGTTGTGCTCTGATCTTACACTCGTTCGCAATCACCGATATCAAGGGTATTCAAGGTAAGTTTATCGCGAACTGTAAGTCTGGCTTATTAGCATTCATATCAACATGTCAGGGCTCGACCAGTGGTGGATGCACTTGATACCATTGCTTTTTACATTTCCTTTCGCGAATCAATTGGCGGTCATTGATCTGGTCCCATCTTGCACATAGAGTAAATAAAGCTCTTTACAAAAAGCAAGTAAGCACACTTTCAAAAAGGGGCAAATGCATTGTTATCCAAAGAAAACAAGCCATTTAATACACGCAGATGTACTAGCTTTGAATTCTCTCCACGCCCGCCAGGGGGCGGCAAAGGCAAAGGTCAGGCCAGATTTAAATGCAGAGGGCGCCACTCTCGAACAGGAAAAAAATAGCAGAAGCACTCTCCACATCCACCCACTCACTCATCAGCCACTGCGCAGGAACTGACATTCTTAGGCGTTCTTCTATTGTCACTTAATGTTGTTTGATGTGAATAGAATTGAGTAAATAACGTTAATAATCACCAGGTTATATACTAAATGAGTATTTTGTCGGTGTAAAATGGCTCAATTACACCACCTTCGCGATAGTAGAGAACATTTAGTGGCAGGAAATACTATTTAATTTGGGTAATTTTATTTTTTTATTGCATACATTGACTCGAGTAAAGTGGGGAAATTTCAATTGTGGACTATTGGGCTTCCTCATTCCACTGCTCCTCGGCATATGCTAGTATGGCTGAGCGCCAGGATAGGTAGCGACAAGTACACCATTTTTAAAGTCATTGGTTTGACCTGTGCTGGATTTGATTTCTATTCGTTTGGGTCTCTCGAATTGCAACATGTGAAGTAGGCGCTCAACTCATTTGGCCATCGGGTCTGAGTTTATAACGGGGGGAAAAAACAGTCATTTCAAAAGTGTGCCTCTCCACCTACCGGCTTCTATCGGTACTACTAAATATCTGAGCAATCCACAGCCCCCTACACCATCACGCAGTATTAGATTGGTTGGTTGGTTGTTGGAATTTTACTTCCTGGAAACATATAAGGTCATATCAGGACGGGTACCGACTTGTGACAGTGCACACACATGGCGACTTTTTGGTGCTGCCCCACTGGGAGACCAGGTCACCAGCACCTTGACCTGATATCCAACTCAGTCAAATTATCCTGACAATCAGCCAACTAGTCATTGCCCTATCCTAATAATGCCAAGTGCCTGACTAGGAAGCGACAAGTACAAATGCTTAAGTCATTGCTTTGACTAGACCAGGGTTCGAATCCCACAATCTACCAAAACGAGAGACGGACGCTCAACTCATTCAGCCATTCCGTCAGATCCGCTGTATTAGATGAAAACCTTACCGATTTAAATCATAAGAATCCGGAACATATTGTAGAATGGCTAAATCCACTTACTCAAATAATCCACTCGTAGTGGCCACCAGTTTTGTAGAATTGCTAAAGCTCGAATATGTGGTTGTGTAGGCAGGTTTTATTGAAATCAATACAGACAAAGAGAAAGGCAGAGAATAGAGTGTAAAGGAAGAGAGAGAGTCAAGCCCTTTCGCTTATTATGTATTTGGTACATGGGTTCATTGTAGAGTATCACCCCACCCTTTTCCCCCAATGGGAAACAAGCATTCTTGGCCCTACCAATGGCGATCCAGCATTCCTGGTCCCCATGGCTACCAGTGGTCTTCCCACCACCACCAAGCTGTGTGGCCCCCCTCGCCACCACCAACCTTGACCCTGAGTGTGGTGATCCTACCCAGCAGAGGGGGAGGGGGTAGGCCCTGAGTGCCCTTATACACATCCCTACCAGTACCACTATGTCTATTTACATCCCACTCAGGCACCACCAACACTTACATAATATATACATACATGCGCTTCGTCACGTACACCTGTTTAGTAATAGAACATTTGCATTCCCCCGATGCCGTAAATCAGAATATTTTACAATATTCTTCCAAAGATAGGCGACAAGAAACTGACAGTCAATGTACTCACTTTTCCATAAAGAAGTGTAAAGAGAAGAAAAACTTCAGGACACAGTCAATCAAGCCTTTCTTATGAAGAAGGCAAGTCTGTTTTATATACTACACACAAGATGTCATTGGATGATTGAGAAGCTATTGGGTAAATAGGACACAATGTATTGGTGGAGTGGATGTCACGTGATGGGTGCTTTGCAGGTCGGTCCGAGCCCCCCGCCCCTCCATCCATGCATGCCTCCGGCGTTAAAGGGCAAATACCATGGGCGATACAACTTCATACATTCATAGGTATTGTTATCGGGGTCAACTGTTCACAGTTTGTGTATATTGAGTCTACATAGTCTTTATGGGTTATTTAGACACAGTTAGACACCATGAATTCTGTCCGTGTTAAAGCTGCATAGTCCGATGAAACATCACATTTTCAAAACAAAAACATTCACCTAGATTTTATTCTACATATCTAACTTAGATATTGGTGCGCTTATTAAACATTTGTTGCCACATATAAGGGCATACTGAGTCAATTTAACAGAAGCTGTTACTGCATAAGCCTATGGTGAGAGTTTTGGCATGCTTGCCAAAATCAATTTAGGATGTTTGCATTTCAAATATCTCAAAAGTTAGCCATTCGAAATGAAAGTTACTTCAAACTAAAGTAAGGTAGGTTACAACAACCAATTAAATATATTTATCTCAGAAAAATGGCAGAAATTCAAAACCATCGGACTATGCAACTCTAAGTGATTAAAATAGTGTAATTTAATGATGTTTCGTTAAAGGTATAACCTCCCGATGGATAGACACTAAAACCTCTCTAGGCAACCATCTCCACAGATCGACCACTCCCCTATATCGATCCACTTTATTTGGATCCCAATCACCCATACAATACCATCATATGGATAATATTAATTTGAAAAAAAACCTTCCTAAACCGACCTCCTCCCTAAGTGGATCATTTAAAGCCGATCCCATGGTCGGTCGATTTAGATAGGTTTTTACTGTATATCAAGAATGGCCTACAAAATTAGTAAAAAGTGGGACCTGAACTGGCTTGGAGAGTGCGGAGAATGAGACCTGACATGAAGTCGGAGAGGCCATCGATCACCGACTAAATACAGCAGCCCCGTTCCCTCGACCGGGCGCGGTGGCCTAATCGGTATAGAACGTGGGCCTCGTGTGCGGAAGGTCGGGAGTTCTGTTCCAGGGCGAGTCAAACTAATGACTTTCAAATTGATACTTGTCACTTCCTAGCCTGGCGCTCGGCTTCAATAGGATAGGGCAAGGACTGGTTAGCTCAGTGTCAGGATAATGTCACTGAGTGTGATATATATGGGGTCATGGTGCCGATGGCCTGATTTCCCAGTGGGGCAGAACTATAAATTACCATGAGTGCATACCATCACAAGTCGGTACATGTCCTGATATGACCTTAGATGTTGCCACGATGTAAAAGTCCAACAAACAAATACAAACTAACAACGGTTCCGGAGACTCACGCGCCTGCGTTGTTGGAGATTGCCTTAAGGCTGCCATACATTCACAGAATTCTATCGGAGACTCTTTTGATCGGGGATCTGTGATCTCGCCTCCAGCTTCCGGTCTAATCATTAGCCGTGGTCACACGGGCCATGTAAATCGATTCACCGAAATCGACTTGCCTAGTTCGTGTTACATTTCGCGTGTGAACGGGCGGCCGAGTCGAATTAGGGCTGAATCGATTCCTGTGATCCATATACTGTAAACCGCTTCTGAATGTCGATTACGTGAGGCGATTTCTGTGAATCGATTTATTTTGTCCGTGTGGACGCGCTGTAATTCGACTCACCTGATTCGATTTGTCTGATTCGCTTCACATTCTGCCCGTGTGACCACGGCTATTGTCTGATAGCGCTGGTGTCTTCAATGTTCAATGGGGCACGGGTGGTCGTGTTTCTGGACGGGAGCGGCAATGTGATAAGATCGCATTTGAACAACGCAAGACAGTAATCATATAGTGGCATTTATTCTTTCTATTTTAGCTTGTTACAGTTAGGTTTGTGATGGTATTTTGTTTAGAGTTTGAGGATTTCAGGCACTTAACCCTATCGATCTATGTTATTAGTTGGGTGGGTGGGACGGCAAATCTGCGCTAAGGAAGCATGTCCGATCGGTTGAAAGTTCTGGTCGAAGTGTCTAGATTCGCTAACTGCGTCATAGCCGTTGCCAGGAGTTTACAGTAGGTGGCGCATCGATCGGTGGCCATTTTGTTAGTTCAAAAGGACAATGTAGATGGCGCCAGTAGTTGCATTTAAATCTACTGTGCATATCGCTAACTGCGTCGTAGCGTTGCTAAGAATTTACAGTAGGTGGGGCATCGATCGGTGGCCATTTATTAGTTCAAAAGGACAATGTCGATGGCGCCAGTAGTCGCCTTAAAATCTACTGCGGATATACAGTCTCGCGCTCTCAATTACCCATGTTGCGTACATCATGGACAATGTACTCGAGTGTACTGGGTTTACAGTTAAAATATTTGTTTGTTTAAAGGCGCAAAATGGTTCACAACAAATTATCGCGCAGTTTGAAGGGGTTCAGACTCGAGGTAGTTGATTGGTGACGATATCAGAGTGTTACGGATTTGTCCTCCCAATCGTTCGATAACCTATCCAGTAAAACCTCTCGAAATCAACCGACCATAGGACCGACTTTAAATGGTCCATTTAGGAGGTGGTCGGTTTAGGGAGTTTACATTTTTTTTTTTTACAATGGTACTGTATGGGTTTTTATTGATTGATTGGTGGTTTCTTTACGCCATGTCGGCAGCGTAGGCCATATTCACGGTGAGAATTGTTTGTTTTTTATTCAACCATTGCCTTTACTTATAATGTAAAAGCATACAATCAGTTAGGTGTCAATAGACACTTATTAATTTTTAAAAGCCCAAAATCATATAATTAAATAAAATAGATGAGAGAATTAATTAATAAAAATAGTTTTAATGAATTATATGAATTATATGAGGAGGTACAGACCAGCTGCCCTCAAAAAAGCTAAAATGTCTTCTTGTTTAACTTTGGTAAAAAGGTCATGCATGCTGTTTGCAGTGTAAAATTGTTGGCGCAGTGCCATAAAATCAACACAGTTTAGTAAAATGTGCTTGACTGTCAGTGGGGACTGACATCCAATACATTCAAGGGGAGGGTCCCCCTTGAGCAGGAAAACATGTGTTAGCCACGAGTGGCCAATACGGCAGCGGCTAAGGACCACTTGGTCCCGCCGACCCCCCACATGAGAATGTGGTCGTTTTCCCACAGATGGTTCAATTTCTTTAAGTTTATTAATGTTTTCATCCCACTCATGTTGCCATTTGGATTTGATGTGGGTGGCTATTAGTGGTTTCAGATCAGAGTGGGGTATCAGACACGGCTCAACATCATAGTTCAGAGCCTCCTTCGCAGCCCGATCAGCTCGTTCGTTTCCCTGGATGCCGGCATGGCCAGGCACCCAACACAAGTGAATGTCATATCCATCTGTTGCTAGGTGGTTCATTTTGTAAATGACCTTTGCCACGAAAGGGTGGTCCGTTTTTAGCCCAGCAACAGCTTGCAGGCAGGAAAACGAATCGCTGTATATTACATATTTAGTGTAGTTGGATAGTTCAATGACTTCCAATGCGAGAAGGAGTGCTCGGGCTTCCGCCGTAAAAATCGAGCTCTGATCAGGCATGCGAATGCCAAATTTCTTGCCCTGGCAAACTCCAGCAGCAGCTGCCCGGCTTAGGACTTTGGAACCATCGGTATACATGGAGAAGTGGTCTTCAAACTGGCCTTGAATCTCTGCGTACAGTAGTTGATACTCAAGTGGATGTGTCCCAGACTTCCTCAGTTCCGTGAGTCGGAGGATGACCGATGGCTTCCTCAAAAGACCACGGGGGATGTTCTGGGACCTGGGTATCCTGTAATATATCCAGATCGAATACTGATACTGTATGGGTGATCGTGGTACTGTATGCGTGACCCAAATAAAGTGATCTCTATAGGGGAGTGGTTTATCTGTGGAGGTGGTTGGTTAGAGAGGTTTTGCTGTAGATCATTTTGTGTGTTTATTTTGTTATTATTATCGTTAATAATTTTTGCAAATATATTCTTCTGAATATAATAATACACGTTTGTCATGAAGCAGGGGTCTCAGTTATTAAAAAAAACAATTGCCGAACAGGAAGTAGCATGTGGGACAATGGGTGCTAGATTGAGGAAGGCTCGTAAGATGATGTCGTGCTTTGTTGGGGTGTTACATCCTGGCAACATTTAGGGTCATATTAGGTTGGATATCGACTTGTGGCAGTGCCCACTCATGGTGACTTTATTGTGATGCCCCTCTGGGAGACCAGGCTGTCGGCACCATGACCTGATTTCCCACTCAGTCACCTTATCCTGATACTGAACTAACCATGATCGTACAAAGTGTACTGTTTGTCCAGACAACCCCCCCCCCCCTCTCGCCCCATTTCCGTCCGAAGTAATATACATCAAATGTAAATACTTCATTAAATACAATATTTTAATCTTAAATGTCTTAATTCAACCAACGCGACACAAGTACAGTATAAAGTGGCATTTATTAAATCTTTTTAGCTTGTTACATTAGTCTTGATTCGTGAGTTTTTAAGCAATGCTACGAGGATACCAGACACTAACCCTATGAATACCTATAGTTGGGTGGGAGGGACGGCAAATCTAAGCCTTATGAACACGTCCTCCCAGTTCAGATGCTCCTGTCGACGTGACGTAAACACCGCGTCATCGGTTAGTTAGAAGCAATTTACACCAGGTGGCAGCACGATCGGTAGATATTATTAGTTCTCAGTTAGAATATAGGCGGCGCCAAAGGTCTCGTCCATAGAAAGCAGTGTACATGTTTCGCGGATTAAATTACCCATGTTGATATCAACATTGACAATTCAACCAACGCGACACAAGTACAGTATAAAGTGGCATTTATTAAATCTTTTTAGCTTGTTACATTAGTCTTGATTCGTGAGTTTTTAAGCAATGCTACGAGGATACCAGACACTAACCAAAATAATTTGCTAGTGATCTGGGAGCCGAGGATATAGTAGATCTGTTAAGATAAGTATAGAGGGAGTCTGAGGTCCAGTGACCCAGTTGTCTGATGTTTTCCAGGGACGAACCCTGGTAGAGACACGCCTGTGCCCCGCCACGTCTCATGCTATGCATCGTGATAGCCGCCGGCGCCGGATGGCCCGCCACAGATAGGGCCAGTCTGACCGCTGAGATGAAACCTCGGGCTTGAAGTGGACGCCCTTGTGAGGTCAGGAACGCCGGCCCTTCGTCATAGAGCGGTGTCCTTGCAACGTAGTCTGCCCAGGCCTGCACTGGGCAGAACGCTGAGTGAAGTATCGCAGGAATAGCGATGTCTCTAGGAGACGAGGATTGATAATGTGTCTTCGATGATCGGACACGGACATTGATGCCCAGAGGTGTTAGCTTCACGTCCTTAGCTCTCAGGTAGTGACCATGATCAGAGCTCGATGATGTGGAGAATATATTGCTCTGTCGCAGCAACGTGAAGTACGCAATCATGAGGGCAGCACTGAGGACATAGCGATTAGGTCCAACGGTTTTGAAGAACCGCATGATGTTTCTCACATCAGCCGGCGTCATGGGCGGCGCCTGGGCTGGAACGTGAGTCGATCCACGACTGACGCCTCTCTTGAGGAGGCCGACCAGATATGTGTCAAACGCGTTGGTTCGGCCGTCTAGCATAAGGACCCATGTCCTTGCACCGCTGATGTAGTTAAGTACGGCAGTTGGTGATGCCAGACGATCTTGTAGATGGAGTATGTAGGACATCACGTGATACTGAGATGGTGCAAGCGGGTCGACGTGATGGTCCAACATGTAGGCACAGAACTCCCTAGCCTGAGCCAGCTTATTTCTCCACGTGCCGACCAATAGCCCAGCTGCCACAGCGTCAAGCACCCTCTGGTGATGCGTCTGTGAGTAACCTGGGGAGAGATGGCAAAAGTTATGTTCTGGACCCAGGTTACAAGTTACCTGTAATGATATCATCATGACCAACATGGACCCGTCTCAGACCAGCGTCCTTAATCATGCAGGTAGCGGTCCTCTCAGCCCGCTCATCAAAACATCTCCGACTCAAGGCGTCGGCCAGAATAATGTCCTTTCCTGGCTTATGGCGAATGGTAACTTCCAGACTTCTTCGAGCGGATATGAGCCAGATCTCGCGCGCACAGGCACATATCACCGGATCACGTCCGGCACCAGATGTGAGGACCTGCTGTGAAGCAGCATTGTCAGTGTTTATGACGACCGTGTATTTTTGGCTCTCACGTGGGGATAGACTCCTGAGGGCAACCACTAGGTTCAGGGCCTCGAGCTGGGCGATCGTATACTGCTTCTCAATAAGCTGTTGAGAATACTCTTCCGAGTAGTAGTCCGTTGGCGAGTGCGCCCCTCCAGCACGCAGAGACGAGTCGCACTCAATCACCCAGCTCTCGCGCTCAGCAGCAGGCAGGAGCACCAAGCCATTGGAGTGTGTGGCGTACCGCGTGAACCAGCCGACATCAAGGCTCAGTTCAGGTGGGACGGTGTGCCTACCCCTGTACGGTGTATTCCTGAGCGCCGCTAGGATTCTGGACATAAATCTCCTAGCCGGGCGGACACATCTGGCGATGTATTGGAGGCGCCCAACCAGCCGCTGCATGTCTTTCCTTGAGGCCAGCACCCTTGTCTTCCATGCCTTGCACTCTCCAACAACCTCATCGAGCCTATCTTGTGGAATAGTTATTGTCATGTCCGTTGTAGACACCGCAAATCCCAGCCACTCGACCTCAGTAGCAGGGGCAACACACTTAGCCGGGGCCAGCTCTAGGCCCAAACGACGTGCCAAGTCGAATATTTCAGCGTACGCCGCCTCGGCCTCGTTTCTGGTTCCTGCCGCCCCGACAAAGTCGTCGAGGTAGCACAAGACATGGTGACCACTCGTACGCATTAGGTATACTACCGCATTGGTAGTACGGGCACACGCCATAGATGATGTTCTGCAGCCAAATGGCGGTGCCAAGTCGAGATAGATCTTACCGTCTATGGTTATGCCCAGGAGTGGCACGGATAGGGGGCAGGTCCGGAGCTGTCGATATGCCCTTGCCAAGTCGACACACCAGATGAGTGCACCCCGGCCAAGTCGCGTAATCTCGTCTGCCAAGTCAGATATGCCAGGCAAGGTGTATGTCATCTGCTGGCCTTGGTACTGAGCCTTCCTGATACCGGCATTAACACTAGCACCAGGCGGGTAGCTCATATCGACAATTACACGACGTTTATCCGATTTCCTCTTGGGGCGAGTCATCATAGGGCTCACCTGCGTCCATGGCCGGAACGGTGGCACATCGAAAGGTCCCAACATAGCCCCGTGCGACAGCTCAGTTCTGATGTAGTCTCTTATGTGGGCCTCGCTCTCCGAGTCCCCATAATGGTTAGCAACCGAGGCAACCGGCGGCCGCTCTGCCGTATAGTCGACCGGCCACCCGTACTCCAGAAAGTCCACAACCTGGCGATCATGATAGTTTACCAGTAACTGTCTCCACACCGGAATGTTTAGACCCGATGATACAGGTATGCGAGGGCCAAGGTAATTTGGGAGGGCTCCTGCCCTAACCTGCATGTAAAGATCTAGGAACCCCATGCCACCATTCCAGATATTGTCCACAGGGTGAGGCCATATGCCATCCAGGGTATGCCTGTATGTGGCGGGAGTATGTGGGGGGTTATATGCTGGGCGCTGCAGCTCAGGAATATTTTGTATGACATACTCGACATCGTCCGTATCGACCTGTTCTTCGACAATCAGCCTATCAGGCTCTCGATCGTCATAGCACGGATTAAGCACATCATCAACATCGCCGAGAGCCACAACACTACCGCCAGCACCAACACCCCTACCCGCCTGTCGGTACCCCACTCGATCGTACCCATCCCGCGGCTGCTCCACAGTCCGTAGCACCTCCACACCCCCACGACCGTCAGCCACCGGCAAGGCGTATCCAGCTTGTGTCAAGCCAAGTCCAAGAGTCAGATTCCCGACTCCCTTATCAGCTATGTTACGATTAGCCGCCTCACCTCCAGATATGAATTCAGAGCAACTCCGATCTGGGTCAAGTGGTATCACAGGGTCCTGAGGTTGATTTAGAACACGTCCCGCATTCACAGTACCAGCCTGGACAGGGTGAGCGGGGTCACCACGTCCACTTACTGAAAATCCTTATTTTCAGTCTTCTGTTGATTGTTTCTCTCATTGAAACGTCTCTTGTTTTGGCAAGCCTTCTCCTGGTGCGGGTTCGCTTTCTTAAACTTGTTAGCGCACCAAGCACACAAATGGCAGCGACGATCAGGCTGGAGTCCATGCGATGTCGCAAAGCCACACTCGTTGCCCCAATTCCACGGCTGGCAGGGCTTGCCATCCACATCCCTATTGTACTCAGGCCTACCGTAATCTCCTGACCTGGATCCAGCCGCAGCAGGGGCCGACGAAGCCACAGTACCAGTCCCGTCACCTTTGTGCGCACATGCGCCCTTAGCTCTGTCAAGCCGCGTTCCCAAAGCACACACGTCTCTCATCACATCTTTTATCGCGTAGGCATCATCCCAGCCCCGTCGCAAACGTCCGTCTGCAATCATGGTGAAGACTGTCTCTGACCATTGGCGACACGTGTACCAGTCCCAGTTAGCCGCCATTATCGTCACCTGATGCATGTGCTCAAAGACGT
Source organism: Branchipolynoe longqiensis (assembly GCA_030323885.1). Taxonomy (NCBI): domain Eukaryota; kingdom Metazoa; phylum Annelida; class Polychaeta; order Phyllodocida; family Polynoidae; genus Branchipolynoe; species Branchipolynoe longqiensis. The sequence continues at coordinate 174,833,087 of CM059186.1, read as the reverse complement.
GACGCTGCCAACCACATGGCAGCTTTTTATCCTTACACATCCGACAAAGTGCTGCCATATACTCCGCGAAGGATGCCTCCTCCATACCAATTTTGTCGTTTTTTGAGCCTCTAATAACATATCTGTGAGGTGCAAGAATCTTATTACCTCTTTTTCTGCCAAGCGCTGATCCGGCCGCGACCAGGAGTTCGTTCACCGCATCCTCCCGTTCGTCGTCCCGGCCGTTTCCAGGTGACAGCGCATCGGAGACGAATCGCGCCGCCCCTTCATTCCTTGATCGTCGTTCATCGCCAAGGAACGAATACGCCTCGAACTCCCGTTCTACCGATCCCCAACGGGCTGGCCGCCTAGCTTCCTGAACCGTTGTGATAGTCGATTGGCTTGACGACGATCGACGGCGCCTCGGGCCGGTTGATCGCCGCCTTGTTCGTTCCGGCAAGGTGTCATGGCCGCCTCCACGTGGCGTAACGTCACCATGCCTTTCCCGCTGCGTAGAATCCAACGGGTCACGTCTCCGGGGCGTACAAGACCTTGACTTCCTCCGTTCCGCATTCATCTGCATTGTATCGATTCGTGCGTTAATCCCTACCTGAATATCCTCCATCTGCCTGTGGAGAGTCGCCAGAGCAGCAGTAAATCCTTCCTCAGACGGCCTTGTTGACACGTCAGTCTCGTACTGCGCAGCTCCATCAATGGCGTCGTGTGTTTTCGTTGTCCGTGTCGCGTGTTGTCTCCTTTTCGGTGTTACTTTGCCCGTTTTTGCCACTGACTTCGACGTTGTTTTTGATTTCCTTCCCCTCGGAGCACCCACCTGCCTATCTGGAGTATGATCATGTTGTCTTTTTGATCTTGTGTTCTTTGCAGCCGGCATCTTTGTAATTCCTCAAATCTAAGCCTCATGAACACGTCCTCCCAGTTCAGATGCTCCTGTCGACGTGACGTAAACACCGCGTCATCGGTTAGTTAGAAGCAATTTACACCAGGTGGCAGCACGACCGGTAGATATTATTAGTTCTCAGTTAGAATATAGGCGGCGCCAAAGGTCTCGTCCATAGAAAGCAGTGTACATGTTTCGCGGATTAAATTACCCATGTTGATATCAACATTGACAATGTGTCATTCGACAATCAATGGGCCGAAAAACATGGACTTAGCGGTAATTCATTAGCATCCAAGCATTTCAAATGAACTTAATGTTTGTTAGTGTAAAGTGCACAGCTGGGAGTTGGTACGCAGATACAGGTGGGGAAGCGTGCATGTGAATGCCATTAAGGAAACCCAAGCCAAGACTCTAACGAAAGTGTACACACACTAATGGTATGCAAGGTCAGCACCGCCAGCTTGTCATTTTCTCCCATAAAGCCAAACTTCCATTAAGGCTTAGGGGTGTTGGTATGAGTAAAGAGCAGTTGAATGACGCGATATAGGTGAGGAATAAGTGTTGGTGTAAACCAGCAGTTGAAGTGGCTATAGGCTGGGAACAAGTGTTGGCATTAGAGAGCAGTTGAATGGGCTATAGGCCTGAAACAAGTGATGGCGTAAGAGAGCAGTTTAAGGGTGTATGGCTGAGGGATGTCGGTTTGAGTAAAGAGCAGTTGAATGACACGATATAGGTGAGGAATAAGTGTTGGTGTAAAACAGCAGTTGAAGGGGTTATGCATAGGCTAGGAACAAGTGTTGGTGTAAAAGAACAGTTGAATGGGATATTTATAGGCTGGGAACCAGTGTTGGTGTAAAAGAACAGTTGAAGGGGTTATTTATAGGCCGGGAACAAGTGTTGGTGCAAAGGAGCAATTGAAGGGGCTATTGATAGGCCTGGCACAAGTGTTCATGTAAGAGAGCAGGTAACGGGGTTATTCATAGGCCAGAAACAAGTGTTGGTGTAAAAGAGCAGTTGAAGGGGCTATATGCAGGGGAAACGTGTTGGTGTAAGACAGCAGTTGAAGTGGCTATAGGCTGGGAACAAGTGTTAGCGTTAGAGAGCAGTTGAATGGGCTATAAGCCAGAAACAAGTGATGGCATAAGAGAGCAGCTTAAGGGTATATGGCTTAAGGATGTCGGTATGAGTAAAGAGAAGTTGAATGATGCGATATAGGTGAGGAATAAGTGTTGGTGTAATACAGCAGTTGAAGGGGTTATGTATAGGCCGGGAACAAGTGTTGGTGTAAAATAACAGTTGAAGGGGATATTTATAGGCCGGGAACCTGTGTTGGTGTAAAAGAACAGTTGAAGGGGTTATTTACAGGCCGGGAACAAGTGTTGGTTCAAAGGAGCAATTGAAGGGGCTATTTATAGGCCGGGAACAAGTTCGGAAACTTTTTCAAAGCACAGGATAGGGACTGGACGTCGTGGACTATTTGGGTTGGTTGGTTGTTGGAGTTTGATGTCCTGCCAGTATATCAGGTCAGATCAGGACGAGTACCATCTTGTGACAGCGCACACCCATGGTGACTTTATAGTATTGCCCAACTTGGAAATCAGGCCACCAGCACCATGACGCAATATCCCACTCAGTCACATAATCCTGACGCTGCGCTAATTAGTACTTGCCCTATCCTATTAGTATCAAAGCCAAGTGTGCCAGGCTAGGAAGTGACAAGTAGCAATTGGTATGACTCGAACGGGAACCAAACTCCGAATCTCCCGCACGTGAAGCCTGCTCTCTACCGATTATGCCACCGCTTCCGGTAGTATTTGGGTCATTCTCTAAAACTGGGCCGAAAGTGTGCCATGGAAACCGAAAGTGAAAATCTTCCAAATAATAGCAAAAAACCTTCAAAATAATAGCCTAATCCAATGTGCTATGAAGGTTTGCATGTTGTGCATATGCCAGAGTTGAAAAAAATGAATATCACTTTTTGAATTAGATCTTATATAAATTGAGCAATACATTAATATCACTTGTGTAACATGAAAATCAAAGACACATCCAGAACCTCATTTTAACATATACAACATAGTCAAACAAGATTTGATTGATTACTGTTAAGCAGACAAGGTTATGACTTCCAAGAAAAAAAGGTGAAAAATATGTTTTAAAAAGGTTTGGCTACATGCATAGTGTAAATATATAAATTTTCACTTTTTCACATTAGCACACAATCATATAAGTAAACTTTTAATTTATTTCTTGGGATAGCTTCAATAAATGTATTATTGCTAACATATTTAATCCACAGAGAATACAATAATTATTTGACTTGCAATCAACAAAAGAAAGAACAAATTATCAGCATTGTAATGTGGAAAGCAAATATGTGGTGCCCAGTTTTATAGAATAACCCATATATATTATGAGGTTGTGCTATATCGCACTAAAAGAAATATAAGCTAGCTTTCAATTCATGCAGTTTTCGAATATTGCTCATCAAGGTCAATGTCAAATGTCGTTTACTGTGAGACAGAAAAGTTTGTTTGTTGTTGTTTTACATCCTAGCAACATCTGAGGTCATATCAGGACTGGTACCGACTTGTGACAGTGCACATTCATCACGACTATAGTGTGCTGCCCTACTGCAAAATCAGGCCGCCAGCACCATGTCCTGATATCCCACTCACTCGCATTATCCTGACACTGAGCGAAACCAGTCCTTGCCCTATCCTAGTAATGTCAAGCACCAGGCTAGGAAGCGACAACTATCAATTTTTAAGTCATTGGTTTGGCTCGACCATGGTTCGAACCAACAAACTCATGGGTTCGGATCACAGAATCTCCCCAAAAAAGGGGACGGACGCTCAACTCATTCAGTCTGGTGAGAGAGAAGAGTGTGCGATGGTTATGCTTGGAAGGGAAGTGCCATTGTGACTGACCATCCAGTTGGTATGCGCATTCTGAGTGATGTGTGGGAGACATCGCCCACAGATGAGTGATGTAAGTTCAGTGTCAAGGTGGGGTGAGCTTTGTGTGTCTGAGAAGTGGCAAAAGGGCGACCAGTCACATGATGCAGTCGTGCTCGACACTACTACCTTGATAGTTAGTGGTATCGGCGTGCTCTGTCTCAGTAATCTGCTGGCCTCGCCGTGAATATGGCCTATGCTGCCGACACGGCGTAAAGCAACCACCAATCAATCAATCAATCTGCTGGCCTTATGTGGTTTCGTCAGTACGACCAAGTTTATGTGTGGTTCAGTGAACCTCACGCATTGGTGATGGAGTAGCACCGTCTGGTGAGTCTATATATCATCACATCATCACCTCCGTACTGCTACACACTGCTACACACGCACACAAAGACACCCGCACCTACACACTCACACACATCCACAACCACACCCACACAACTCCACACCTATACACCTCCATACCCGTACTCCCAGACACTCCACATACACACCTCGACACTCATACTCCCAGACACTCCACCCACACCCACACACCTGCACACCCATACTCACATACCCGTACATCTACACACGCACCCACCCATACAACTCCGCACCTGCACACCAACACCTCTACACCCACACTCACACAGCTCCACACCCACACACCTCCGCACTCATACTCACAGAGACTCCACACACATACCCATCCACACACACACCGTGCACACACATCCCTCCACACACACACACCTACACACCCACACACCTTCACAACCACATGACTCCACACTCACGCATCTCCAGACCAGTACTCCCTGATCTCCACATACACCCATACATCTACATACCTACACACGCACACACGCGCACATGCACACACCTGCACACCCACACTCACATACCCTCACATCTACACACGCACCCACCCATACAACACCAACACCTCTACAACCACACCCACACAGCGCCACACCCACACACCTCCGCACTCATACTCAGAGACACTCCACACGCCCACCCATCCACACACACACCGTGCACAGACACCCCTCCACACACACACATACACACCCACACACCTTCACAACCACATGACTCCACACTCACGCATCTCCAGACCAGTACTCCCTGATCTCCACATACACCCATACATCTACATACCTACACACGCACACACGCGCACACCCACACACCTGCACACCCACACTCACATACCCTCACATCTACACACGCACCCACCCATACAACACCAACACCTCTACAACCACACCCACACAGCGCCACACCCACACACCTCCGCACTCATGCTCAGAGACACTCCACACACCTACCCATCCACACATACACCCCGCGCGCACACACCCCTCCACACACACACACCTACACACCCACACACCTTCACAATCACATGACTCCACACTCACGCATCTCCAGACCAGTAATCCCTGATCTCCACACACACCCATACATCTACATACCTACACACGCGCACACGCACACCCGCACACATGCGCACACCCACACACCTCTACACCCATACACCTCCACACTCATACTCCCAGACTCTCCACACACCTACACTTCCACACACCGCCCACACTCACACACCTCCACACCACACACACACACCTCCACACCAACTTACACACCTCCACACAAACCTCCACACCACACACACCTCCACACCACACACATCTCCACACCACATACACACCTCCACACCACACAGACACCTCCACACCCACACAAACGCCTTCCCCACACACTTCCACACATCCACAACTCAGGACCCACACTCTTCCACATCCACACACCTCCACACACACACCTACACACCCACACACCTTCACAACCACACAAGCACATGACTCCACACCCACGCATCTCCAGACCAGTACTCCCTGATCTCCACACACACACATATATCTACATACCTACACATGCACACACACCCACACGCACACACGCGCACCCCCACACACCTCTACACCCATACACCTCCACACTCATACTCCCAGACACTCCACACACCTACACTTCCACACACCGCCCACACTCACACACCTCCACACCACACACACACACCTCCACACCAACTTACACACCTCCACACAAACCTCCACACCACACACACCTCCACACCACACACATCTCCACACCACATGCTCACCTCCACACCACACACACACCTCCACACCCACACAAAAGCCTTCCCACACACACTCTTCCACACATCCACCACACCTCAGCACCCACACTCTTGGCAGTAAAACCTCTCTAACTGACCACCTCCACAGATCGACCACTCCCCTATATCGATCGTTTTATTTGGGTCCCAACAATACCATCGTAATGATATTCTAATTCCCTAAACTGACCACATCCCTAAATACACCACTTAAAGTCAGTCCCATGGTCGGTCAATTTAGACAGGTTTCTGACCATCATCATCATGCTGTCGGTCACGATGCGACAAAGACTGCTTTCATTAGCTCTGTGCTGTGAGAGTTGCGTCCATGAGTCGGTCTTAATGTCTCTCAGCTTCAGGTTTCTCTTGATGGTATCCTTGAGCCGGAGACGAGGGCGCCCTCTCTTTCTGTAGCCAGAAGACAGTTGAGAATAGAGGATCTGCTTTGGTAGCCTGTCTGATGACATCCTCATGAGGTGTCCAGTCCACCGGAGATTCTTTTTGATCAGAAGATCTTCCATAGAGGGCAGCCCCATCCGTTCGAGTATTTCCTTATTCGTCACTTTGTCCTTCCAGGTTAGCCTCATGATTGAACGCAGATGTCGCATCATGAAGGCATGCAGCTTTTTCACCTGCCGTCTGTACACTGTCCAGGCCTCAGCTCTGTATAGTAGGGTGGATAGCACGATTGCGCGGTAGATCTTACCTTTGACCCGAATGGACACATGGTGGTTGTTCCAGAGTCTCTGGCGTAGTCGGCCGAAAGATGTGCTAGCCTTGGCCATCCTCCTCTGTATCTCAGCATCAATGCATCCATCACTTGATATAGTATAGTGCTTCCGAGATAGGTGAATTCCGGAACAGAGTTCAGCTTGTTTCCGTCAACCATGATCTCCTCCTCTCGGGTCCTTGTAGAGTTGGGTTGGTACAGCACCTCCGTCTTCTTGATGTTAATTTTCAGGCCAAACTTCTTTGATGCATCGGAGAAAGCGTCCACTATTTTCTGGGTCTCTTCAGCAGAGTGCGCAACCAGTGCACTGTCATCTGCGAATAGTAGCTCTCTCACCAGTATCTGAGTAGTCTTGGTCTTCGCTCTGAAGTGTGCGACATTGAATAGGTCAGCGCTCTGTCTGGACTGTATATAGATGCCATCCCCCATGTCTCGGAAAGCCTCGTCTAACATTGCTGATAGGAAGATGGAGAAGAGCATGGGGGCCAGTACACAACCTTGCTTGACCCCATTGGTAACCCCGAACGATTCCGAGACTTCCCCTCCAACACTAACGTTCGCCATCATTCATGTATGTAGACCTTCGATCATAGTTGTGATCTTCTCTGCGCATCCATACTTCCTCAGTAGCTGCCATAGCCCGGTCCTCCCGACTGTATCAGATGCCTTAGTGAAATCGACAAATACCATGTACAGTGGTCGGTCCTGCTCAATGCACTTTTCTTGTAGCTGTCGGAGACAAAATATCATATCCACAGTGCTCCGGTTACCTCTGAAGCCACACTGTGACTCTGGAACTACACCAGGTGTTATGTGAATAGATAGTCTGTTGAGTAGGATCCTGGCGAAGATCTTCCCTGCTATGGAAAGAAGAGAGATTCCTCTATAGTTCCCACAGTCTGTTCAATCACCTTTCTTGTAGATGGTTACAATGCTGGCATCCTTCCATGCTTGGGGTACAGAACCCTCCTCCCAGGCATTGGTGATTCAGTTATTCTGTTAACAATAGAACTTGTAGGAACAGTGTAACCATTAATGGTCGTCTTCCCACTGCCCATTATAAACAAAATAATCCATAAAACAAAATCATGAGCCCTGGAACTAATATACAAATAACCTACAGACTGCTCTTTAAGGAAATAAACACATGTTTAGAAAATGATACAATGACATCACGACCTGATCATTAGACAAATTCTGTGATTCAAATATTGGTTCTATATGGCCTGGGGTAACAATCAAAACATAATTTGTTGTTACAATTTACTGTATCTGTATATTGACTCAATAGTACATATGTTATCCTACGTTTAAAACATGAGCGTGAGACCTTCACCTCAATGACAGGGCATCCCACTCAAAGACAGCTTATAACTTATATGAAGCAGAAGTAACAGAATCATTTGTCACAAGATTCTGTTTTCAAGTCTCTAGCCTAAATTGTTTGAATCCAGTCCATTGACGATGGTTTAGTGCTTACATTGCATTGAATGTTATCTTCCTGCATGTATGCATAACATAGAACATATTAAAGCCCCCTCATATCTGTCTAGATTGTATCATCAAAATGATTTCATTCTCTTGAATAGTTCCTTTTCTAACCACCAGAACGTCACACTTCCGGTTCTATGTTATGTTTTTTCAAAGGCTGACCTGGGGCCATATGCATGAAGCAGTGTTAGCGAGCCAAAACGCGTTTAGACAGGATTTCTGGTTTAGCGCCGAAAAGTTGGTATGCACGAGTCAGTGATAGGCCTAACACCACAAGCTTAAACTAGGTTAAGCTAAACCAGAAACATATGTGGTTTAAGGTTGGTGTTAGATATCGATTAGGCCCAAATCTATTCAATGGCATCATATTTAACAGAATTACATACGCAATAAGTGAAATTTCATTAAATTAACCCTAAATTCGAAGCAATATTAATGCTGCCGCCGCAACGGCGGCGATATTAATATTTATAATTTCGAATCGACGAATGAATGCAAGCAACCGCCGCCAGTATGGAAAGCGACGTTGATGCGGCGGCGGCGATCTGTTTACTTTACGTGCGTCGATTCGAAAATATAAATATTAATATCGTCGCCAATGCGGCGGTAGCCTTAATAACGCTTCGAATTTAGGGTTAAATTGATCAAATTTCACTTATTGCGTATGTAATTCTATTAAATATGACAGCATTTAATATATTTAAGCCTAATATATGGGTACAGATGCAGAGGGATTTCCCAAATCAATAAATAAATTCAGGTTTAGCTATAATGAAAGTGTTATGCGCTCCTGCATACGACTTGACACAGGTCCCGACTTCGGTGATAGCTAAATGGTAACAGGCTCTAACACCAAACCCCGCTAACATTGACTCCTGCATATGGCCCCAGATCCCATTTAATATCGCATACTTTAAGGTCATAGTGGTGTCCACAGTTGCCAACTTATGATTCACCATAGAGTTGCAAGAATTTAGCATTTGCATGGCATTGATATGATATTCACCATGTGTATATTTGCATATCCATATAAATATATGGATATGTATTCCCATATATAATATATATGACCGGACGCGGTACAACACAGGATTCACGTGTAGAAGGTTGTGAGTTCGAAATCCTATTCGAATCAATTCAATAACTTACTAAATGTATCCTTGTCACCAGGTCGCCTGGTGCTCGACATTACTAGGATAGGACAAGGACTGGTTAGCTCAGTATCAGTATAATGTGACTGAGTGGGAAATCGGTCATGGTGCCAGAGGCCTGGTCTCCCAGTGTGACAACAACAAATATATTATATATATATGGAATATGTCGTAATAAAGAGTATTGGTGATTGTCAAACAATTCTTAATCCCAAAACTTAGCTACCCGAAAGGATTTCGGATAAGGGATAAAGGACCTGTATTTCATTTGACTCGGTCAGGGATCGAACCCGTGGGACTTTCCGCACTTGAGGTGACTGTTTGTTTGTTTGTTGTTGTTTTACGTCCTAACAACATCTAATGTCATATCAGGATGGGTACCGACTTGTGACAGTACGCACTCATGGCGATTTTATAGTGCTGCCCCATGGGAAATCAGGCCGCCGGCACCATGTCCCGATATCCCACTCAGTCACAGTATCCTGACACCGAGCTAACCAGCCCTTGCCCTATCCTAAAAATGCTGAGCCCCACGCTAGCAAGCGACACGTATCAATTTTTAAGTCATTGGTTTGACTCGACTGGGAACCGAACTCGCGAACTCCCAATCTTCCGCACGCGAGGCCTGTGCTCTACCGATTCGGCCACCGCGCCCCACCCACTCGCCCAGTAGGTGTATATCATTGCGGGGATATTTTATGTGAGACCAGACGGGATGGCCTAATGAGGTAGAGCGTCCGTCTCCCGTGCTTGGTAGATCGTGGGGTCGTGGGTTCGAACCCTGGTCGAGTCAAACCAATGACTTAAAAATTGATACGTGTCGCTTCCTAGCCAGGCGCTCGGCATTATTAGGATAGGACAAGGAGCAGTGGAATGAGGAAGACGAATCGTCCACGATTGAAATTTCCCCTGCTTAAACAACTAATGGACCAAAAAAACACTTTAAAAAACATTCTCCACCTTTTGGCCGTCCTGGTTACCGTATGTCATTATGATGTACAGGTGTGTGTCTACTACATTAACACCGGGCGTGGTGGCCTCGCGTGCGGGAGATCGGGAGTTCGTTTCCCGGTGGAGTCAAACCAATGACCTTTAAAATTGATACTTGTCAGTTCCTAGCCTAGAACTTGTCATTCATAGGATAGGGCAAGAACTGGTTAGTTCAGTGTCAGGATAATGTGACTGAGTGGGATATCGGGTCATGGTGCCAGAGTCCTGATTTCCCAGTGGGGCAGCGCTATGAAGTCACCATGAGTGTGCACTGTTACAAGTCAGTGCCCATCCTGATATAACCATAGATGTTGCCAGGACATAAAACTCCAACAATGAACCACCAACTACCACATTAAAATCAGCGCAACACAATCCTCGTGGCGCCCGGCCTTCCATGGCATGAGCACCATACAGCCACATCAGAGAATGACCTGCGGGCTGGGACTGGGTCCAAGTAGGAGGATCCAACGCTCATGTATGACTGTGGATAACCGAATGAGTTGAGCGTCCGTCTCCAATTTTGGTAGATCGTGGGATTTGAACCCACAGCTCCGAATCCTGGTCGAGTCAAACGAACGACTTAAGAATTGATAATTGTTGCTTCCTAGCCAGGCACTCGGCATTATTAGGATAGGGCAAGGACTGGTTGGCTCAGTGTCAGGATAATGTGACTGAGTGGGATATCAGGTAAAGGTGCTGGTACCCTGGTCTCCCCATTGGGAAGCACTAAAACGTCACCATCAGTGCACACTGTCACAAGCTGATATGACCGTAGATGTTGCCAGGACGTAAAACTCCAATCAACAGCCAACAACCAACACACGTGGATCCTATATTATACTGAGTGTTGAAGCTTTACGTTCTTGGAACATATACGCCAATATTAGGACGGATACCGACTTGTGACAGTGCAGACCTATGGTGACTTTATAGTGCTGCACCACTGGGAGAGCAGGCCACCAGCACCATGACTCGATATCCCACTCGGTCACATCCTGACACTGAGCTAATCAGTCCTGACCCTATCCTACTAATGCCAATCACCAGGCTAGACAGCAAAAAGTATCAATTTGATAAGTCATTGCTTTGTCTCGACCGGGATTAAAATTTCTGACGTTTCGAACGGGAAGCCTACGCTCTACCGATTTGGCCACCGCGTCCGGTTCCCTATATATAGCCGTGTTTACATGGGAGAGTTAAATCGCTTCATATAAATCGCCTTGCCTAGTTCTCCTCACATTCGCTGTGTAAACGCTCCGCTGAGACGGATTAGGGCTGATTCGCCTCATAAAGTTCGCTTCATATAAACCACGTCACCAGGTAGTTTATATGAATCGATTCAGCTGGTTCCTGGGCGGCGATAGTATAAAATAGTAGTGCTTGCCGGCTACAGGATCAGCAGTAACTAATCGCTGGTGCCCGGCAGTGTTAGGGTCCGATTAGGCCGAAATCTAGTGAATGCGATCATATTTAACAGAATTACAGACTCAAATAATGAAATTTAATTAAATTAACCTTAAATTCCAAGCGATATTAACATAACAGCTACATCCGCGTCGAATCGACGTGTGTAAACTAAACAAATAGCAGCGCTTGCCGGCTACAGGCGCAACACTAAGGCTGCTGGTTCCCGGTTGACGACACACTTTCAAACTCGCTCGTGTAAACGCGCCACTACATCGCTTCATATAAATCGATTTGCCTAAATCGCTTCACAATTTCCCGTGTAAACACGGCTTTAGATCTCAGCCTGAAACGCCAGCACAAGTAATAAACAAGGTGTCTTAACCGTCACAAGCTTAGACCATGGATTTCACACACACCTCCAGCTACCGGGACACAAACCGGAAGTGCACCTGAGCTCTACTTCATCTACTTTTAGTGAATTATTGCCAAGGGATTTTGCTGTTTGCGAAGCTCTGGTAGGAACCCCTTCAGGGCATTGTGGGGGATTTAAAACGCAAAGGACTACCTGATCCCACGGGCTATTATTATGCGTGTAGCTAGCTATACCTATTAATAGTTCACTTGCTTCAAAGTTGACGTAAAGCTAGGTTGACATAGGTGCACATAGACATAAGTCCGCATTACACTAACCGATAATTTGACTGGAGTCGAGCTGATTGGCTTTCCCTTTCATTATTAAAGCTGCATAGTGCGATGAGGCATCTCATTTTCCAAGCCAAAACAATTATCTAGAATTGATTCTACATATTTAACTTAGATACTGATGCACTTTTAAAGCATTTGTTGTCATATAGAGTGGACTACTAAAGCTAAGATTCCTTATACGTGGTATGTGGTATGCGGCATGCGGCATGTGAATGTCGTATATGCGGCATAGATATCTGCCAACCCCCAACATTTGTTGGGGTTTTTCCTCCAAATTTGTGAAGGAACAGTATTGGTTGCCATGGCAAATGCAGCAGCATTCGCATTCGCATGCCGCACCGATGGCTACAGGGACCAATTCAGTTGCCGGATTCGCATTCGCATTCGCATTCACATTCGCATTCGCATTCGGAGGCATAGAAGCACCCCTATTCACTGAGATGCTTTTCCATTCTTTGCCGCATTTGCATTCGCATTCACATGCCGCATACCGTGTGTAAGGAATGCTAGCTTGAGCCAATTTAATAGAATATGTTACTCCCGAAGCCTATGGGCATCAGAGTTTTGGTGTGCTTGCCAAAACTAATATTACATGTTTGCACTTCAAATATCTCAAGACTTAGCCATTTAAAATTAAAATAACTTCAACTTAAAGTGATGTAGATTAAAACAATCAATTTAGTATAGTTTTCTCAGAAAAAAATAAAAGAAAATCAAAACTATCGGAGTATGAAACTTTAAAAAAAATTGATGTGTAACCGGGATCGATTAGCGAGTAAAGCGTGATAGCGCCCAATATCACACCTTTTGTCAGAAATACTCAATTCTGAATCAACAGGAATCAACTCAAATTATCGCCGGGTGTGAGACTGGCTTGACGTGTGAACCAATTGGTATTAGAGTCAATGCCCACAACAATGGCGGCCCGAGTGCATAGCGTGCCGAGGTTGCTGGACTTCACGCGTTGAGAGCAGAGCACCGGGTCCAGTGGCGTAATCGGTATAGCGCGGGCCAGGTGTGCGAAAGGTCGGGAGTTTGGTTCCCGGTCGAGTCAAACCAATGACTTAAAAATTGATACTTGTTGCTTCCTAGCCTGGCGCTCAGGATTAATAGGAGAGGGCAAGGACTGCTTAGCACAGAGTCAGGATAATGTGACTGAGTGGGGTATTGGGTCATGGTGCCAGCACCCTGATTTCCCAGTGGGGCAACGCTATGAAGTCGCCACGAGTACACACTCTCACAAGTCGGTACCCGTCCTGATATGACCTTAAGTGTTGCTAGGGCGTAAAACAACAACAACCTGAGAGCAGTGCATTCGGCCTGTTTCAGCTTCTACGTAATGCTCACTGGCAGCACATCCGTCTACATCCACCCGATCCAAACAGCTGAGCAGGAAGGCCCACTGTCCGGCGGGGAATCCGCCACCTCACCCCCGTCCCAGCTGCCTGGAGGCGGGCAGAAGGAGCCGGCCAGGGACCGGAGGGATCAGGAGGGGCAGGCAGGGAAGCCGGCCAAGTCTACGAAGGCTGCGCGCTTCGACAGGTCAATTCTTGGGAATTTCCTCGTCAAATTCGGTTGGTGTGTTAGTTATTGCTTCTGTATCTTAGCATTATCATAACAATATCATGACAGTATCCTAACAATATCCACACAGTATCATTAAAGTATCTTAAAAGTATCCTAGCAGTACCTTAACATTCTCCTAGCAGTGTCATATCAGTGTCATAACAGCGTCAGAACAGCGTCAGAACAGCGTCAGAACAGCGTCAGAACAGTGTCAGAACAGCGTCAGAACAGCGTCAGAACAGCGTCAGAACAGCGTCAGAACAGCGTCAGAACAGCTTCAGAACAGCGTCAGAACAGCGTCAGAACAGCGTCAGAACAGCGTCAGAACAGCGTCAGAACAGCGTCAGAACAGCGTCAGAACAGCGTCAGAACAGCGTCAGAACAGCGTCAGAACAGCGTCAGAACAGCGTCAGAACAGCGTCAGAACAGCGTCAGAACAGCGTCAGAACAGCGTCAGAACAGCGTCAGAACAGCGTCAGAACAGCATCAGAACAGCATCAGAACAGCATCAGAACAGCATCATAGCAGTTGTTGTTGTGGTTGTTGTTGTTGTTTTACGTCCTAGCAACATCTAAGGTCATATCAGGACGGTCATCATAGCAACATCATAGCAACATCATAGCACCACCATAGCAACACCATAACAACACCATAACAATACCATAACAATATCATAATAGTGTCTTAGCAGTATCATAACAGTCTCCAAACAGTGCCATAGCAGTATCAAGGCAGTATCCTATCCCTATCATAGCACTATCTAAACACTATGTTAGCAGTATCCTATCAGTATCTTAACAATATCCTAGCAATATCCTATAAGTATTATAGCAGTATCATATCAGTATCATAACAGTATCATAACAGGATCACACCAGTATCACATCATTATCACAACAGTATCAGAACAATATCGCAACAATATCATAACAGTATTTTAACGGTATCATAACATTATCATAACATTTTCATAATGGTATCATAGCGATATCATAGCAATCTCAAAACAGTATCATAACAGTATCAGACGAGTGTCATAGCAGTATCATAAAAGTATCTGGGTTATTTCAGGAGTGCTACCAACTTGTGACTGCACACATATATGGGATCTGGAATGTTACGTGACGGAGATAACATACCACTGGTACCAGGATATGATACCCCCCTCAAGGCTGATACTTAAAGTTAAAGCCGCATAGTCTGATTAAAGCATCACATTTTCGAAACCACAACACTTATCTTGATTTGATTCTACGCATCCAACTAGATAGGGCCTACTGGTGAACTGTTTAAGCATATGTTGCTTTGTAGAAGGGAATACTAAGTCAATTAAGTGGTGTTCTCTGTGGCAGAGTGGTTAGAGTGTCTGACTTTTTTCGAGGTCGGACTCCTAATCTGAAGGTCGGTGGTTCAATTCTCTCTGCCCCCAACTCTGCCAATTTGGATTTCCACTGCTGTGTATAACCTACAGTGCCATCAAAGGCCGGTTGCTCTCATACCATGTCTATGTGCCGGTAAAAGTGTAGGCTCAGGCTTTCTATCGACAAACTGTCTAATGGTGAAAACAAGTCTATTCAAACTTAACCATGATAGGCAGTATAAATCTTCAAGAAAAAAAATACTTACTGCTGAACCGTGTATATAGTCAAAGTTTTGACAAGCACTAATTTTTCATTTCTTATTCGTCAGATACCTCATAAGTGAGCCATCATGTATCAAAGTTACTTCAAAATTAGGTGCACTGCATAGTTCATTATGGGTGTGTTATGCCCATCCTTGTGTTGTTAGAAAGTAAAACCACAATAATTCAAACCCTGATAGGCCATGAATGATTGTCTTCCGGTGTTAACCTGCATAAGCCAATTGTCATTTTCAAAATGCAATTTGATCACCACAGTGTTTTGAACTTGCCAGCAGGGTGTTTTGAATGTATCTGATTTGCTACAAAATGTGGGAAACAGAATGTGTTGAACATGTGTTCAAAACACAACAGTGGTGTTTCTCTACCAGGAGTCTTAGTTACTCTCCCAGCACTGTCTCAGCAGAGGGCCGCTGAACAACTCATTAGAAAAACTATCGATAGGCTGGTTAAATGAAATTAACACATACATTCTTAATCTAAAGCCCCAGTCAGACCTCACCAGATTGAGGAACCAGATAGAAAACGGACACCGTCCAGTGAAATACGGCAATGTATGGTTTATATACGGTTGGCATCCGGCGTATCCATTATCTGTCCAGTGGTGTCCGGTGGCATCCGGTACAAGTTTTGAACATGCACAAAACTTGTACCGGACACCACTGGACTGAGGTGTATGGTTGGTCTCCGTTTTAAGTCCTTTTAGTCCGTTTTGTCCGTTTCATGTCCGTTACTCACCCGTTAGGTGTCCGGTTTGTATCCTGAAGAGTCCATTGACGGTGCTGCGGGAATTTGGTGCGTCGGTTTTTGGCGCGTCCGCGAACAGTCCGGTAGGTGTCCGGTTGGTGTCCAGTTGGTGTCTGTTTGGTGTCCGGTCCGTCCGTTTGACATTCGGTTGCCGTCCGGTTCTCGTCTGGTTCTCATCTGTTGGCTTTTCATTAATGTACATTTCTTGTCCATTTAGCCCCCGTTTCGTCCGGCGGCCGTTGCAACAGTTCGACACCGAACACCACCGGACTAGACAATTCTTTGTTCGGTGGTGTCCGGTACTTAGTCCGGTAAGGTCTGATTGGGCCTTTAGAAGCAAAATATATTTTTCACATACCTCTTTATATTTACCTACTATGGTTGAAGGAAAATTAATTAAATAATGTCGATTAATAGACTTTAAACTTCGAATGGAGAGAATTCTGGAGTCGCCATCATATCTTTTGGCATTGTCTCCCTTTTCACTCTCTCTCTGCCAATATAGGTAAACACTACACACTGGAGCCACCCCATCCACAGGTAATTCCTATTTGAAGCAGTTTGTGGTCAGATTTAGCCATAGTTGTCCTTCACCCATACTCTGGCTCGGGGTGAATCTTTTATCTACCAGGAGTTGTGTTTTGAACGCGTTATTGGCCTACCGGGAAAAATAGAAAGGGGCGGGCCGGGAAGAGGTGACGGTCGCCGGTCGCACATAGACGGCCGGCTGTCTAGCCCGTCCTACCGGGCCCTGCCCGCCACCCCAATGCATACCACTAGGGCTCGTCAGTACTATACTGATTATGCAGCTTTAACTATCATTGTCTAATCATTAAAGCTGCATATATCAGATGAAAGCATCTAATTCTCAAAACCCACATACTAGCCTAGATTTGAGTCTACAAAGCTGTTACTCTCATTATTAAGCAAATTTACGCCTAACAGCTACCTAGCAGTCTTTCCGTATTTCGGATCGACCTTGGATAGCCAACCCGAACACAAAACAAGCTTAAACATCTACAGATACTAAATAATCACCATGTACCTGCTACTGTGTGAAAAACATCTTATCACCTCCTACTGTGTGGTGTGTGGTAAGATTAAGCCATTACTACAACTGGCCAGCGTTGAAAACAAGCCTGAGCACTCGAGTTTACATGCTATGGACAGTATCAATCAATCAATCAATAGTTCCGTCCTCTAGTCAAGGGTTGGATGCAATGGTTCTCCACTTGTCCCGATGGTGTGCTGTTCTGATAGACTGTGAATAATTCAAGCCTGTACACTGTGAAATATTTGTAAACCATGATGTTCTTGGTCTCCCTCTGCTGCCATTCAACTTCCTTTCCAACAATGTACAGTATATTGAACTCTGATGAATGATGTGGCCAAAATAAGTAAGTCTCTTTGTCTGTATAATGGACAGTATAAACTCAGCATAAAAAAAAAGGAAAAAAAAAAGAAAGTGTTCCTACGTGACGCTGCTCTCATTGAAACAGTGAAAACAGGAAAACAAAACATTTGAAGTCCAGCATTTTGGTGTATGTACTAACATTAAAGTTGCATAGTCCGATGGTTTTGAGTTTCTGCAAATATTTGTTATAGATAAATATATTAGATTGATTGTTATAATTGACCATATTTTAATTTGAAGTAACTTTTATTATAACCAGTTAACTTAAAGGGGCTGTCACATTAGGGTTTTTTGTGGGAGCGTATGGCGGCGTAGGCGCGTTACGTCATATACGTCGGCATACGCCGTATACGCTACTCATACGCTACGCATACGCTACTCATACGCTACTCATATGCCGCCAGATGCCGCCAGATGCCGGCTTATGTGAAGTGTATGAGGCATACGCCACCATACGCTTTCATAAATCCGTCCGTCCAAATTTGTTTGTGCATGCTCAAAAAAACTCGACCTATGAGGGCGTATGGCCCATACTGTCAAAAAATGTCACAGCACGCTCCCATACGCTCCTCATACGCTCCTCGTACGCTCCTCGTAGGTTCCACATATGCTCAAAACCACCCGAAAGGTCACCAAATGTCATCATAGGCCGGCACGCGCAGGACCTACGTAGGTTTTCAATATGCTCCCGCCATACGCCGTAATGTGACAGGGCCTTTAGAGATATCTGAAGTGAAAACCTGCAGAGTTAACTTCGCTGAACACGTCAACATTATGACACTATATCTAGACTTCAGCAGTAACAGGTTTCTATGAAACTGCCTTAGCATGTCCTTCTACGAAGCGTTACCTGTTTAATAAGTGCACCAGTATCTAAGTTCGACATCTAGGATCAAATCTAGATATACATATTTTGGTTTTGAAAATTTGATGCTTTCATCTGACTATGCTGCTTCTCGGAAAGAGTAGCCTATGTGGCGGCAGCGGGTTTCCTCCAAAGAAATATGTCAGAATGACCATATGTTTGATGTCCAATAGCCGATGATACGAAAATCGCTGTGCTCTAGAGGCGTCGTTATATAAAACAAGCTTTACTGTCATCTGGTTATGCAGCTTTAAGAAAAATATATGATGTTACTTTAATAGGGTCTTATCCCAACGCCTTTTATTCCATCTGTGAACCACCTGAAAATCCCAAGCGAGGCTCCAATTGTTGGTGGGTAGAGTCCAATGTCTGATTTTTATTTCGTTTTTATTGTTATTATTGGAGGCTTTCGTGTAGGTTTTTGTTGTTGTTACAAATGTGGTATTTGTTTAGCAGTTGGTAAGGAACGCATGCTTATTCTAATTATTCTAATGCAAATTGCGAACATTACTTAATTTCAATACATATTTACCGAAACGGGGAAGATGCGCGGACACACATGATACTCTCTGAATTGGTGATGAAAATGGGAACCATTGTGCCTAGAGTGGGACTCGAACCCACATTTGTTTGCATTCACACTACCCACACTTACCTGTACCACACTACCCACACTTACCTGTGTATGCGGCTCCTTGCCTGAGAGTGGTACAGTAATACTACATATATATAACCCCATAGATATAAAATTCATTGGCTTTGTCCATAATACTGTAGTAGTCTGTACATGAGCCCACTACCACGCGGCGGCGACGGATACTACGCCATACACCTACTTAGTTACACTGAACTGCGCTAGGTGGCGGCAGACTAGCCACCGGGCAGACCCCCGATGGGGCTGCCCTCTACTGCGTGTGGCTAGCACACCCCCCCCCTCCCCTCCCCCCACACACACCCACCCACACACACACACCTATAGAGGCGACGTGGGACCTGGCGAGTTAGGGGGCGGGTCAGTTGACTGTGGACGCCGCGGAGAGCAGAGAGGTTTCATAATAAACCAACTTGAAGCGTACTTATACTAAATCTTGGCGTTCTTCCTTGAGTGCGTGGCAGTGTGGGAAGGAAGACCGTGGGCCATTACAATACTTTTTGTTCTTTTTTTATTTTTCTTCGGTAAAACAGTTTATTCATCAGACTATACATGTTTTCAGCGCTGAGGCACTGGTCTTACGACCGTTTACATTACATGGTAAACAGGTAGATAATTGGGTACTTTAGTTACTGTACTTCAGTAATACTTTGCTTCAGTAATAATACTGTATGGCATGATCATTAATACAAATAGTATCATTGGCTTTGTCCATAGTACGTGTAGTGTTGAGTCCATATCAGTAGGCGTCGAGATATCCTTTTGCATAATGGTTGCCCCTGCACTGCCTTCCTCAAATCTGGTATCGATGGGAGTAAACTGATAGAAAATTTAACCTGAATTAATAATATATCGGCAAGATCTAATTAGACAGCCAGAGATATAAAATTACCCAATCCGTGTGTGGCGTATCCCGCTACATATTATCAGTGCAACTATGATTGCTCTCTTGGTTACTGTAGCGTATGGATTTGATTGGCACCAAATGCATGTCTATCTTATATATATATACATATATATATATATATATGTATATATATAATATACATATTTATTTACTTTGTCAAGGGAGTGCCAATTAAGTGTGTATGGACATATAAATTGGACTGACACAATGTACTCAGTCATCTCTGGTCGAGTTGGGGAAATACAGATGATTTGATTAAAGGCCTACAGTAAAGATTTGAATAGCTAATTCAATATACAATGATTGAGACTAATAAGAATAAAACCTTTATGCTGGCGACTCCACACATAAATCGGCTAGGTGGTTGGTTGATTGATACATTGGTAATGGTGTAACGCCTGTTGTCAGCAAAGGCTATATTCACAGTGAACAGTTAGTGGCATTTATTCTGTCACTTTTGTTTCATGAAAAAATGTGTTAATCCTATTATTCTGTTCACAATAAGATCCATAGGAAAAGCTAAAATGGTCAGATTTATGTCAAAGAGCAGAAACATTATCTTAGATGTCATTCTGCAGTAGAACATATATATATATATAGGATATATATATATATATATGTATATATATGATGTAGTCCAATGCCTCTCAGTAATGTATCTAGAAAAAATAAGCAATATGTAAATGTTATGTCTTTTATTTGGGACCCAGATATATATGTATATATGTATATATGCATATATGTATATATATATCTGGGGTATGCAGGTATTTCAGGTATTGCAGGTATTGCAATACCTCAGGGAGTTCGACGCCCCTGCCCTGCAGAGTTGTAAACCACTGCCTTGTGGTACAGGTTCTTGACAGAACCGAAGGCTAAGCGAACAAACCCTAAATAGAAAACCATGTCAATGTGGCAGCATTAAGGGCGGTTCATGTATGGAACTCCCAACATCTCCCGACCAGCCACTGCAGGGACAAATAGTGTTGCGCCTGTCTTGACATGTTCTTGCTGGTGTGAACCTCCATTTGCTCCCCGAGAGAGTGCCACTGGTAACTTGCAAAAGCCAGCAGCACTTCAACACTTTTGCAGGCTGCTTTCATGAAAAGTGGCAGTCAAGTAATGAAAGCAGTCTTTGTCGCAACAGCATGATGATGATGATGATATCTGGGGCCCTTACCTCAGTACATGTGACCAGACGCGGTGAGTGAATCGGTAAGAGTGCGGGTTCCCATGTGGAAGGTCCTGGTCGAGTCAAACCAATTACTTATAAAAATGTCTACTTGTCACTATTTAGCTTGGCACTCGGCATTAATATGATAAGGAAAGGACTGGTTAACTATGAGGATATTACCACTGAGTGGGATTTCAAGTTATGATGCAGGTGGCCTGGTCTATCAGTGGGGTAGCACTATAAAGTTGCCATGAGTGCGCCCTGTCACAAGATGGTACCCGTCCTGATATGACCTTGCTGGGATGTAAAACCCCAACAAACAAACTCCGCGCGTGGTATTCACTGCCCTTGTAAGCAGGTTCACTCTCCACACCCAGCAGGAAAGCGCCGCGCATTCTTTATTTGCTATTCTTGGCCAAGAATACGGCATGTGCTATTTTTATTCTACAACCTGATTAACAAGTCTGAAGGCCCGGTCACATACACGTTAGTGGACGTAGTTTTTTGTTGTTGTTTGTTTACGTCCTAGCAACATCTAAGGTCATATCAGGACTGGTACCGACTTGTGACAGTGCGCACTCATGGCGACTTTATAGTGCTGTCCCACTGGGAAACCAGGCCGCCGGCACCATGACCTGATATCCCACTCAGTCACATTATCCTGACACTGAGCACACCAGTCCTTGCCCTATCCTAATAATGCCGAGCGCCTGGCTAGGAAGCGACAAGTATCAATTTTAAAGTCATTGGTTTGACTCGACCGGGACTCGAACCCACGACCCCACGATCTACCAGCACGGGAGACGGACGCTCCAACCCACTCGGCCACCCCGTCTGGGCAGTGGACGTAGTTGAATGTGGTGAAGGATAACATAGTTGAACGTAGTTGAACGTAGTTGAACGTAGTTGAACGTAGTTGAACGTAGTTGAACGTAGTTGAACGTAGTTGAACGTAGTTGAACGTAGTTGAACATAGTTGAACGTACCAGCATCCATACTTCTCTTTGGTAATAACGTGGATGGGCCATGAGTTCCTATTTAATCTTTGGACATGTTCAAAAGAGTGCTACGTTAGAGGCTGAATTTGCATCCATGATGCTAAAGTACTCTAGTATACTCTAGCATATTCTAGCATATTCTAGCATACCCTAGCATACTCTAGCATACTCTAGCTTGCTCTAGTGTACTTGGATGAAGCCCTGCTCACATAGCTGTTAGTGGGTGTAGGTGAACGTAGTGGAGTCTAACGTAGTTGAAAATAGTTTAACGTAGTTGAACATACCGGCATCCATACTATAACATATTCATCCATACCGTAACGTATTTATCCATACCAAAACCTGCCGTACCTTAATGTATTTCAATGTAGTTTAACATACTTACACCACGTTTAACCCACATTAGCCTCCACTACGTTCACCTACGTACACCTATGTTCAACTACGTCCACTTACGTGTAAATGACCGGGGCATGAAGAAGGGTCAATGTGGACGAGGGTTTCACTGTTGATAATCACATATGTCTATTGGAGATATGTTATATCTTTTTGAAAAATCAAGAGAGAAAGACATGGGAAGAAAGAAGTGTTTAAAGACAATTCTAGAATCATGCAATACCATGTGATGCATACTCACCAAGTGCATAATACATATGTTGAAATGGAATTGTATGCAGTTACTATTACAACTAATAGTTCATTTATATTATGCTTCTATTATCGAACAGGATTTTCATGTGGTTATTATTGCAACTGATATTGTCATTTATGTACCAAAAAATTGTACTGAACGGCCGGAAGACCAGTACTCTGGCGCTGACAAAAGACATTATTCGCTGAATAAAATACATTTAGTAAAAAAAAAACACCCTGTAGTGGTGAATGGTGGGCGTAAGCGGCTAAGATTACATAATCAAATGAAAGCAGAATGTTTTCAAAGGTGTAGAACTTATCTAGATTTGAACATGCATATCCAACTAAAATACTTATGTCCTATATTTATGTGGGGCCGTACTCGTTAGGAAAGTCAAACCTCACTGGTTTTGCCACGTGACATGATCTAGAAAACTTAGCAATACTGAATTTAAATTGGATCCAGCTGGTGTCCAAACACAAATTATGCTGCATGAGTTTACTTCACATATCACTGTTATCCATTTATCTTAAAGTTTACTCTGATAGAAGCTAGAGTAGGTTATAGTGGTCAACCTTTTTCAACAATATATATATATATATATATATATAATCAAAACCAATCGATTATTCAACTTGAAAGATGTCACCTGATTTAAACATATATTTCTGTTTAATGAACATTCTCCATATCACTTTTTTTTTAACCATTCAAATTCTAGATGTATTAATTGTATTGCACTGAGAACTATTGGTATATATATGTAATGGTTTTGGATAGATTGATCCTTGAATATTGTGTTGGGGCTCAACTAGGTCATTCTCTGTCTAGTCTCAAACAGTCGGCTGGAGGGAGTGATCCACCGACCTGAAACATGCGCTCAGGTGATAATGACATCTACCGGGTTGCCAATGGCTGATCACGATGAGCTGTTACATGTATGTGGAAGTTTGATGCTAGACTATATGAAGACAATGAATATCAAGCCAGTATAATAACCGTAATTACCCTAATAAGAAACGTTGTCCAGTATCACGCATAGCATCGCCAAATATGCCAGTAATTACGATGAGATTGATAGTACTATTATTAGTAGCATTATGAGATTGATATTAGCATTCTGAAATTGATATTAGCATTGTGAGATTGATATTAGCATTGTGAGATTGATATTAGCATTGTTAGATTGATATCAGCATTGTGAGCTGATATTAGCATGGTGATGTTGATATTAGCATTGCGAGATTGATATTAGCATTGTGAGATTGAGGTTGACATTGTGAGATTGATATTAACATTGCAAGATTGATATTAGCATTGTGAGATTGAGGTTGACATTGCGATATTGATATTATCATTGTGAGATTGAGGTTGACATTGTGAGATTGAAATTAGCATTGTGAGATTGAGGTTGACATTGTGAGATTGGTATTAACATTGTGAGATAGATATTAGCATTGTGAGATTGAGGGTGACGTTGTGAGATTGATATTAGCATTGTGAGATTGAGGTTGACATTGTGAGATTGGTATTAGCATTGTGATGTTGATGTTAGCATTGTGAGATTGATATTAACATTGTGAGATTGATATTAGAATTGTGAGATTGATATTAGCATTGTGAGATTGAGCTTGACATTGTGAGATTGATATTATCATTGTGATATTGAGGTTGACATTGTGAGATTGATATTATCATTGTGAGATTGATGTTGACATTGTGAGATTGATGTTAGCATTGTGAGCTTGATACTAACATTGTGAGATTGAGGTTGACATTGTGAGATTGATATTAACATTGCGAGATTGATATTAGCATTGTGAGATTGAGATTGACATTGTGAGATTGGTATTAGCATTGTGAGACTGAGATTGACATTGTGAGATTGATATTAGCATTGTGAGAATGAGGTTGACATTGTGAGATTGATATTAGCATTGTGAGATTGAGGTTGACATTGTGAGATTGATATTAGCCTTGTGCCCACAGAGGCCGGCAGGGCGTTCGGGGAGCTGGCTCTCATGTCTGAAGAATCGATTCGCAATGCCTCGATTGTGGCGGACGAGGACACCGATCTTCTCACCATCAACAGAGATCTCTTCAACAGATCTCTGAAGGTAGGCAATCGGTTTGCATAGCCCCATTGTATATGCACCATATCAGCTTCTAAGTACGTCAGTGTGATATATGTAGGAAGAGGGAGATACAGTATAAGCCGTTAAACCAAACTTGAAGGGACCTTAGAAATTTGTTTGGGTTAACCGATCATTGGTTTAATCGAGCTTTGGCTTTGACTTTGACTTTGAGTAACCTCTCTGCTTAATCAACCAGTCCAGTCTAGTGTTTATTTTATTTTATTTTTGTTGTTGGTAAATATGTTTATTCTACTGAATAAGTCTTTTGTCAGTGCCGAAGCACTGGTCTTCCAGCCATTTTTCAATTCAGGGTTATTTACACAAAAGGTATATAGAATAAGGTGTACAATACCTGTTGAATAGACAATTTGCACCATGTAACACAATGAAATTCTGAAACCCAAAAGTTCCATAACAATATGGTACAGTAGTGTCATATAACCAGATCAATATTAGTCAGATCAATGTGAGTATTTACATAGTATTTAGAATGTAAGCAGAAGTTATCTTCTGTATTCAGTTGGTAAATTTGTACTAAGTTTGAGTGTTCAGTTGCAGTTAGGCAAGCGGTATATAAATGTTGGTTTGTTTGGAAAATTCTAGTGTAACTCTAATGTAGCTAGTTATGTGAGTTTATGAATTATGTTGTTGGGGTGGGGTTGTTAATAATATTGACTTTAACTTTTGAGTAAGTGTATATTGCACATATAATATACAATTTATGCAGTCACTTTATTTATTGTTTTTTTTCAAATGTATTTACAGTATAACCTCGTTAAACCCTGCTCGGTTAAATCAAACGATCGGTTAATCCAAACTTTGTTCAGTGGCCCCGCAAAATACTACCATTTATCATATAAAAAAGTCAGTGGGGTCTCACATGACCTTGTAACCACATGAAAGTTTGGTTTAACCATACCGGAGTGGTGTGGGTTCCGACTATTTTGGTTTAACCAACTTTTTTATATGATAAATGGTAGTATTTTGCCGGGCTGCCAAACAAAGTTTGGATTAACCGATTGTTTGGTTTAACCGAGCTTGGTTTAACGGGGTTATACTGTAATGCCGAAATAAGTGTTCTCTATACGCTATAGCATCGCACCACACATTTTTCAGTGAGGCCCGGACCATACAGGATGGCCGAAAGAGTGTGTGTCCGTCTTCCGTTTTGGTAGATTGTGGGATTCGAACCAAAGGATTCGAACCAATGGGTTCGAACCCTGCTCGAGTCAAATCAATTACTTAAAAATTGTATACATGTTGCTTCAGGAACATGTTGCTTCCTAGCCTATTGAGCAGTTATTATTTGATATGAGCATTGAGGCCCAAGCATACCAAAGTCATTAGCAAGGTGCCTAGTAAATGGCTCTTGATTTCAAACCTTGGTGATTGTTAGTAGTATATTCATTTTAATGCACTTAAGATAATAAATTACCAGAACACATTAGAGAGATATCAAAATAGCTAGTGTACTATCCGTATTATCGGATAAGGCACCATAGATAATGTGCTGCCAATACTCCTCATGTAATTAATCTGATATAAATATTGACATTAGAGTTCCTCTTTTGTGTTGATATACGTAGTCACAGACCAAAACTTCAGACGGGATCTAGCCGAATGAGTTCGCCTCCCGTTTTGGTAGGTAGTGGGATTCGAACCCCTGGGTTAGAACCCTGGCAAAGTCAAACGAATGACTTAAGAATAGGTATTTTTCACTACCTACCTTGGCATTCAGCATTACTAGGATAGGGCAAGGAGTAGTGGAATGGTGAAGACCAATTGTCCGTGATTGAAATTGTCCCTGCTTAATCAACTATTAAACAAAATAGCAGGAGTTAGCGATATCAGTTTGGTTTGTTTGTTTGTTGTTCTTTTACATCCCAGCAACATCTAAGGTCATATCAGGACAGGTACCCACTTGTGACAGTGCGCACTCATGGCAATTTTATAGTGCTGTCCCACTGGGAAACCAGGCCGGTGGCACCACGATCTGGTATCTCACTCAGTCACATTATCCTGACACTGAGCCAACCAGTCCTTGCCCTGTCCTAATAATGCCGAGCGCCTGGCTAGGAAGTGACAAGTATCAATTTTTAAGTTATTTGTTTGACTCGACCGGAATTCGACCCCACGACTCCACGATCTACCAGCACGGGAGACGGACGCTCTAACTCATTCGGCCATCGCGTCTGGTCTATCAGTTTGGAGGAGTTCAGCTGGGTTTTCAACTTTATGTTAAAGCTGCATAGTCCGATGTAAACATCAAATTTTTAGAACCAAAACAATTATCTAGTTTTTATTCTACATATCTACCTTAGATACTGGTGCACTCATTAAATGTTCGCCACACAGAAGGAAATACTGAGGCAATTTAATCCAATCTATTACGGTAGAAGCCTATGGTGTCAGAGGTTTGGCATACTTCAAATATCTCAAAACCTAGCCATTTAAAATAAATGTTACTCCCAACTAAAGTAAGACAGGTTATAACAATTAATTTAATATATTTATCTATTAAACAAAATGACAGAAACTCAAAAACCATCGGACACAATGCAACTTAAAGTCTCCTCGCCGCTTGGGGCGCCACTGGCGAGTGGTTGCACACAAAACGTCGGAGCGTCGGACATCTTTGAATGGCACTACACTTGGTCGACGTGTCGTCCACCAGACCCGCCTCCACCCTCACCCCCAACCCCCACCTCCCCTCCACCCCCACATCCTGCACCCCCACATCGTGCACACCCCGGTGTCATGGTATAAAACCCCTGCCCGATCGCAGCCCCTGCCGTGAAGACAGTTGACTAAGCATTTATTTTTGTAAAATAAATTTAAAAACTTTCAGTGGATCGATTAAAAATATCTTAATGCGCGATTGAAGAGGAAGATCTGAAGTATTTAATGTAACCTAAGAGCAATTTATGCTGAAAGTATTAAAAACAGAGATAATAGTGAAAGTTGGGATATTCTGAGTGTCAGTGCAATCTTCATACAGAAAAAGTGAAATATCTATGAAACTTACACCACCTAGAAACAAACCCCCTGGAACATATATAGAAAACATATCCAACGAACAGATTATATTAAATTTATATGGTTAGGGTTGTGCATTTCTATTAATCTTTAATAGACACTGGCAGTGGCAGTGTGTATTCGTTCTGCAGCTGAGCTGAGCTTGTTTACAACCTCTGCGCATGCGCAGAAGCCACGACAGGGGCTGCGATCCGGCAGGGGTTTTATACCATGACACCGGGTAGGCGCACCTCCCGCATACAAAAGCGCCGTACATCGACGTGATGGGGCGAAAGCGATACCTTATATGTTCATAACAACAACAACAACAACAAGTATTTGTTTTTAAATTACAACATTTCCAGGGGTGCAGCTAGGCATACGCGCATACGCCAAAACGTCCACATCGTTTTGTCAACAACAAATTTAATTAAAAAATAATAAAGAGAGAGAGAGAGAGGAGGCATGTAGTAGTTCGGAGTGTTGAAAACTCAAGTCTAAAATGTGTAAAATCCACCAGCTTAAGCTTAAGCGGCCCCCTAAACCCCCTGCCGAAATTAGGAGCACACATCGTTAAAGGTCTAGCTACGCCCCTGGTTTCCGATGTGGACAACGTGCCGATGTATAAATAGTGTGTGTGTCGCACTACTGATGTTGGGCTTATTAGTTATATACCCAACGATATCGGTCTAATTTATATATAGGCCTATGCAGTAAAACCTCTGTAACTGGCTACTTCCAGAGATCGACCACTCCCTATATCGATCGCTTTGTTTGGCTCCCACACGATACCATTGTAACGATACGAAACTCCATAAATGGAACACCATTGTGGTGTTCTCTGTGGCGGAGTGGTCAGAGGTTTCTAGGTCGGACTCCTAATCTGAAGGTCGGTGGTTCGATTCCCTGTGGGCCCCACCTCTGCCAATTTGGATTTCCACTGGTGTGTATAACTTACAGTGTCATCAAAGGCCAGTTGCTCTCATACCATGTCTCTGCGCGATGGGAGGTAAAAAAATCCCTTGAGTCGGTAAAAGTGTAGGCTCGGGCTGTCTAATGGGGAAAATAAGTATATCCAGACTTATCCATAATAGGCAGTATAAATCCTCAAGAAAAAATACACCTCTCTAAATGGACCATGGTCGATCCATTTAGAGAGGTTTTACTGTATGTATATATATATATGTATACCTTAGCTGAGTGCATCTCGATTTGTTCTAATCTGCCCATAGGATCAATCCTTACATCCTGCATTTGGAGTTAAAGTGTTCCTGCTATGTGACGTCAACTGAATGTAAAGGATATTGATGAGACTGTGGGTGCATTAAAAATGGAGCAGATGCACTCAATTAATCAAAGTCCAATTAGCTGGGTTCTTTCTCTTCCACAAAGCTTCATAATGCTTTCTTATTAAGCAGTTGTGTACTTTATATTCAAGCCAAACAATTACAGTAGTTAGCCTTGTCTTGTCGCTATCCATTTTGGATTTTGGTATCACTAGGATTTGGCAATGATTGGGTAGTTCAGTGTCAGAATAAGGTTGGTTTGTATCTTAGTGAGGCAGCACTATATGGTTGCCATTTAAAAAAAAATTGTTAATGAGGCTGTATTTATACTGTCCATAGCATGTAAGCCTGTGTACCCAGGCTTGTTTTCAATGCTGGCCAGCTGTAGTGTTGGTGTTGTCTTACCAAACAGTAGCTGCTGATAAGTTATTTGATTGCCTGCATTTCAGTACCAGATAGATAGGTTGGTGTGCTTAGTAGCCTATGTTAGTTTGTTTGGGGCCCTCTTGCCATTGTATTTTTGTTCTATTCTTATTACTATGTTAGTTGTTTTCTTAAGGTTCTATGTTAGTGTTTTGGGGTTTTCTTGGGAAGAGTTTTCCACTTTTTTCTACTTAATTCTATACTAGCCTATTTTATTTACATGTCCATATGCGTGTACGTAATAGGTGGTTGATTTATGTTTGTTTGGATTTGATTTGATTTATATTGTTGTTGGACATGTTATCTGGTTTTTATATTTCCGGTTTTCCCGCCCTGGGCTGTCCAGTTGGTGTGCCATGATGGGAGTGTGCATTCTGTCCCCAGCCCCCCTCTATGTCACTCTTCATCAATGACCTAACGTTGCCCATCTTGACTTTCATACTCATAGCAAGTACCACGTTTGACTAAGTGTCTTATAGTTGCACAATGCTATGACTGCCTTATATCTTATGTATTAAATTGGTCACTAGTCTAATTCGCTTCAAATTAGAGGAACTTTGATTAAAAAGGGGCTAACTCTTGAGATAGCTAACATTATATACAAACATGATTGTTATCCTGCACACATCATAGGCTTGCAAGATTATATTGATTTATTTGATTTATTAATTTGATTTATTATTTCTTCGATTTACCAATAAATGTTTAAGTAGTGCAGCTGTATCTAAGTTGGGTATCTAGGATCAAATGTAGTTGATCATGGGGTCAGTGGCTTGGTCTCCCAGTGGGCCAGCACTATAAAGTCGTCATGAGCGCACACTGCCACAAGTCGGTACCTATTCTGATATGACCTTAGATGTTGCCAGAACACAAAACTCCAACAAAACAAACAAAATTATCATTCATGTTTCACAGACAGTTATTGGAAAACAAAACCAAGCAAAGATATATATTTCACATATTATGGCAGCCATATTGACTTTATGTGTATGTATAAATGTCCACCTTTATACAAATATTATACTAAGCAGTCAGAGGACTCTGTGGCTTGAATGTGTGTGGATTCTGGAATGTTCTGTGCAACGCAGTTAGAGCGACTTGGTGCAGAGTTGTCTGTGGGGACAGGTGAGTAAATGTAGCCGTTCAGCTTCCTTCCTGTCCCACTACTGGTTGGTCACTTCTGCCTGAATTTTTCTTGAAGCAAGTTGTGCCTGGTTCGGCCCTCCCCTCTTGCCTCCATTACTGCCGGCTGTATGTGCATAATGGCATTGGACTTTTGCGTTGCATGCGGCGAGGAGCATGAGGCACCTCGGGGCAACAAATGCAGGCATGCTAAGTTGTCGAAGAAAGTGATGAAGCCAGATACTAATGCGGACACTTGTGAGGATGTGGAAAGTTTGGGTTGGGAGCTGACACCGGCCACCATGTCAGCGACCCATTCGAAGCTCAAGACTCGGCAGGCAAAGCATGAGAAGGCAGGGCAGTAGTGGAGGACAAGGAGGAAAAGGAGTTGAGGCTGAGGGTGGAGGAGTGGGCACAGGAGAGACATAGAAGAGAGCTGCAGGCCACGTTGGAGGACTCTACAAGCAAGGAGGAGATGGCGGGAAGCAAGGGGCATGTCAGGCACGCTCGTGACCGGAGAGCACGCTTGGTGCTGGAAAGGCCTCAAAGGGCGCATTTCTACAGCATATCGTCCGTTGAGACTGACGATAAGTCTAACTCAACAACTACAACAACAGAGCTGGCAAATGAGATGAACAAAAGCAGTGCGAAGTCGAGAAAGAAAAAGAAGAAAAGGAAGGAAAGGAGTAAGTTTTCCATTAGAAAATATACAAAATCTGATAAGGTATAAAACGTAACTTTATTGAGCTATTATGCGCAGCACTTATTTGAGGCATGAAGTGCTCACAGAAAGTTGGTATGAAGATAAAAGATGTACGCGGTTGCATGGGCCATCTGGCCTATATGGCAATGCATGCTATAATAGCGAATTATACTGACAAAGTTTACCATGGTTAACATAGGGCAATGCACAAAAAGGTCAAGGAAAAAGGGCTCAGAGATTTTAAACATGGGGACCAAGAACTATCCCTACTACACTTTAATTTGGATAATTCGAAATCATTGAAAGAGTCCAAGAAAGTATGGAAGAACCCCAGTCAGGCCGGGACGGGCTATAAGAGTGGTGCAAGGAGCAGAAGAGCGTGTTATGCTTTTAATTATAATAAAGATGGATGTAGTGCCAAAGTGTGTGGCTGGGATCATATGCATATACTGTGTAAAAGCAAGGAGCACGGCAGTAACCAGTGAAAGGTACAACATTGATGACTGGGCCTGGAAAGTTTGGCTGTGGGTGTATCGACGGCATCAGCTGATTACTACAATTCGACACACTTCATAGCAGAGGTGCGTGATGTGATAGGGTGTGTGATGGGCTCGTCTGATGTAAAGTATGACAGCCCTATTGACCACTGAGTCTTGAACTTTGGCCTCAAGGAGAGTTGATTGATCAAGACAGCGTCACGGATGAGTGGTTGCAGCCATGGCCACGGCCGCTACTTCACGAATCGAAGCGGTATGGGGATTTGGTCATGCATGATCAGCTAGTAGCAAAGGAATTGACTAAAATCAGGACAGTTGCTGACACTGTACATGAGCTGAAACTATGTCAGCAAAGAATAACTTTCC
This sequence comes from Branchipolynoe longqiensis, assembly GCA_030323885.1. NCBI lineage: Eukaryota > Metazoa > Annelida > Polychaeta > Phyllodocida > Polynoidae > Branchipolynoe > Branchipolynoe longqiensis. The sequence goes on along the minus strand of CM059186.1, from coordinate 174,800,454 downwards.
CAATAAGCAATGCTATGAGCATCGATGCGGATGGTTGGTTTGAATTTATCCACCTGGACAATGACAAATTCATAGATGTTGGACAAATATATACGCTGGTCGCAACTGACTGCTACTTGGACTGTGATTTTGTGCAATTGACTAATATATATGGTGACTGTTTACTTGGTGTTTGTGCATCTGATTATTGCATTGTTGAAGCCCTGGCCCAATTGAAACCATGTCGGATTTTTGCGGAGGCATTTTGCAGAGGCGACAGTGACCCGGACTGGGAATACCTAATGAGGGGGGCATTGTTCAGATGAAAATTGTGCAATTGTGAGAGCTCCACACCCATCTAGATGTTGTTATCGGGGTGGGGGGGGGGAATAATCAACAGAGGGAAAAACTCTATCATATGAAACAAGGTTTACCCCCTTGGCTGCCAGACTATAGGCAAATGATTGGGTTTTGAAATATTATTATGGTTTTATCAGATTACGCAACCTTAATGCCACACATATATGTTGTTGCTTATTGCGGCTTTACATCCTGGCGACATCTAACGCCATATCAGGTTACAAATACTGACTTATGACCATATACGCTCATGGTGACTTTATAGTGCTGCCCCACCGGGAGACCCGACCACCAATGTCCCACTCAATCACATTATCCTGATGCTGAGCTAACCAGTATTTGCCCTATCCTAATAATGCTGACCGCCAGGGCTAGGTACAAGTATAAACTGTGTGAGTCATTGCTTTGATGCGGCCAAGTTTTCAAACTCAAAGAACCTTGCGCTTTAACCAATTTTGACCAATACGTCTGGCACATAGATAATCTGCAGTGAAATAGAGCAATGTCCAATAGCACACTTTCCATACTTGCAGCTCGAGCAGGAGGAGGAGTACGAGGACAGGCGGCTCTTCGTCCGGGACTGTCCCCTCTTCCGGTCATGGAGCCCCAAGTTCCAGCGTCTGCTGGAGATGAGCATCCACAAGCAGGTTTTTCCGTTCGGTTCAACCATTGTCCGGCAGGGGGACGCCGTGCAGGGACTACACTTCATTGTAACGTAAATGAGCACATTGTGGTACGCCGATGAGATCAAATCGCCCTCCCCCACTCACACCCCCACTCACATCGCCAACAGATCACCAACCAATCAGCAACCAATCGCCAACCAATCAGCAACCAATCAACAATTGATTGCTAACTGATCGCTAACTAATCACTGACCGAGCACACGCCTGTCACCATGTAGTCACAGGTACCTGGCAGCAGTGCCACGATCGTGAATCAGTCAATGACCTGTTGTAGATCTGTCGCCAATCAGTCGGCGATGGTCTCCGACTGATCGCCAACCGATGAAAATGATCGGTGATCTCCATGGGACCATTTTGGTCACAAGAAGGTTGTTGACGCAACACCCGCATCCTACTTGCGAGGAAAATTGGTTAGTTGAGTGTCAGGATAATGTCACTGAGTGGGATATCAGCTTATGGTGCTGGCAGCCTGATTTCCCAGTGGGGCAGCACAATAAAGTCGCCATGAGTGTGAAACTGTCACAAGTCGGTACCCGTCCAGATATAACCTTAGATGTTGCCAGGGCGTAAAACTAAAAAAATCAACCAACTTGTGACCAAAATGGATTTCTTTTTGGTCGGAAGTGGTCGCAAAGTGGTCGCAAGCCTGGTGTGACTGTGGTCTTCAATCAATCAATAGTTCCGTCCTCTAGTCGAGGGTTGGATGGTGTGCTGTTCTGATAGACTGTGAATAATTCAAGCCTGTCCGCTGTGAAATATTTGTAAACCATGATGTCCTTGGTCTCCCTCTCCCTCTGCTGCCATTCACCTTCCCTTCCAACAATGTACGGTATATAGAACTCGACTGGGGTCTTAGGCTAATATATAACTGGAACTATCAACAAAGCTTTGATATACTTAATCTCACTCTTGTAGCAACACTTACACAATCATTAGATAGGTATTGTCAACCTACTTATATCACTGTCACCGCAGACAAACCACCAACCATGGTTTACACTAGCTACATTCCATCTGATCCCAGAGATACTATCATATTGAATCATCTACCATCTCCACCCTGATATGACCTTAGATGTTGGTAGGACGCAACTCTCCAACACAAATAATGTTCCATCTAATCTTCTTTAATATTTGATAAATTAACTAGATATCTAAATAATAAGTAAGCCTGCAATATAACATGAGCGAAACACCGGTGGCCAGTGCTGAACGTATAATCATTCACATGAATAAATTAGTTACTAAAGCATTAAATACTTTAAAATTGATACTTGTCGCTACCTAGCCAGGCGTTCGGTCTTATTATGATAGGGCAAGGACTGGTTGGCTCAGTGTTAGGATAATTTAACTGAGTGGGCTATCAGATCATAGTCCTGGTGGTCTGGTCTCCCGGTGGTGCAGCACTATAAAGCCGCCATGAGTGTGCACTGTCACAAGTGAGTACCCATCCTGATATGACCGTAGATGTTGCCCGTATGTAAAACTCCAAGAACCAACTGACTACAGTATTTGTTTTAAATGGCGATAGCAGGTGGTTCTGCAAATTAGCCAGTGAATCGGTAACTGAGCTGAACGATTGATGTAAACCTACTCCATTTGTAGCGAAAATAGCTTGGGGTGCCACCTTCTAAGCTTTCGCTTGTGTGTGTCAATAAGATTGGATCAGAACCTGAGGCGCGAAGAATAAAAACTGTGATAGGTGACGTCAGCATAGCCGTTAGATCAAATATTCACGCATACCCAGAATCGGGGTGACTGATACCCATGTTTAAATCTGAGCAAAAACTTCTTTGATTTAAAAAAAAAATAGATCTCCTGGTTCCAGTGTCCAGTGTTTATTTATTTTTGACACAGAGTTGGTGAAATTGAGGAGAATGCAAAAGGACAAGATGGCCACCACAGAAAGCTCTCAATTCAAGTTTTATTGATTGATTGATTGATTGATTGGTGGTTGCTTTACGCAGTGTTGGCAGCATAGGCCATATTCACGGCGAGAAATGTTTGTTTTTTGTTCAAACCATCGCTTTTACATGTAAAAGCAGATAATCAATTATGTGCCAATAGACACTCATTAAATTAGAAAGCTCACAATCATATATTTGTGGTCAAGGGAAACAAATTCCCATAGAAAAAGAAAAGTTTTATTAATAATTGATAGAATCTATTTAGTAAACTATATGAGGTGATACAGTCCAGCCGCCCTCAAAAAGGCTAAAATCAAGTTTTAAAGTGTATTAATATACACGATTTAATCTATTTTACAATTCAAAAGTAGCGGGTAAATATAAAGAGGTGTGTGAAGAATATATATTGCTTCTTAGATCATGAAGTGGTGTGGTAATTTCCTTTAACCAGCCTATAGATTCTTTTTCTAATGGGTTGTTCAACAGCCATGTCTCAGGAACAGGGCTGCAGGAGTAACTACAGCGCATCTCTTGTACAGACTCCGAGTCATGGCATGGCACCAGTGTCACGGAGGAGGTGGGGGGGGGGGGGTGATGAAAATATGGAATATTTTACATAGAGCTGGATTTGAACCCACACCGCTTGAATTTCGGGCTAGTGTGCCAACCATTACACCATCTATGCTCCAGGATGTCATCACCCTATCCACGCCCACCTACGTTGGTTGGTTGTTGGGGTTTTACGTCCTGGCAACATCTCTGATCATATCAGGATGGGTACTCACTTGTCACAGTATGCACTCATGGCAAATTTATAGCACTTCCCCACTGGGAAACCAGGCTGTCAGCACCATGACCTAATATCCAACTCAGTCGCATTATCCTGACACTGAGCCAACCAGTCCTTGCCATATCCTAATAATGCCGATCGTCTGGCAAGGAAGCAACAAGTATCAATTTTGAAGTCATTGCTTTGACTCAACCAGGGTTTGAACCCATGATCTACCAACACGGGAGACAGACGCTCTATATATGTAGACATGTATATGTATTGTGTCAACCATATTGTTGAGCTTTGTGTGTCTGTTTTCCAGGGGCCGAGCGACAGTCACAGTGAAACCCGCTCTTCACAAGCAGCAATATCCCAAGTCTTTCACTCAGTCTACTTCCAGCACACCACATGAGTTCAGGAGGTAACTTCCTAAATCCATCTAAAAAAAAAGTAAAGCTTGTTTTAATTAACAAATCCTCTAGAGCATTGATTTTTATCATCGGTTATTAGACATCAAACATATGGTCATTCTGACATATTTATTTGGAGAAAACCTGCTGCCTCCACATTGGCTACTATTTCTGATAAGCAGTGAGGGGTCTTTTATATGCACTTTCCCACAGACACATACAGCCAGTTGTGGACCGCTGATTAAAATAAATCCATCTCAAGTATTATAAAATTGCTTCTACCCAAAATATTTGCAAGCTTTATTATATTCCCATTTGAAGGTTTTATCTCAAAAGTTTGCTTTCTTTGTTTTGTTGTGTGTGTTTTTTTATCCCCTACGTTTACCTTTGCTATTTATAAGAAAAGAAAGCCATTACTTGTATTTATAAAGAGGCGCCCGCGTTATGAAAAGCCAGTCTGTCTATAATGCTGGGCCCAAACATCCCCGTATCTCCATCTCAAATCTCCGCACTGGAAGTTGTACCTGAGATGCAGATAACATTGCTCTTGGCGGCGTATCGTTAGATAGGCACTCTTTTAGTTATTGACTCACTTCTGGGGTGTTTGTAACCTGATCACGGTTACCGGTTGCAGAACTGCAACATTATAGAGAGGCTCCGATAAATCGGCCCAATCTTTGCTTGAAGATTAATCTTCTGGTGGGACAGTTGTAGAAGCTGGGGGATGCCTTTATAACGATTAAACGACGAGTCGTTGGGGTGGCCCCGAATCACTCCGGTCCGGCGGTAGCACAGCACACGTATCCAGTCGACAGCTGTTATTTAGATACATGCCAGCTTTGAGATGGCGGTTTAAGCTACAACGGTGGTGTCTGCATGTGACAGCCTCGCTCCGGAACCCCAGCGCGACCCCTGGTGTGTTTTAGCGCGGTGGTGTGACGTTTGGATGGAGTGGTTTAGGGTTGGCTTGAAAATGTGGTGTTCTGCTAGATGTAGGTATGCACGGGGCATATCATATAGATAGATGGCAGTGCAAGCAGATCGTAATCAAGGTGACTGTGTGTGCTACTGTCCCCCTGATTCAGATCAGTTACTCCCGTAACGCTGCCGTCACTGGGCGCGGTGGCCGAATCGGTAGAGCGCTGGCCTCGCGTGTGGGAGATCGGGAGGTTGGATCCCAGTCGAGTTAAACTCAAACCAATGACTTATAAAATGTATATGTGTCGCTTTCTAGCATGGCGCTTGGCATTAATAGGATAGGGCAAGGACTGGTTAGCTTAGGATAATGTGACTGAGTGGGATATCAAATCATGATGCCAGCAGCCTGATTTCCCAGTGGGGCAGCACTATGAAGTTGGAATGAGTGCGCATTGTTAAAAGTCAGTACCTGTCCGGATATTATGTTAGATGTTGCCAGGACGTAAGACTCCAATAACCAACCAACCCATAACCCATGCGTGTAATGCCTGGCGGACATTTCAGAACACTGCCCTGCATATCAGTTAAAGTTGCATACTACGATGGTTTTGAGTTTATGCCATTTTCTCAGGTAGCTGCATTAGCTTGGTCATAATAATCTACCTTGAAGTAACTTTCATTTTAACTAACTTTCGAGATATTTCAAATGAAAACATATCAAATTTATTTGAGCATGCACATCAAAACTCTGACACCATATGCATCAGCAGTAACAGGTTCTATTAAATTGACTTATTATTCCCTTATATTCCGCAACAAATGCTGAGTAAGTGCATCAGTATCTAAGAATTTAATCTACATAAGTGTTTTGGTTTTGAAAATGTTAGACTTTCATTGGACTATCCTCTTTAAAGTCAAATTTTCAACCGATAATTTAGTAAACATCCAACAGTTGTTGGGCTTCAATGTACACTGGACTGAAATTGGCTACCTAATTTCTGTAATCTGCCGGTATCGTTTTTATTGGCCTTCTTTGATTAAGAGTCAACTTGAAGCCATTGGCATATATATTAGAACATTTGTATCTCCACATATATGCCTTCCCTGTATGACATTACAGAACGGGATCTTTTAGCTACACCCGAGTAGTTGAAGATTGGTCTCATTAGGACCACTACCCGAGTATCCCGTGGATATTTCTTTTTAGTAGTTCTAAGTGCAATCGGATTAATGTTTCAAGAATTAAAAAAGTTGGTTAATGAATAGAGAGTATTCATGGAAGTAATTCACGTTGCATTCAGGTAAGCTGAAGATGCTGAGGATGATATCTAAAAATAGAATTATTGGCCTAGGTAGGTGTCTGTTTCCCCAAATCAGAAATGCCCCCCCCCCCCAACCCCTAACCCCAAACCTTAACCTACAACCCACAATCCCAAACCCAACCCTCCCAAATCAAAACCTCAAACCCCAAACTTAAGCATATAACCCCCAACCCCAACTGCTAACCCAAAACCAAAATCCCAAAATCAAACCCCAATTCCCAAAACTGAGCTCCCAACCCCAATCGCCAACCCCCAACCCCCAACCCCAATCGCCAACCCCCCAAATCCAACTTCCAACCCCCCAAACCCCAAGCGGCAAGCACCCCCAACCCCACAACACCCACCCACAAACCCCTACCCCAAACCCCAACACCCAACCCCAAACCCCAACTCCCAATCCACAACCCCAACCCCCAACCCGCAACCATCAGCCCCAACACCCAACCCCACACCCAAACCCCAACTACCAATCCACAACTCCAACCCACAACCCACAACCATCACCCCCAACCCACAACCCCAACACCTAACCCCACACACAAACCCCAACTCCCAACCCACAACCCCAACCCCAAACACCCAATCCTAACCTCCAAACGCAAACCCACAAACCCACAGCCCCAAACCCATCTCCTCAGTGGAATCTAACACCCACACTGCGAAGAAACACGCCGGAGACATACTTAACCAGCGAATAACAGACTTGATTTATTAACAAAGGCCACAATCACCAGCATCATTAAGTAAGCCCGTCGCTGTTGGCGCAGTCTCTCATTCACCCCACTTCTTATCCAAGACGATAAATACCCCGACACCTTCCGTCGTGTCGACATTCCTGACCGCGTCCCTGAGTACAGAGCGCGCACATTGTAAATAATATAGATACTTGCCCTGGGAATATATTGAAGATCGGTCTTCGGCGAGCACTTGAACCATAAACGTCATTTACCGTTGAGAAGATTGAGCTCTCAAACATGTTGTACACTCAAGGCGAGGCTACACATTTTATTTTGGGGGCTCATATAATTTTCGCGGAATGTTCGTGTTATTTTATGGTGTGTGGGTTTTTTATTTTGTTTGTAAAGCTCACGCACAGAGTGGTGCAAAGGTGGTGGGGGTTACTTTATAGCGGCCTGTTGATCTCTTAATTGTGAGATCTCGACACACGTAGTTATATATATATATATATATATATATATATATATATATATATATATATATACAACCTGTAGACATCAATATTAGCGGAACAATTCATAGTTGGTTGGTTGTTGGCGTTTTACATCTTGGCAATATCTAAGGTCATATCAGGACAGGTACCGACTTGTACTAGTGCACACTCATGCCAACTTTATAGTGCTGCCCCACTGGGAAATCAGGCCACCAGCACCATGACCTGATATCCCACTCGGTCACATTATCCTGACACTGAGCTAACCAGTCCTTGCCCTATCCTATTAATACTGTGCACCAAGCTAGGTAGCGACAAGTTTCAATTTTGTTAGTCATTGGTTTGACTCGACCGCACACCAAACTCCCAATATCCTGCAAGGGCGTCCTGCACTCTACCGATTTGGCCACAGCGTTCAGTGCAATTTATTGAAGGAGTGTGTGAAAATGGCTTATTTCACGTCATGCCACCCAGTGCCAAAACCCCCCGCTGCGACCTGTCTTGTGTTAACACTACAGACAAAAAAACCTGTTAACAAAAGTCGAATTTTCTTGTCGATAAAACAAGGGTCAAGGTTTAAATCGCATCAACAGGGGGTCCCCATATAGAGCACAGGCCCGCCTGACAAGGCGTGACACGTGCGTATCGGCATTGTCAAATCAGGCAGGACTAAGCCCATAAAAAAGGGCATTATTTCAACACATGATACACGCCTCCCGGCCCATGGAATGTGACATGGGACTCATTCAAGTTGGATAGTCCGATGGTTTTGAAATTCATCCATTTTTCTGAGATAAATATATTGAATTGATTGTTATCATCTACCTCACTTTAGAGTGTGGGAAGTTTAATTTAAACTGGCTAACTTTGGTCTCAAGTGTGAAGTGAGAGCCAGGAGACCATTGGAGTTGGTTCCCAAGTGGAGGGAAGCAGAGAGTGCCCGGTTACAGCGAGGCCTGCAGAGAATAAGAGGTGTTGGGAAGCGAGAGGTGTCCAAACAGGGACACCGAAAAGCAGTAGGGACTATTCTTTATTTATATATATATAATAAATTATATAGCATATATATAACAAAAAGAGGCTGAGTCCTGACAGCTGTATATGCCAGGTGGCCGCACCAGGCAAAGCAGAGAGCCTGTCCATTCGCCTGAGTTGTTAAGTGTCAGTAGTTGTGAGGTGCCCAGACAAGGTGCAACCAGAGGCACCATTAAATGATAATCAGTATATGGATAATTATACTTGTATAATGCTTATACACTATATATATATATAATGTTAGATATACAATAATGATGATTATAAATTGACGGCCTCCAAACCAATCAGAACTGATGGACAAGATAAAGGAGCAGACCCTGGTAAGGACACCACTGCGGATTTTGACCAATCAGACATAAGGTAAATTAAAGCCTGCCAGGATGAGGGTCAATTCTCTTGATATGACATTGAAGCTGGAGGTGCTAATCAATAACCATAATAGTGTTTACTTTCCTGTACATAGAGATATGTGTATCTTTAGTGCCATATGACGACTAATGCAGTGTGTGTTGGGCATGGATTAATAGTATATTTGTAGACATTTTTCCGAGGGTTTCGATTGTTGTTGGTCCTGCATCCGCACTTCCACAGGCTTGGAGACGGCCATACCTGATCGTCCATCAAGTTGATGATTTAACCCTGTCCCCTATATATCTCCCTCCATACCCTCTCAACCATGGGTATGCAGGTATTACAGGTATTGCAATACCTCAGGGAGTTTGGTGCCCCTACCCTGCAGAGTTGTAAACCACTGCCTTGTGGTACAGGTTCTTGATAGAACCGAAGGCTAAGGGAGCAAACGCTAAACAGAAAACCATGTCACTGTGGCAGCATTAAGGGCGGTTGATGTATGGAACTCCCAACATGTCCCGACCAGCCACTGCAGGGACAAATAGTTTTGCGCCTGTCCGGACATGTTCTTGCCGGTGTGAAACCTCTATTTGCTCCCCGAGAGAGTGCCACTGGTAACTTGCAAAAGCCAGCAGCACTTCAACACTTTTGCAGGCAGCTTTCATGAAATGTATTACTCAAACGGACAGGGCTGCCCTCTATGGAAGATCTTCTGATCAAAAAGAATCTCCGGTGGACTGGACACCTCATGAGGATGTCATCAGACAGCCTACCAAAGCAGATCCTCTATTCTCAACTGTCTTCTGGTCACAGAAAGAGAGGGCGCCCTCATCTCCGGTTTAAGGATACCATCAAGAGAAACCAGAAGCTGAGAGATATTAAGACCGACTCATGGACATCACTCTCATAGCAGAGAGCTAAATGGAGAGTGGCAGTCAAGTAATGAAAGCAGTCTTTGTCGCATCGCGACCGACAGCATGATGATGATAACCTTCTCCACCCTCCCCTCCATTCCCTCTCCACCCTCCCCTCCACACACCCTCCACCCTTCCCTCCATACCCTCTCCACCCTCCCCCTCGACACCCTCTCCTTACCCTCTATACCCTCCCCCTCTACCCTCCCCCTCCACCCTCCCCTCCTGGTTGGTAGTAAAGCTGTACCCGCTGAACAATTATCCAAAACACAACAGTGTAACTGCTTAGAATATCCAAGTAATGAATTATATGTATTCTTTGTGTTAATTTTGTTGGCCTGTTCTTATGGATTTGGTGTTGTTAGGTAATAACCAGTTAATGTCTGTTATAATTGGATTGTGTTTCTCTCTAACGGGTTCTCCCAATAATGTCTAGTGTTATTCTTAATGCATATAACAATACTGGTACCATGCTATGTCTAAAGATGTTACCTCTGGATATCCATTATGACTACAAGTAATGTCATACATGAATATAATTATACTCTGTTGCGATATCTATCCAAAATAACTGTAATCCCAATAATAATTGAAAATATAGTCAATACTACCTTGTCTGAATGCAAGAAAAATATTTCTTTAAAATATCTGGTCGAGGGCAACAAATACACTTAGGGCCTTCTGCCTCGAATATGAAATATGGCATATTCCCTTAAATAAATAGTACACCTCCTTCTCCATCAGAAAAAAGATTGCACGTTCATTGAGTTTTCTTTTCAATTACATATGCCATAAATCAGACGGCAACATACTATTATATGTATTGTGTATGTCATATATATATCATACGTGGTAAATAATGGTCTTTGTGAATATATACAAGGCTCCGATGTACACTACATTTGCACCTGTCTTCAGCGACCCCTGTGATCGGTGAACCACGTACCATGTGTGAATATTTATTTCAATTTATAACCTGTGTTTGACTCATTGAACTCATTGGTGACAAGGCTCCTGCTATGTGAGGACAATATTAGTCTGGATTAAGAGTTGTCCTTTGATGACAGGTACAATTGTAGGGTTTTTTTCACACGTATTATTCAGTATAATATAAACAATACATTTTTTATACTAGTTTTTTTCACACTAAGGTATTTTACTTGGTACCTCTAACATAACTCATTAGTGCTTACATTGGTGGCGCCACTGTAGTTGCGGTTGAGAAGTGAACTAGAGGGTGATAGTGTGACATCACTGAGGCGTAGTATGTGAGATTTGCATGATTATATTACATAGCACAGTATATAACATATATATATGTTGTATAAGCCATTATACGAGTATAATAAGACGGAAGTTCCATCTACTCCCCAGCCACTAAGTCATCGGCTGGTCACCTACTCAATCAGTCATATATTGGTACCTCATGACCTCCCGACATTACACCACCTGCTCGCCCATGCCTCAGCGGCATTTATCCTCACCCACTGTACCGCTGAAATTTATATTTGTGAAGCGTATATATTTTCTGACTGGAGTATATTAACTGCCCACCTAAAGTTAAAAATTGACCATCCAAGTGGGTCAGGGCCCGTATGCACGAATCAGTGTTACGCTTAGCTGGTGCTACACGCTAGCTCTGGGGTAGCTTATCCACGGCTAGGAGGGCCTTGGTTAATTAGGTCAAGCCGTATGCACCAATGTCCAAGCCGGGGTCGGTAGCTAAAACCGTGAAGTTATTTATAGATTTGGGAATTCCCTCGATTCGACAATATGAATAACGCTGTCAATGCAGTGGGAGCGTTAATAACGGTTTGATTTTAGGGTTAATTTGATTAAATTTCACTTATTGCGTATGTAAATCTGTCAAATATGATCGCATTGAATAGATTTGGCTGTAATATATTGCCGCCGATACGGTGGCGGTGGCCATGTTTAGTTGACGTTCGACAGTATGGATATCGACGTCGATGCGGCCTCGGCGATTTGTTTACTTTACATTCGTCGATTCGACAATATGAATGATGCCACCAATGCGGTGGGAGCGTTAATAATGGTTCGATTTTAGGGTTAATTTGATTAAATTTCACTTATTGCATGTGTAAATCTGTTAAATATGATAGCATTGAATAGATTTGGCTCTAATATATCGGCGGCCAGCACACTAACCGGCGTGGCTTGCAGTTAAACTTGATTTGAAATTGGGGTAGCTTAGCCTAGGCTACGGTCGGTGGCTAGCGCTGGCACTGATTGATGCATACAGATTTTCCACCATTGGCCGTGTGGAGCTAGCCAAACCGCGGTTACGGCCCTAAAACCGATTCGTGCATATGGGCCCTGGAGGCGATAACGACCACGCACAGCGGGCATACAAGTGTTAAAGCCAATGACTAGTGGCTCCAGTGTGGCCGAATCTGGAACTAGTTACAACATGCAGTGGAACCTAAATAAATGGTATATAATAATAGAGCAAACTGAAGAGAGTTAGTGTCCTTGTTTATTTTCCCATAATAGATTACAGAGCACATTATTCTATTCCATACAAACGAAGACAACACAGGGATTAGATCGATCTAATAACTCTGGCTGGCCCCTAAAAAGACCTACTGACCAATTTATTAAATCAAAGATTGGAGGAGAACTGGGCAGATAGTAGGCGGCTAGGGGCCTCACCTGGAGGGAAGGAGGAGAGTAGAGCTGCCTTTAAGCAGACCGCCAGCCCTCCAGGCCGCACACCAACCTCCAGTAGCCCAAGGAGAAAGGGGTATATAATAGTGACGCACATAATTGGATAGCAAGACAAATAGCAGGGAGGATAGTTCCATACATAATAACATATGCATAAATACTTTATGTATTACATAATTGGTATATATAATGCTTTATATATATACACAGTCAAACCTCTCTAACCGACCACCTCCACAGATCGACCACTCCCCTATATCGATCGCTTTATTTGGCTCCCAAACGATGGCCATTACAACGATAAACAAAAACACCCTAAACCGACCCCTCCCTAATTGGACCATTTAAAATCAGTCCCATGGTTGGTCGATTTAGAATTAGAGAGGTTCTACCATATATATATATCATGTCCACAATCGAATTCTCATTAAAATGCCAGTTAATACATGTGCAATGTAGACTGCCTCAGTATGGAACACAACTACTGCTGTATTGCAGAACTCTGCACATGAAAGAGGAGCGGGTCAGGCAGTCTGTACAGAGGCCACAGGTCAGAGTGAGGCGGAAGCTGGGCTACGCCGCAGCTGAACGCCGCCTGGCGGAGAAGTCTGTCACCGTCAGCTGCCTTGACAGATATGAAGTCATTGGTAAAAATTAAAGTTGCATAATCTGAAGGTTTTTAGTTTCTGCCATTTTTCATATGAGATAAATATATTAAATTGATTGTTATAACCTACCTGACTTTAGTTTGAAGTAACTTAGATTTTAAGTGGCTATCTTTTGAGATATTTGAAATGCAAATATGTAAAATTAGTGCCAAAACTCTGAAACCATAGGCTTCAGCAGTAAATGCTTCTATTAAATTGAGCCTGGTGAGAAATGGTTAATAAGTGTGTTATTGTCTAAGTTTGATATGTAGAATCTATTTGAGATAATGTGACTGAATTGGATGTTGGGATATAATGCAGGGATCACGCTAGAAAATCACCATGTGTAGGTACTGTCACACATCTATTTTCATCCTAATAGTCCTTAGATAGTGCTAGTTTGTAAACCCCCCCCCCCCCCCCCAGACTAAATACCACGTGGTAGGACTCATATTAGGACTAATACAATATCAACTTGACCGCGGTTGGGCGCCGTGGCCGAATCGACAGGCCGCAGACTTCCCGTCTGAAAGGTCGGAAGTTCAATTCCCGATCGAGTTAAACCAATGACTTATAACATTGATACTTGACACTTCCTACTCTGGTGCTCGGCATTACTATCATAGGACAAGGACTATTTGGCTCAGTATCAGGATAATTTGACTGAGTGGGTCATGGTGCCAGCGGCCTGATTTCCCAGTGGGGTAGCACTATAAAGAGACCATGAATACGCACCGTCACACATTGGTACCTGTCCTGATATGGCATTAGATGTTGCCAGGGCTTAAAACTCCAATAACTAACCAACCAATCCTAATAGTCCTTAGATGCTGGTAGGGCGTAACATCCTAATAAACAAACACATCAACTTTGGTGTTGCGTGTTTCAAGATTGTTAAAACTTGATCATTACATGATTGCTAGGCGGGCGACCATTTATAATTAAAGTTACCAGACGGCGTGTGCCTTTTTCAGGTGACGTTGAGATCATCCTCGGCCTAGACACGTACACAAACACGGTGGTCTGCACGGCTCACACCGACACCTTCCTCCTCGACATCAAGAACCTGGAGAGACTCGTCTACAAGAAGAACGGCGCCACCATGGACGCGCTCACCAAGTCGGTGCGCGACAAGCTCTGTTCGCGCATGCGCTCTCCGCAGGTATCCCAACAGGTGCAGCTGTACAAGCACCTGCACGACAAGGTGCTCGAGCTGCAGCCTGCCTTCGTCGGCGACTCTTCGGCCGCCAATATGGAAGGCGCTGATTGGTCCGATGGAGCGATCACGCCGAGGACAGCGGGTAGGAACCTGCCGGGCGCCCGGACCCGGCGCATGGAAGAGATTCTGAAGCTGAAGCATCTCTTCCCCAAGGACAAACCGCCACCACCGCCGCCGATGCCATCGGCCGCTGCGGCCGGAGTGGACGGAGTCGAGAACGGCGCGGGGAGCAAGACGCAGCGGAAGGCGGAAACTGACCCGCGCAAGGCGAGGAGCACGACGGCGACGGTGACAGGGGGCGCTGCTGCATCCATCGGCAATGTGAGGCTGGAACGCGCCCGGAGAAACACGCGCCGGAAGCCGCTGAGCAGACGGCAGCTGGAGCGGATGTGCGCCGGCGAACCGGCGAACTCGGCCGGGGATCGCTACCGGAGCAGCAACAGTCACTTGATGTCGCGTCACACGACGACGACGACGCCGGACGGGCGTCCAGGCACCGCGACGCCGGGCAGCAACGGGAGGAGTCGGCTGCACACCGCCACCGGAAATGAGTCTACATCAGTGGTGAGCTGCCGCCAGCCGGTGGAGGTGACTGTGACGTCATTAACACCACAAAAGAGGCCCGCGGTCCTTGATTTTGACACTGCTGTCGGTCATCTCCTTGGAACTCATGGCAGTGTTTACGGTGATCCAGACGCACAGCAGTTCGATGCGGATGACATTGATGTCGACGTGCTGCGTCATGTGATGGCGGATATGGGTGGCTTCCGGTTGTCGCGACAGAACTCGCGCACCAAGAGCATCTGCTCCATGTTGGAGAGGAAAGCCCGCCAGTCACCCGTGAGGAGCCTGCTTCGCCCTAAGTCGGCGCCGACAGCTCTGGGCATCAGCGAGGACCTGGAGCCGGAAGACGCCGAGCTGCTCGACCACTTTGACTGGGACACGAGCGAACCTGCGCTGAGGACACTGGAGCAGAGAATTCGCAGATTTCTTGATAAGAGCGCAAAGTGCTCGACTGGAGCAGAACAAAATGGCAATGGAAGCACCCACAGGAGCAGGTCTGCCATGGTGTCCGAGTTGAAGCGCTTCGTCGTTGAGGTGAGTATTCAATAATTAATGGCCATTTCTTTGATACCATTTTTTTAATTAATGTTTTTTGTAGTTTTTGGTGTTGTTATCTGTTGATTGGAGAAAAGCACTTTAGAAAAGCTTGGAGAAAACTTGCAGAAAAGCACTTTATTTAGAAGTGCAGGATAAGTGTCAGACAGGATAGTGCAGGAATAGAATAATGGATAATGTCAGGATAGCATCAGGATAAATGTGAATAACATCAGGATAAAGTCAGAGTATCAGGATAGTATCAGGATAAATGTCAATAATATCAGGGTGAATGTCTATAATGTCAGTGTCATACAGGATAATGCAGGGATAGAATAATATGGACAGTGTCAGGATAACATCAGGATAAATGTGAATAACATCATGATAAAGTCAATGTCAGGATAGTGTCAGGATAAATGTCGATAATATCAGGATGAATGTCAATAATGTCAGGATAGTATGACGAAATGTCAATAATATCAGGATAATTTGAGAGAGAGAACCTCATAGGGAGGCTAGGTGCTAGTGAGTCCGTCAGGTTGAACGGAGGAGCCCTCCACCCTATGGCGAGGAGGGTTGGTGGATAGGGATGGTGGGTGGGGAAAAATATCGGAGAGGAGTAGCGTGGGTGGAGCCGAGATGGAGAGTGGCTGGGAGCGGCCAGGCGGGCACGACATAAGGGGAAGAAGCGCGGGAAGTTATGTAAGAAGCAACGGTCGGGTAGGGGGAGAAAGGGGGAGAGAGGGGGGGGGTCTCCTTCCCTGCCTCGCATCAAACGCAATGCAAGCATTACGACCAATGCTGCATAATCCGATGAAAACATCACATTTTCAAAACCAAAACAATTACAGTAAAACCTCTCTAAACGACCACATCCACAGATCATCCATTCCCATATATTAATTGCTATATTTGCGTCCCAAACGATCGTCCATACAATACCGTTGTAACGATTTTTAAAAACTCCCTAAACCGACCACCTGCCTAAATGGACCATTTAAAGTCGGCCCCATAATCGGTCGATTTGGACAGGTTTTACTGTATCTAGATTTTTTTATTCTACATATCTAACTAATACCCCTGTCACATTACAACGTTTCTGCCGGCGTGCTGGCAACGCACACAATATTTGCAACCCGTCAAGAGACGTCCAACTTTTCGGCGTTTTGGGAGAAAACTGGACGGGTTAGTAGCATGGTATTAGCGTGCAGCCAACGAGGTTCGACGCGCACCGGACGAAAGCACAAAACTTTCGCGGCGGACCGACGCGCGCCGACGGCCGCCGACGTCTGCATTCACACGTTGCTATGTACCGACGCGCCGGAAACGCCCCGCTAACGTACCGGTAACGTACCGGAGATGTACCGACGTTTCGCCCAAAATTGCAACACGTCAGCACGCGTCGACCCTCGTTGGGCCGAAACGTTGTAATGTGACAGGGCCATTAGATACTGATGCACGTATTAACCATTTGTTACCATAATAGAAGGGAACAATGGGTCAATTTAACAGAACATGTTACTGCTGAAGCCTATGGTGGGCAAAGTTTTAGCATGCTTCCCAAAATTAATTTGATATGCCCTTCAAATATCTCATAAGATTGTCATTTTAAATAGAATTTAGAAGTTACTTCAAACTAAATTAAGGTAGATTATAACTATCACCCTAATACATTTATCTCAGAAAATGACAAATTCAAAACCATTGGACCATGAAACTGTAACCAGGGGTAAATTTAATCACAAACAATTGGTCTCTCCTCCTCCTTCCTGTATCCTAGTAATTTCGATCGTAAATTTTGAAGCAATTTGTTTGACTCAGCGGGAGTTCGAACCAAGTGTTTGAATCCCACTTTATTGGGTTTATTGCGGATATTTGCTGCCCCCCACCCCAACACACACACCCTACAACCCCAGCACCATCTCTAGCATCACCCACCCCACCCTACAACACCGTACGGCACCCCTCCACACCCCATTCCACCACACCCCCGACGAGGTATTCACCTTGGTAAAAAAATGTCACTACTCAAGGCACTTGTCTTTAATATGTCGATCTCATTGATATAGACCCTATGGGTATCTAACATCACCCATCGTTTCAGAATATTGTCTATGATTATAATATTGTGATTTTATCACTGTGTGAATCACTTTATAATGTATAAACAACTTAGCCTCTTAGTATTCCACCATAACTTTCGTGGTTGGCAACTGGTTAGAACGTCCATATACCGGACATGGCCAAACCGCGACTTAATTACCTAAAACCACACCGATGTCTCAGTGGAAGTTGTTGCAAACTATTATCCTTGTTGCAGAACCCTGAAGATATTCCCATTCCCGGTGGTGCCGTCTACGTCCGCCAGAAGCACTGCAGGTACCTGCAGGGGGTTCCCTGTCCTAACCACAATCACGTGCGCCGCTACATGATCCCGAAGAACGCCTACTCACTCGCCAGCTACTCGATTGCGGAGCTCAACCGAGACCAGGCCCCGAGGGCTGGCGCCGGCCCTGGCGCCGTCCCACTGACGCCCCGGCCGCCGGTCGCCGCACCTCGGGCAACCACGGCCCCGACACCCTCAGCAGGTCCCCGCATCCGGGCCGGCACGGCACCGGCGCAGCCCGCCTGGGGATAAATAGCTCCGGCTTCAGAAGCAGCCACATAACAGAAGTTCAAAAGCTGCTCACTTGATGTCAGCATGTGTTCTTTACTTGGTTATTCGCCCCATCTTAGCGAAACTGCATTCCACTTATATAGGACCAGATGGCATGGCCGAATGAGTTGAGCGTCTCTCTCCCGTCTTGATAGGTCATAGGATACGAACCCTGGTCGAGTCAATCCAATGTCTTTAAAATTGATACTTGTCGTTTCCTAGCCAGGCACTCGGTATTATTAGGATAGGGCAAGGACTGGTTGGCTCATTGTCAGGATAATTTGACTGAGTGGGATATTAGCTCATGGTGCCAGCAGCCTGGTTTCCCAGTGGGACAGCACTATTAAGTCACCATGAGTGTGCACTGTCACAAGTCGGTACCCATCTTGATATGACCTTAGATGCTGCCAGGATGTAAAACAACACCATTTCACTTATATATACCAATACTAGCCACCGTGGGATATTCGGTGTACTGATCCTGGACATATTAATCCTGACACACTTACTGAGTTGGAATTTAAATAACTCATCCTGTGATGTCAAGCAGGGAAAGAATGGGTGGAATTACACAGATTATAAGTAATAGTCAAGCAGCTTCAAAGTCACTATTAGTCAAAGTAGGCTTTGTTATACTTGTCTTAGGGATTCTATTGCAGTCAACTGCCTCATAATAACCCCATTCTATAATTACGGATCCGTGAGTCCAAACATGCTTCTATTTTTTTTCTTCTTTTTTTTTCTTGAAGATTTATACCGCCTATCATGGATAAGTCTGAATAGACTTCGTTTCACCATTAGACAGTTTGTCGATAGAACGCCCGGGCCTACACTTTTACCAACCCAAGGGATTTTTAACCTCCCACATCACATAGACATGGTATGAGACGCTGTAAGTTATACACAGTGGTGGAAATCCAAATTGGCAGAGGTGGGGGGCACAGGGAATCGAACCACCGACCTTCAGATTAGGAGTCTGACCTAGAAAAATATCAGACACTCTAACCACTCTAATTTATAGAGAAATGCTCTCCTAGTCTAAAACCCTCATCAGTATTTGGATTCGTGGACACCCTTATTCAGGCTATAATAGTTCAGGGGGAAGTTTGGTAATGGAAAGTTTGTTTCATTTAACGACGCCTCTAGAGCACATTGATTTTTTATATTCGGCTATTGGATGTCTAACATAATATGGTCATTCTGACATATTTCTTTGGAGGAAACCCGCTGCTGCCACATAGGCTACTCTTTCCGAGAAACAGCAAGGGGTCTTTTATATGCACTTTCCCACAGTCATTCTTTGATGAACCAGTTATGGACCACTGGTTTGTTTGGCAATGGATGTGACTGAGGGTAATAAGGGTGTACTCATATAATGATGGTAGCTACGACATGTAATGACATGTGACATTGCCACTGTCGATCAATTTGGGACTAGCATAGAGACTGCATTGCGTCCGAGTGTAATAAGAGTGTTATCATATCAATCAATCAATTGGATACAGGTATAATAGGCCTTGGACCTGTTAGCCACTCTTAATTAATAGAAATGGAGACAGTTCTTCAGATTTGGTGGATCGTAGCAACTGTCACTGGCTCCAAGATATATGTAATGCTTGACCAGTATGCATATGTTGATGGTCAGTAAAACATTGGTTGTGTAATGACATCTAACCTTGTCACTGTGGATCAATTTGGAACTAGGTTAGACATTGAATTGTTTCTGAGTGTAATAAAAGTGTACTCATATGATGATGGTCTGCATAATGATATATAACATTGTCACTGTGGATCAATTTGGAACTAGCGTAGACATTGAATTGTGTCTAAGTGTAATACAAGTGTACTCAGCTGATGATGGTCTGCATAATGATATATAACATTGTCACTGTGGATCAATTTGGGACTAGCATAGACATTATATAGCAATACAGTGCAAGCGCAAATATCTTCCATTAGTATGTACTCGTCATTATGTGTATCTAGGTAATAAAATCTCATTAAAGCAAATATCTGGAAGCAAATGGCAGAGGATAGTGGATTTCGCGCTCCCACGTGGGTGTGTAGAACTGGGGGTTTGTCATCTTATGCACAAATCTGGTAGTCCAGGCCGCTCATGCCCGAGACTGAGCGGACTGACAGTGCCTGCCGATAAATAATATATATGATGTATAACGCATTATACGAGTATAAATACAAGGGGAACATTTAGACGTTATATTTCCTTTATGCCGCATTGGTGGTTCCCCCCACCTCAGCTGTTGGGGTAATTGGTGGGCGCCCCCCCCCCCCCTTGCACCCCAGACACTATATAATCTCTTTCATATTATATTCCACATAACAATAAAAAGGCATGCAGCCCGTGTAGTCTGTAAATAATCAAAGGAGCCGCATATAGAACCTATGATTTCATGCACAGAATGTATTAACATACATGTATGCATCTACACAACTCCCTGTGCTCATAATAATGCACAGGATGTAATAACATACATGTCTGCATCTACACAACTCTCTGTGATTGTAATAATGCAGAGGATGTAATAGCATACATGTCGGCATCTACACAACTCGCTGTGCTTGTAATAATGCACAGGATGTAATAGCATACATGTCGGCCTCTACACAACTCTCTGTGTTCATAATAATGCACGTGATGTAATAGCATACATGTCGGCATCTACACAACTCTCTGTGTTCATAATAATGCACATGATGTAATAGCATACATGTCGGCATCTGCACAACTCTCTGTGCTCATAATAATGCACAGGATGTAATAACATACATGTCTGCATCTACACAACTCTCTGTGATTGTAATAATGCAGAGGATGTAATAGCATACATGTCGGCATCTACACAACTCGCTGTGCTTGTAATAATGCACAGGATGTAATAGCATACATGTCGGCCTCTACACAACTCTCTGTGTTCATAATAATGCACATGATGTAATAGCATACATGTCGGCATCTACACAACTCTCTGTGCTTGTAATAATGCATAGGATGTAATAGCATAGATGTCGGCATCTACACAACTCCCAGTGCTCGTAATCATGCACAGGATGTAATAGCATACATGTCGGCATCTACACAATTCTCTGTGTTCATAATAATGCACAGGATGTAATAGCATACATGTCGCCATCTACACAACTCCCAGTGCTCGGAATAATGCACAGGATGTAATAGCATACATGTTGGCATCTACACAACTCACTGTGCTTGTAATAATGCACAGGATCTACTAACATACATGTCAGCATCTACACAACTCTCTGTGTTTATACTAATGCAGAGGATATAATAGCATACATGTCGGAATCTACACAACTCCCAGTGCTCATAATAATGCACAGGATGTAATAGCATACATGTCTGCATCTACACAACTCTATGTGCTTGTAATAATGCACAGGATGTAATAGCATACATGCCGGCATCTAGACAACTCTCTGTGCTCGTAATAGTGCACAGGATGTAATAGCATACATGTCTGCATCTTCACAACTCTCTGTGCTCATAATAATGTGAAGGATGTAATAGCATACATGGTGGCATCTACACAACTCTCTGTGCTCATAATAATGCACAGGATGTAATAACATACATGTCAGCATCTGCACAACTCTCCGTGCTGGTAATAATGCACAGGATGTAGTAACATACATGTCGGCATCTAGACAACTCGGTGTGCTCGTAATAATGCACAGGATGTAATACCATACATGTCTGCATCTAGACAACTCGCTGTGCTCATAATAATGCACAGGATGTAATAACATACATGTCTGCATCTAGACAACTCGCTGTGCTTGTAATAATGCACAGGATGTAATAACATACATGTCGGCATCTACACAAGTCTCTGTGCTCATAATAATATACATGATGTAATAACATACATGTCGTCATCTACACAACTCCCTGTGCTCATATTAATGCATAGTATGTAATAGCATACATGTCGGCATCTACACAACTCTCTGTGCACATAATAATGCACAGGATGTAATAACATACATGTCGACATCTACACAAGTATCTGTGCTTGCAATAATGTGGAGGATGTAATAACATACATGTCGGCATCTACACAACTCGTATTAATGCACAGGATGTAATAACATACATGTTGGATTCTACACAACTCTCTGTGCTCATAATTAATGCACACAATGTAATAACATACATGGCTGCATCTACACAACTCTCTGTGCTCATAATAATGCACAGGATGTAATAACATACATGTCTGCATCTACACAACTCCCTGTGCTCATAATAATGCACAGGATGTAATGATATACATGTCTGAATCTACACAGCTCTCTGTGGTCATAATAATGCACAGGATGTAATAACATACATGTCTGCATCTACACAACATCCTGTGCTTGTAATAATTCACAGGATGTAATACTATACATGTCTGCATCTACACAACTCCCTGTGCTCATAATAATGCACAGGATGTAATAACATACATGTCTGCATCTACACAACTCTCTGTGCTCATAATAATGCACAGGATGTAATAACATACATGTCTGCATCTACACAACTCCCTGTGCTCATAATAATGCACAGGATGTAATAACATACATGTTGGCATCTAGACAACTCTCTGCGCTCGTAATAATGCACAGGATGTAATAACATACATGTCTGCATCTACACAACTCCATGTGCTCATAATAATGCACAGGATGTAATAACATACATGTCAGCATCTACACAAGTCTCTGTGCTTGCAATAATGTGCAGGATGTAATAGCATACATGTCTGCATCTTCACAACTCGTAATAATGCACAGGATGTAATAGCATACATGTCTGCATCTTCACAACTCGTAATAATGCATGGATGTAATAACATACATGTTGAATTCTACACAACTCTCTGTGCTCATAATAATGCACAGGATGTAATAACATACATGTCTGCATCTACACAACTCTCTGTGCTCATAAGAATGCACAGGATGTAATAGCATACATGTTGGCATCTAGACAACTCTCTGTGCTCATAAGAATGCACAGGATGTAATAGCATACATGTTGGCATCTAGACAACTCTCTGTGCTCATAAGAATGCACAGGATGTAATAGCATACATGTTGGCATCTAGACAACTCTCTGTTCTCATAATAATTCACAGGATGTATTAACATACATGTCGGCATCTAGACAACTCGCTGTGCTCATAATAATGCACAGGATGTAATAACATACATGTCTGCATCTACACAACTCCCTGTGCTCATAATAATGCACAGGATGTAATAACATAGGGCGTAATCAATTAATCAACTCGGGTCACCCGAGCCACTTTTTGGCGCATGCGCACATCCTACAGACTCGGGTCGAATAATCGAATATGCTTCTCCACGTTCGGGGTGGACAAAATGGTGGCTTAATCCAAAACCTTTTTTTTTTTTTTAATAACCGATAAAACTACAGCAAAATAGGATTTAAAGTATTTTATGATGGCATAGTTTTGCTATATTACCATTTCATTAATCTAGGTTATTAAACCAAAAAAACCATGTATGACTGGTACTTTTGTTTCTTATCCTGCAGGACGGTACCAGCGCAAATGTGACGTCATCGCCCGTAGCCAACCCCAGCCAAGGGTAGGGTTACTGGGGTCGGGTCATTTTGCACGAGGCACGTGTATCTGTCGACTCTACTCGCGGTGTTTCATTTGAAATTCTGACTACTCGGGTGACCCGAGTCGCTCAGGTCGTGTTAATCGATTACGGACATACATGTTGGCATCTAGACAACTCTCTGTGCTCGTAATAATGCATAAGATGTAATAACATACATGTTGGCATCTACACAACTCTCTGTGCTCGTAATAATGCACATGATGTAATACCATACATGTCAGCATCTAGACAACTCTTTGTGCTCATAATATTGCACAGGATGTAATAGCATACATGTCTGCATCTACACAACTCTTTGTGCTCATAATAATGCACAGGATGTAATAACATACATGTCTGCATCTACACAACTCTCTGTGCTCATAATAATGCACAGGATCTAATAACATACATGTCAGTATCTAGACAACTCTCTGTGCTCATGATAATGCACAGGATCTAATAACATACATGTCGGCATCTACACAACTCTCTGTGCTCATAATAATGCACAGGATGTAATAGCATACATGTCTGCATCTTCACAACTCTCTGCACTCTTAATATGATTAATACATTCAGGGTAAAATATATAGATGTGCAATGATAGCTTTATGGCCCATAGATTCGTGTCCTGCTTCCATTACAATTACACTGAAACCTCGTTATGAAGGGATTATTCGCGTTCATAGAAAGACATTGCAAAAATAACAGGTAGCACTAAATCTGGGTTCAGTTTATTTAATTGCCTCTGAATTAAAGAATTTTGGGACCAACGACTCCTCGCATTGTATTAGAATTCGCATTAAATCTGGCCATGCTAAATAGGAGATTCACTGTGTAACATAATGTAGCACTTGACACGTATATGCTGAATAATCTTTCATTATTTTAACATTAGTTAATTAAGCAGGGGAATGTTAACTGTGACAAAAATTGGTTTTCCTCATACACTCCACTGCTCCTTTCTTGGTTTTTGGAGTTTATGTCCTGGCAACATCTAAGGTGATATCAGGACAGGCGACTTATCCTACTAGTACCGAATGGAAGGCTACCTAGTGACAAAGTATAATTTAAAAAAAAAGTTATTTGTTTGTCTCGGCCGGCTTTCGAACCGAGAGGAATCGAGCGCTCAAACCATTTGGCCATTCGCTCCGAATAGAGACAGTCAATTAAGCGGTTGGCCACTCTCTATAGGCAGGTCATGCAATACGCAAATATCCTCCGAGGAAGGATCGATCTCTCAGAACCCAAGTTTCTAAGACAGTGGTTAAACTTTCACCAGTCCTTGTACTAACCCGTTTCTTGTTGATAAGACGCACCCCAAAGATGTATTACCGTATGGGTGCGATACTTGAGGGACCTAATTAATAATTAATTAATTAAATATCATCTATTTTAACATATAGGCAAGTTTGACCTGACCATCTAGAGGGATATTGTAGTTTATTTACCTAATTAATTAAATATCCTCTATCTTTAAACCTAGGCAAGTTTGACATGGCCGTCGAGAGGGATATTGTAGTTCCTTTACCTAATTAATTAAATATCCTCTATCTTTAAACCTAGGGAAGTTTCACATGGCCGTCGAGAGAGATATTGTAGTTTATTTATCTAATTAATTAAATATCATCTATCTTTAGGCAAGTTTGACCTCACCGTCAAGAGGGATATTGTAGTTTATTTATCTAATTAATTAAATATCCTCTATCTTAAACTCTAAGCAAGTTTTACCTGGCCGTCAAGAGGTATATTGTAGTTTATTTATCTAATGAATTAAATATCCTCTATTTTTAGGCAAGTTTGACCTCGCCGTCAAAAGTGATATTGTAGTTTATTCATCTAATTAATTAAATATCCTCTATTTTTAGGCAAGTTTGACCTCACCGTCAAGAGTGATATTGCAGTTAATTTATCATGTAATTCCAATTCCGCCTAGGATCACTATCGGAACCATTTCTGTATTTGTCGTAATATAGTTCCACAGTTTTATATTCTAAATTCTAAAATCCAAAAAGCTCTGAAAATGCATGGGTAATTCTAGTCATACAGCCAATAAACTGCAATGCAAATTATAGTCTTCATTTTTCCAACGTATTGTGAGGATTCATACGTTTTTACTGCAGTTTGATTACGGGGTTCTACCCTAGACCCAACAGGTGTCCGGGGTATTAGTTACGGGGCATTTATCAGTCCATGTGTATATAAGAATGTATATGGGTTGTATAAGAATCGAGGACATCCAACTGTTTAGTTCAAATTCCTACCGTTGGCGTCGCCACTGAACTAGTGGGCCTAAGCACAAACATACGCGATAGTAACTCTATTTGCCAGAAAATGACAAAAGTAAATAGTGCTAAGTATATTTTCAATGTATTTCTTTATTATGAATGACATAAGAATATTTACATTCTCTAAAATAGCATCATTAATGGGGAAAAACATGACTTTGTGGACAATCTTGATCAAAATCCCCATTTATCACTCAACTGTCAGTACGATATACTATGACCTTCAGTATGTGCGCATCACGGTGTTTACCCAACTTTCTTTCAGGCCGTTTTCAAACTACCATAGGCTCTATTCATTTTTGTATACCCGTTTTTTAAATCTATTTACCAATTTTCATCAAGATTGGGTGATGATCAGATGCGTTTTGAGGATGCACAGTAGGTGATGTCAACAAAATCTCACCCAAGCCACTGACTGAGTGGCATAACTTTGTTGGTATTTACTTGAGAAAAATGATATGGCTACCATTTTCCATTCAAGCTCTTTCCATTGATATATGTTCCATTGAGATAAAAGCCATTCTAAAAATATTCACATGTACCTGAATACTATTACTAGTTATTACTAATATTATTAGTATGCTCTGTAACAAACAATTAAGCACAAGACATCTAGGCAGACCCGACTTCAAAGCAGTTCAGTGCTGCATAATATTGTTGGATGCACTGTCGGTTGGTTGTTGGAGTATTACCTCCTGGCAACATCTAAGGTCATATCAGGACGGTGCCTGTCACACCAGACTGTATTACTAATGACTAACCTTACACTTTGCTCAAATAATATTTGCATAGCTGTCCCACCAGACCATATTTGCATAACTAGTTACACAACACAATATTATAATATTGATAATATAATATTTCAGATGCCAAATTATTGCTGTGTGCCTGGATAGGGGCTCTGGACACCAATTCCCAACAGATATAGCTCTTAGAAAACAATGGATCCATGCAATTCGAAGATATGACCCAATCCTAAAGAAGACTTGGGAACCATCACTAAACTCCAAAGTGTGTTATAACCACTTAACCCCAGAAGATTGTTCATGGTGGTTCGCCAAGATGGGTAATTTGTGCGCGAACAGGGAGACCTATGGTGGCGCGACCTGGGTTTGAATCCTCCCCACAGGCCACCTACCGGTCTTGTCCGGAACCACCCCCTCCCGAGACTCTGACGTCATGATCCCCCTCTCGCGAGACTCTGATGTCACAGGACCCATCCTCGGACTGTGGGGAACCTACATACATCACTTCCACTCCCACAGCCCGATGAGCAACTCAACACTTCAACTCAGCCGCCCACCCAACCCTTCAACAGACGAACATTCAGACGCGTGGGATTGAGGGCCTGAGTCGAACAATCACACCGATCCTAACTTCTACCTCTCTACTACTTACTATATATATCAACTTCTGTTCAATAAAAATTCCACATCATGGGCTCCTTGTTCGCATTGTAAATTATGCAACCACATTGCTTGGTATGTAGGCAGTTGATGTTACAATATCGCATGATCCTGATTATTTGTATGATTTAATCTGATCAAGCGTTTTGTGTAGCGTTGTGGTTGAACCTTGTATCGAGACCATGTAGCATTGTAGTTGAATGGAAGAGAGAGATGTGACTCCTCTGAGCTCAGGGTAGCAAGTGCTTATTTATTCATAATCACTTCACCATGTCACGTGAGCCCCACCTCGCTGGGTCTGGTCTGTCCATTAGGTACGTACATCTATCAATCACATATATTACATCTTGTGTTCTAGGTGAGCGGAAACGACTTCAGGTAGATGCTGTTCCTAAGCTCTTTCTGGGCAATCCTACAGATGTATCTGAACGTAGCATTTGTGCTCATAAACAAATTAAACCTCCAGCTAAGACCGTACAAGAGAAGTGTGAATTGCCAGAGCTAGCTGTAGGAATGGAAGTGGAAATTGAGAGTGAAGAAGTTAAAACTGTGCCAGTGGAAGAAAATAGCTCACAATCCACTTCATTTCGAAATAGGCCTACTGCTCATAAAGCAACTCAATGTGACACTCCGGAAAGATTATTTTCCATCCATAATTTTGAAAAGGAACCAAATATGATTCGGTATTATACATCATTTGAAGATTATGCACATTTCATGTTTTTCTTTAACATCCTTGGTCAAGCTGCAGCTCATTTAAAAGGCCTCAAACATGCTTACTTAGGCCTGGAGACCAACTTTTTCTGACTTTAATGAAACTGCGACAGGCAAAAGATGATTTTGACCGTGCCCTGTTTTTTGGTATATGAAAACATTTTGTGTCACTGATATTCAGCACCTGGATAAATTTCATGTACTTTCAACTCCGGGAACTAAAGATATGGCCCTCTAGGTCCACTATAAATATGCCATCACACTTTGGTCAGCTCTTTCCATCAACCCGAGTTATACTTGACGGAACATTACATTACAGAAGCCACGAGCAACTGGACCACAAAGAGAGACATTCTCCACATATAAGAATAAAAACACACTGAAAGTTGTTGTTGGTTGTACACCTAGAAGCACCATTTCGTTTGTAAGTGATGCATATGGAGGCAGTGCTAGTGACAGACAAATTATTGAAAGAAGTCCTCTTTGTAATGATCAAACGTTATTTGACAAAGGTGACAACATCATGGCAGAAAGGGGGATAATGGTTCAAGACGTGTTCGCAAACAGAGATGTTTATGTAAATACACCAATAATGTTGAAAGGAAAATCCCAGTTAGAACCAGAGGAAGTGTATAGAGAAGATTTTGAAAAAAGAGTTGAATTCTAACTTCTTTACCTTAAGGCAATAGGAATATTCAGGTATGTTTTTATTTGTGTAACTTTAGGCCATGCATTGTCAAGAACACTGTTTAGGTCACAAGCATATGGTTTCTACAAAACATATTTTTGAATTAGCAAGTCCAGAGAAATAATGTTATTAATGATAAATCTTCGACAAATTACTGTCTTAAAGTGTATGTACAGCTGCTACTTTTATAATTATTTTATATTTATATTATGAGAGTGTCACAGTTTTGCTAGACCAATGCATAAAACATATTGTAAAGTCGACGGCCAGCAGCTGTGGTTGTGTAGGCAGGCTAAATAGGAAATCACTACAGGCAAGTATAGAAAGGAAGGCAAGATATAGAGTGTGCAGAAGGAACCAGAATGAGCTTGCTTATTTTATTATAAATATAGGTTTTAGAATCCAAGATGGCTGTACACACCTGATCAATTCCTCCAATCAGCAACAGGCATTCTTACATCAACCAATGAACATTCAATAGGCTTGTAACTAAGCATTGGCTGTTTATGTCTACAGTGCCCTGTTGTGTCTGGGTGTGCAGTTTTTAAAAGTTTGTTTTTGTTTGTTTTTTATTTAGGCTGTATTTATTCTGTCCATAGCATGTAAGCCTGGGTACCCAGGCTTGTTTTCAATGCTGGCCAGCTGTAGTGTTGGTGTTGTCTTACCAAACAGTAGCTGCTGATAAGTTATTTGATTGTCTGCATTTCAGTAGCAGATACGTTTAGTAGCCTATGTTAGTTTTTTTGGGCCCTCTTGGCATTGTATTTTTGTTCTATTCTTATTACTATGTTAGTTGTTTTCTTAAGGTTCTATGCAGTGATCCGTAAATAACACTTGGGGGGAGGGGTTATGTGCACAGAACTCCTAAGGCTCCTAAGTAGTGTCCCTCTCAAACTATCTATTATAATACACAATGTCCATATTAAATCAGTAATGGATCACCAACACCACACAATCCTATATGCTTTTGGTTTAACATACCATTTACCTTTTTATAGACCATTTGTAATTTACTATATACGAGTTCACACCATCCTCCAATGTCTCAAATATCGGGAAATTTTACAATATGCCACTAATTCATTGCATGGTGGACTAAATTGCATCAAACATGTGGTCAAATGGTCTATAATATTTTGAATAGAAGCATGACAACTTTGGCAGTAATGCCTCTTCACAATAACGCTGGTTAAATTTTACTTCAATAACCTTGATGTCTTTGAAGCTGTAGACAACAAAATAGCACATGCTTTTATTGGTCACAAACATCTGTCCTTGGACCTGGTCATAATAAATATGACTTTCTTTTAAGGAAATGATTTTTTTTACTACTGTCTAAAAATGAAAAGTTCCCTCCAGCCACAATTATATCATCTCTCCCAACAAAAGGGCATTATACCTCGATTAATGCATCACTGCCTACCAGTCCATCAGGGGTGACTGAAAGAAATGGATGGTCCACACAAACAAATAATCCACATTTCTTCATCTCCAGTCCTGTCTTTTTAATAATTGCTTCCAAGGTGACATGCTCATACTGACGACCATGGAGAACTGCAGCTGTTATCAATATTTTTGGCTGCAGCATCGAGGTGCAAAACTTCGAGACATTCCTCCTCTCTGTCATCTTACATATAGCACCAAAATGTGATGCTGTTAGCCACCACTTTCTTTCTTCATTCCAAATATGTGATTTTGCCTGTGTTCTTGTATGGCTTCATCATTGTTCACCTATCATCAGAAATCAACTTTCTGTCAAATGTGCACTGTATAAATTACTACTTCGAAATACTCAAAGTTATACTATGGTTACCTGGTTAATAGCTATACAAGTACAACACTTTTTTTGATAAACTGATATAAAAATGCTTCCATGGATTACTGACCTGGTTTGCATTGTCAATCGAATATTCTGTAAATGGCCGACTCAAGTAGTCATGGTCCCTGGCAGCTTCTTGGATATCAGCTATGCTTTCCTAAAAAAATTCTTAAATATGTCAACTTACTTGTCGATGAATAAAATAATTCTCAATATGCTTCCTGTTTATGTCTGGTACAATATCTCTGTGGTCCTCTGACAGCTGTCTGTAGCCCTTGTCTGGCCAATCAGGTGTTTTGACTGCAGGGAGCAATACGGATTGAGGTCCAAAGTTGTGATTCCGCTTGAATCTATACAGGCAGATACATATTTTGCTGTATGAACATGAAGAATTCCATAGCTCTGTTAGCAGTTACAGCTCTTTTAATGCATTGTAAGTTATTGAAGTAAGATATTATTATGTGTAGATCTACTCGGAATACTGTGATGTTTGTCTACGTAATGTCACTAATGATAATCACATCGTTACAACTTGCAATGGAAATGTGTGAACCTGAAGGTGCAAATGCAAGATATAGACATCAGAGTATATCATTGTCAGCTTACAAAAGTCACAGAGTTTGTATGTAGCTTTTTGTTTACTAATTCACAATAGACGTCACACGTTTTAGTCTGAGCGATAATATGAGAATGACCACGTTACCTTTCAATTAAATCCACTTTCCTACCACGGGTGTTCGCTCCATGATCTCTCAACTTTTTCTTCAGTTCATTTATGTTATCTGCTGCTATGGTATCCATGTTTCAGTACAATATACTTAGTATAGGCAGTGTATAGTATTAAATGCTTGCAGACATCTTAATATCTCCGCTTAGGCCCACTAGTACTGACACGCCACCAAGTGTCGGAAAAGTTAACTACGCCAAATGTCCCCCATTATGTGAGTATAAAGGTGCGAAAGGGAATGTTCCTACATTATCATATTGTGTACTATTTTATGGATGACCCCCTTTTATAGTTGGGCTATGTGGCGCCAACCCCCAACCCCCCCCCCCCACCCAACCCTACCAGTCGGGCGAAATACTGCCACAGGCTGGTGCATACTTTGTCTGGAATCCTAACAATTCTGAAATCCGTGATACAACTGACTCAAGGATTTCTGATAGGGCATTGTGGACATGTAATAATATATGATATGAATTGCTGGCGGATGACTTAGGCTGCTTGTCCCAACAATGACGCATGGATTCCTGCAGAATGACGTCAGATATGCGCCACCACCATTGAAATGCTTCGTCAACTTGTCTCCCTCCCTCCCATCTTCCCAACCCCACCCCGCCCCACCCTCCCCACCCACCCCACCCCACCCCGCCCCACCCCACACCACACCACCCCACCCCACACCACACCATCCCGCCCCACCACTCCGGACCCCACCCCACCCCGCCCACCTCATCCCACCCTCCCGACTTCACCCAACCCCACCTCACCCCACCCCTCCCCACCACTCCCCACCCCACCCCACCCCACCCACCACACCCCACCCTCCCCACCCCTCCGCACTTCACTCAACCCCACCTCACCCCACCCCTTCCCACCCCACCCATCCCCACCTCACCCCAACCCACCCGTCTCCCAAAACCCAGCGCGATCTAGTGCACAACAGCGTGCCCCTGTGACGTATATATCAGCTCAGGCGGTTTGCAAATCATTCTCAATATTTGCCGTCCACTTCAAAATGCACCAAAAGGGAGTCTGGCTACAGGTGTCCAAGTTGCAGTAAGCCGGGTCCAAATCCCGGCGTCCGACGCGCCGATTACATCCGCAAACACCCCCCCCCCCCGCACGTAACCCTTCCCCCCCCCCACCCCCACCCCCCAACACACACCCAAGTCCCGGTGTCGCAGTTTCCGCCATCTGCCAGTTTCCGCGGTACTCATCGCTTCTGCGCATGCATCAAAATCGAACAGCATCGTCATTAACCTTATAAATTTAATATAATGTTTTTGGTAAAGATGTTTTCTATACATATACCAAGCGATTTGTTTCTAGGAGGTGTGATTTTAGAGATATTTAACTTGTTCTGTCTTTTCTGTATGAAGATTGCTCACGACCATTGACGATGGATTTGAGTGTAGGCGGTCACGAGGTCAGGCCCCGGTGTAAAGATTTCAAATTCCCCCCATATTCAAGTTCCCCCCCGGGAACTAGAAAACGTTTTCAAATTCCTCCCAGGGGAATTTGAAAACGTTTTCAAATTACCTCCCTCATTTTAACTTTCCCTCCCCCCCCCCCCCATTTTGGGGGAATTTTCTTTATTTTTGTAATTTTTTGTTATTTTTTATTATTTTTCATGATAAATATTATAATATACAGAGAATAGCATAATGGAAATTATTACTAGTACAATAAAACATATTTAACCACAAATGAGACAAAAAGTCTCTAAGATGGTTAAGAAAAAAATATTATAGGTCTGAAATTTAAAACGTTTTTTAACATTTTTTAAACAATTTTAAATTCCCAGAGGGGGGAATTTGAAAATAGGGGAGGAATCTGAAAACTGTTTTTAAGTTCCCCCCCAGGAATCTGAAAACGTTTTTAATTTCCCCGGAGGGAAGTTAAAAACGTTTTCAGATTCCCGGGGGGAAACTTGGGAAGGGGGGAAGTTGAAATCGTTACAACGGGGCGCAAAATTTAGTCGCACCACCCACCCTGTCCTCCACTCCCACCTTGATATTGCCTTTAACTCACCCTCCCCCCCCCTCCCCTCCCCCACCCTCCCCTCCACTCCACTCCCACCCTGAACTTGCACCCTGCCTCACTGCCCTACCCCCTGCCTGATTCCCTTCCATAAATCATCTCACCAGGCGAGATGACCGAATGAGTTGAGCGTCCGTCTCCCGTTTTGGTAGATCGTGGGATTCGAACCCACGGCTTGGAACCCTGGACGAGTCACAAAAAATTGTTGTTGGGGGGGGTAAATATTTTTATTCATCTGAATACATATTTTATCAGCGCCGAGGCACTGGTCTACCAGTCTCTCTCTTGCCGAAGCCCAACTTTATACATATTTTATCAGCGCCGAGGCACTGGTCTACCAGCCGTTGGAGCGATGACATTTGATTTGTACATAGTGGAAGTGGAATGTGTTGCATTGTGTGTAGCACAACCCATTCTGAACATAAAAAGAAACAATGACTTATTCACTTATACTTATCGCTTTCCAGCATGGCACTCGGTATTATTAGGATACGGCAAGGATTGGTTGGCTCAGTGTCAGGATAATGTGACTGAGTGTTATTCTCGTCTATAGCTATAGTTTTAGTATGTGATAGCGGTTCTCAAAAGATATGTTATTTCTTTAGTTTATTTAGTTAATGACTAATACATGGTCATGGTTCTGTTGGCCCGGTCTCCCAGTGGGGCAGCACTATAAAGTCACCATGAGTGCGCACTGTCACAAGTCGGTGCCCTTCCTGATATGACCTTAGATGTTGCCAGGACGTGAAATTTTAACAACCAACCAACATCCATATATATATATCATCTAAACTGTCATCCGTTGTGGTCGTGACGTGCGTCAATTTTGACGAGCGTCAATTATGACGCGCGCGTGAGAGCTGTCACCTCGCTTAGCACTGAGGCGTGACGAGGCCTTTCAATGCTGCAATGGACAGCACGTCAATGGATGTACTCCATCCCACACTCCCCTCCCCATCCCCCCACATACACATACACTCCCCATTTCCACACGACCCGCGTCACCTTCAGCAATATACTGCTGCCACTGTATTTTATATTTTGTGACTGTGATAAATTGTTGCCCGGGCTTCCATGTTTAATTTTTCACAAGGGGCACACATATAGCGTTTAGGCCGCTGTTGACTGTTGATACCTTCCCCCCAACCAATCCTCGGCCTTGACACCGCATACACTAGGGATGGTGGGGGGGGGGGGGGGGGCGGTGTCCCTCTGTGCGTCTATATTCAAGATGCGAAGCACACCATTGTAAATCGTGAGTCAATGCGCGTTATCTTTGATGCATTAAAGGTATAAATGTGATGTTTTTATTGGATTTTTTTTATAATACCATACATTCTGAATAGACATATATCCATTATTTACGCGATGATAAAATACATAAAAAGTGCACCCACCTATATATATAATATATAGGTGTTTATATAGAGATACTTTCAGCTGAGATTCACGGAACAGGGAGGGAAAGAAGTTCCGAATAAAAATGGCCGAAACATGGATGTAGACTGTCACACTACGACGACATCCATGTATGAACCGGGCACGGTGGCCGAATCGGTAGAGCACAGGCCTCGCGTGCGGAAGATCGGGAGTTTGTGAGTTCGGTTCCCGTTCAAGTCAAACCAATGACTTTTAAAAATTGATACTTGTCGCTTCCTAGCCTGGTGCTCGGCATTATTAGGATAGCGCAAGGGCTGGTTAGCTCGGTGTCAGGATAATGTGACTGAGTGGGATATCGGGTCATGGTGCTGGCGGCCTGATTTCCCAGTGGGGCAGTACTACAAAATCGCCATGAGTGCGTACTGTCACAAGTCGGTACCCATCCTGTTATGACCTTAGATGTTGCAAGGACGTAAAACAACAACAAACAAACACACGTATGACCACGATAATTATGACAGATCATGTATGGACAGGCCGAATCTGTTAACAAGTCATTATGACTAAATATATAAACATAAGAGGATAAGTATAAGTAATTATACGTCTGATCTACCAAGAACAACATCGCCAATCTTCATTTGAATGAGATTTCCCCTGCATGCTTCCAATATGTCCAATTTAGGTAGTTGACGTAATTTTGCTGTGCCTAGCCATCTGCCTTTAGTGGTGAATTCGGCTTCTATTCTTGCATCTAGATTAAAGTTGCATGGTTCGATGAAACATTTTTTCAAAACCAAAACAATTACTTATATTTGATTCTATATATCCAACTTAGGTACTGGTGCATTAACTAATGCTTTGGTGTAGCATATACAGAATAATCACTGAATTTATTACCCCCATCCCTCTGGACGCCTATTTTGAGACAGCCATTAGGTAGAGAGAGCACTGACCAATTAGGTCAATCCCATGACCTCATTAGTGTGGCCCTCATTCCAGTACCATATATAGCTTTAGTCAGGTTCCAGGACATAAGGTCATTCCTCATCACGTGATCATCGCGAGATGTGAATCTGGACCACAACAACTGGACTTTTGGCAAGCTTGCCAAGATTATTTTAGGGACTTTCAGCTCAAATTGCTCCAGAATTAGGCGTTTCTTTAATCAAAGTGACTCCAGAATAATGCATATTACATTATAATGGTCAAACTGATACATTTATCTCAAAAATGAGGGGAAAATTCGATAGCCATCGGACTATGCAACTTTAAGTTGGGGTGTGTTTCTGTTAGGCTTGTGTAATTATTAATTTAATGGTTCACCTCACTAGCTAACTTATTCCCTATATCCACAAAGAAGTTCCGCTTACTGTTCATCCTGTCTCCAATGTCCTCCTTCATTACGCTCTTTATTGACTGGTTGAAAGTTCTAAATAATTCCTCAATAATCTTAATGCTTTGTATTTCCTTGTTCCTGTTTCTTGTTGCACCAGTTTTAAGAATTCCAGATCATTAATTATTGTTCCGTCTTCTCCGAAGTGGCTCTTATCATCTGAATTCCGTGAGCATAAAGGAATCAAGTCCTGGCCAGCTTAAGTTTTAAAATGGGGTGTCCTGACCCAGATATCCTGATAAAAAACAATTTGAAGAGGAGAATGCTATCAGCAATTCGTGTTGTTTTGAAATTGAGTCATGGTGCCGACGACCTAGTCTCCTGGTGGAGCAGCACTATAAAGTCACCATGAGTGCGCACCGTCACAAATCGATAGGCTACACGTCCTGGTATGACCTTAGATCTTTGCAGGACGTAAAACCCCAACACAGACTGTTTGTATATCCTAATTATCTTCGGTTATTCTAGTCTATAGGTATAATATGTGATAGCGGTTCTCGAAGGTTGTTATGTATTTAGTTTATTTACTTAAAGTTGCATAGTCCGATGGTTTTGAGTTTCTGTGGTTTTTTTTTAGATAAATATATTAGATCGATCACCAGTATCTCCTTTACATTAGTTCAAAGTTACTTTTATTTTAAATGGTAAACTTTTGAGATATTTTGAGTGTAGACATGTAAAATTAGTTTTGGCAAGCTTGCCAAAACTCTGACACCATAGACTTCTGCAGTAACAGGTTATGTTACATTGACTCAGTATTGCCTTCTATGCAGAAACAAATGCTTAATAAGTGCAGCAGTATCTAAGTTAGATATGTAGAATCAAATCTAAATAATTATTTTGGTTTTGAAAATTTGATGCTTCATCGGACTATGCTGCTTTAATGAATAATATATAAGTAACTCTACACAAATCCTCATATAAAGCATATATACAACGTATATTATTTTAAATGATACTGTTTAGAATTTATGTTTCATATATGCTTGTTATGAGAATTTATGTCTTGAATAGGCATACAACACTTTCAAGTACCACAACTGATAGGTTAAATTAATCGGAATTTAACCTATCTTACGTTAGCCTTATGCCAAGTACACACCTACCGTATACGATTCGCGCACTAAAAGTAAAACTCGCGACCCCATCCCGTCCCGCTTACGACTGAAAACGGGCCAATTCATTTTTCGAATAGCGAATCGCAATCGTAAGCAAGCAGTTTTAGCCCTAAATCTGAGTTTTAAGTCGCGAATCGCAATCGGTAGGTGTTCTAGGGGATCGCGCACCTAATGACTTTTGTGTGTGAAACAGGCAGTTTTAGATCGTATACGGTAGGTGGGTGCGGATAAACGGTAGGTGTGTACCTGGCATTAAAATCATCCCCTTGTCCCTGATTAAATGTATTCACGACAGTATATCGTACTGTGTATGGCGGGCTTTAAATTGCTTGCACGCTCATCTTACAACTCGACGTTGTGAAGCATGCTATTATCATTCATCACCCTTTCTGCCTGCCCGCACCCCCAGCTCTCCGCCCGCTATATAGCTATCAGATTACACTCATTCACGCGCCTCATTGCCCTGACTGGAGCCACGATCCCCACCCACCAGCTTCTTCGCCATACGCACCGGGCGCGGTGATCAAATCGGTAGAGTGCGGGCCTCGCGTGCGGAAGGTCGGAAGTTCGGTTCGCGGTCGAGTCAAACCAATGACTTATAAAATTGGTACTTGTCATTTCCTAGCCTGGCTTTCGGCATTAATAGGATAGGGCAAGGACTGGTTAGCTCAGTGTCAGGATAATGTGACTGAGTGGGATATCGGGTCATGGTGCCGGTGGCCTGATTATCCAGTGGGGCAGCACTG
The DNA here is from genome assembly GCA_030323885.1 of Branchipolynoe longqiensis. Lineage (NCBI taxonomy): Eukaryota > Metazoa > Annelida > Polychaeta > Phyllodocida > Polynoidae > Branchipolynoe > Branchipolynoe longqiensis. The sequence continues at coordinate 174,762,335 of CM059186.1, read as the reverse complement.
GAAAGTTGCCATGAGTGTGCACTGTCATAAGTCTGTAACCGTATGACCAATATGACACGTATGACCAATATGACATGTATCACCAATATGACACATATGACCAACATGGAAGTGACAAAGGATAACCTCGTCCCGCCTTGATCGTCTGTAGAAGGACTAGCAATTCCCATGTTGCGGCAGTACATAACACATTGTGTGGTAGCGCTGTTCTTATGAGTCAGAGTTAGTCTTGATTAGATATCGCACTACCGGGCGCGGTGGCCAAATCTGTAGAGAGCAGGCCTCATGTGCATGACATCGAAAGTTCAATTACCAGTCGAGCCAAACCGATGACTTACTAAATTTATATTTGTCACTTCCTAGCCTGGCGCTCGGCATTAATAGGATAGGATATGGCAAGGACTGGGGGGTTAGCTCAGTGGCAGGATAATGTGACTGGGTGGAATATTGGGTCATGGTGCTGGTGGCCTGGTTTCGCAGTGGGGCAGTACTAGAAAGTCACCATGAGTGCCCATTGTCACAAGTCGGTACCTGTCCTGATGTGACCTTAGATGTTACCAGGACGTAAAGGTTATCGCACTTCACCGCCAGGGGGCGCGTCAAATCGACACAATCCATACCACCAGAAGCAGAGCACGCCCCTGGGCGTTGATCTTATCAGTTCCTGTAGGGACCTATTCAGTTCCCTTTATCACTCCATTCATCATTTGTACCAGGGTGGATCAGCATTGTTTTGCGTGTTTTTTTTTAAATGTCCCAGCAATAAAACGCCCGGAATGATTCAACTCTCGGTGCACGACTTCTTAATAGAGGGCGCCAATAGCAGTGAGACTTTTATGAGTTCATGTGAGTGATTCGTGTAAGCATACCGGGCTTGAAGTTGAATCAAAAAGCGCCCTTGTGGTATGTTTTTTTGGAATTTTACATCCTGGCAACATCTAAGGTCATATCAGAATGGGTACCGACTTGTGACAGTGCGCACTCATGGTGACTTTATAGTGCTGCCCCACTGGGAAATCAGGATGTTGACACCATGACCCGATATCCCACTCAGTCACATTATCCTAACACTGAGCTAACCAGTCATTGCCATATCCTATTAATGCTGAGCGCCATGCTAAGAAGTGACAAGTATCAATTTTATAAATCATTTGTTTGACTTGATCGGGAAGTAAACTCCCAATATCCTTCACGCGAGGCCCGCGCTCTATCGATTCGTCCATCGGCCTCGGTGCTCTTGTGTGCTCTTGTGTGTCTATCGATGTGTGTCGTGTATTTGGAGGGTGGAGATTGTTACTAACAACAGTCACTTCTCCTAAGGATTGAAGTAAAAACTGTTGTTGTTGTTGTTGTTGTTAAAGCACAAGCTGTTTGGTGTAGCCTTACACACTTGAATCATTAACAACAATATTTGTGCTAAATTTATTTACCCTGCTCATAACAGATAAGTGTGCTAACACTCGTTTTCACCGCTGGGCAGCACTAATCCAATTTGATTTAAAAACTTTGAATTTTGTTTAAGTAATAATTTAGGTTTTCTTGCTTCTTGTTTATAGCTTGTAACTGTTTGAATGATCTAATCAATACACATATACACATATGTACACAGATCTTAGCCCACCTATACCACCTCCTGCAACCTAACCCAGCTTGCTTAACCTCACATTACACTGGCAAACATGCCCATAACCGCTTAAGTCATTTATACCCCCACAATCCTACCAAACATTAACTTAATGTGTATGTATACTACAACATATAATTACTATCTCATATATGTTTTTTTTCAAATATGTCATACGTAAGTTTTAAAGGAATATTGTCATTTCAGCTCATTTCAGCTAGCTGCTGATGACAATATCAAACTTCATATAGATATAATATATATAGATATACTACATTTGTGGTGTTCTCTGTGGCAGAGTGGTTAGAATGTCTGACTTTTTTCTAGGTCGGACTCCTAATCTGAAGGTCGGTCGTTCATTCGATTGTCCATGCCCCCCGACCTCTGCCTATTTGGATTCCCACCGCTCTGTATAACTTAAGCGTTATCAAAGGTTGGTTGCTCTCATACCATGTCTATGTGGTGTGGGAGGTTAAAAATCCTTTGGGTCGGTAAAAGTGTAGGCTCAGGCTTTCTATCGACAAACTGTCTAATGGTGAAAACAAGTCTATTCAGACTTATCCATGATAGGCAGTATAAATCTTCAATAAAAGAAAATATATATATATATATATATAGTCTAAATAACTGTATTTCACATGACCGGAAGACCAGGGCCACAGCGCTAACAAAAACTAAATCCAATGACTAAATTATATTTACAACAAAAAGCAGAATAAGGGTTGTGCAGTTGATACGCCTACTGAGAAAGGTATATCTTGGAGTGAGCTCACAAGATCCCCCCCCCCCCCCCCACCGCCCTCCCACCAATCAGCCTAGCCAGAACCCCCCCCCCCCCCCAATCGAGAGGTAAGCCGTGTTTACACGGGGAATTGTGAAACGATCTAGACAAAGCGATTTATATGAAGCGTTTTAGAAGCGCGTTTACACGGATGGAGTTTGAAAGTGTTTTGGCACCGGGAACCAGCAGCCTTAGGTCCGCCTGTAGCCGGCGAGCACTGCTATTTTACACTATCGCCGCCTGGTAACCAGCAGCCTTAGGTCCGCCTGTAGCCGGCGAGCACTGCTATTTTACACTATCGCCGCCCGGGAACCAGCTGAATCGCTTCAAATAAACCACCTCGCGAGGTGGTATAGATGAACCGTTTCATATGAATCGATTCAGCCCTAAAACGCCTCAGAATCGCGTTTACACGGCAAATGTGAGTCGATCTAGGCAAGTCGTTTTATATGAGGCGTTTTAAATCGCCCGTGTAAACAGGGCTATAGACATTCTCAATTTGCCGAACAGTCCTGCACCGACTACATCCATGAAATGTCACCCCATCTATCTTATCCTCAATGCCGAAGCCCCCTACCGGGCGCAGTTACCGAACCGGCAGAGCGCGGGCCTCGGGTGTGGGGGATCGGGAGTTCGGTTCCCGTTCAAGTCAAACCAATAGCGTATAAAATTGATCCGTGTCGCTTCTAAGCCTGGAGCTCGGCATTAATAGGATAGGACAAGGACCGGATAGCTCAGGGTCCGGATAATGTGAGTGAGTGTGATATCGGGTTATGGTACCTTTGGCCTGATTTCCCAGTGCGGCAGCATTATGCGTAATGCTTTGGCATTGCGGGTAATCAGGATCACGGAGACAGTACAAGGCGTGCCAGTAGCCAGGACGTCTTTGCGCCGACTAGCGGAATTCTTCAGAACTACGTATTTAACTCAGTCGCCGGCTAGCGGTTTGTTCTTTAGCCTCGCCGCCGTGGATCTCAGGTTCTGATGACGTAGCAGGCAGTGTGCTAAAACTGTCGACGCGCTGCTTTGTGGGTACAGATTAGCTATATAAGGCGACGCAGCAGTGGGTTCTGTCATTACGACCGGAGGAGCCAGGAGACTTTGACCAGACTTTAAATTGGGATTCACTGCAGCCGGCCTGACCGGAGGAGCCAGGAGACGTTAAGCATGGGAATCAGTGTAGTAGCCCGCCGGGACAACACTAAATTCTCCGGCGATCGACGCAGCAGGGAGCCGGCAACAAAGGCGCCGGTTCGCCGGCACGACGTTAATTTTCTCCGACGGTCGACGAAGCAAGGAGCTGGCGACAAGCGGGCCAGCCCGCTGGGACAATACTAAATTTTCCGGTGATCTACGTAGCAGGGAGCCGGCAACACACGCGCCGGTTCGCCGGCAGGGTGTTAAATTTCTCCGGCGATCGACGAAGCAAGGAGCCGGCGACACGCGCGCCAGAAGAAAATTGGAAAATTGGGATTCACTGCAGCCGGCCCGACCGGAGGAGCCAGGAGACGTTATCAAGCCTTAAGCATGGGAATCTCCGACGATTGACGTCACGGGCGCCAGCCCGCCGGGACAACACTAAATTCCCCGGCGATCGACGAAGTAAGGAGCCGGCAACACGCGCGCTGGCACACCGTTAGAATTCTCCCGCGATCGACGAAGCAAGGAGCCGGCGATACGCGCGCCAGCACGACGGGACAACACTAATTTCTCCGGCGATCGGCGTAGTAGGGAGCCGGCAACACACGCCCCGGTTCGCCGGTACGACGTTAGAATTCTCCGGCGATCGACGAAGCAAGGAGCCGGCGATATTCCGGCGATTGACGAGGCCGGGAGCCGGCAATACGTGCGCCGGCACGACGTTAATTTCTACGGCGATTGACGAAGCAAGGAGCCGGCAATACACGTGCCATCCCGCCGGGACAAGACTAAATTCTCCGGCGATCGACGAAGCAAGGAGTCGGCAACATGCGCGCCGAGTCGCCGGCAAGACGTTAAAATTCTCCGGCGATCGACGAAGCAAGGAGCCGGCCATATGCGCGCCAGCCCGCCGGGACAACATTAATTTTCCGGCGATCGACGTAGCAGGGAGCCGGCAACACACGCGCCGGTTCGCCGGCACGACGTTAAATTCTCCGCCGATCGACAAAGCAAGGAGCCGGCAACACGCGCGCCAGGAGACGTTATCAAGCCTTAAGTATGGGAATCACTGTAGCAGATGCCGTCGACCAAGGAAACACTAACTTCTCCGACGATTGACAAAGCCGGGAGCCGGCAACACGCTCGCCGCACCGGGACAACACTAAATTCTCCGGCGATTGACGTAGTCGGGGGCCGGCAATGCGCTCGCCGGCACGACGTTAAATTTCTACGGCGATTAACGAGGCAAGGAGCCGGCGACACGCGTGCCAGGAGACGTTATCAAGCCTTAAGCATGGGAATCACTCTAGCAGATGCCGTCGACCAGGAAAACACTAATTTCTCTGTAGCAGGTCCGACCAGAGGAGCCAGGAGACATTGTCAAGCTTTGGGCATGGGAATCACTGTAGCAGCTGCCGTCGACCAAGGAAACACTAATTTCTCCGACGATTGACGAAGCAAGGATTCACTGCAGCCGGCCTGACCGGAGGAGCCAGGAGACGTTAAGCATGGGAATCAGTGTGGTAGCCCGCCGGGACGACACTAAATTCTCCGGCGATCGACGCAGCAGGGAGCCGGCAACACACGCGCCGGTTCGCCGGCACTACGTTAAATTTCTCCGGCGATTGACGTAGCAAGGAGCCGGCGACACACGCGCCAGCCCGCCGGGACAATACTAAATTCTCCGACGATCTACGTATCAGGGAGCCGGCAACACACAACATGACGTTAATTTCCCTGGCGATCGACGAAGCAAGGAGCCGGCGATATGCGCGCCAGCCCGCCGGGACAACACTAAATTCCCCGGTGATCGACGAAGTAAGGAGCCGGCAATACGCGCGCCCGTGGACGGGCTAATTTCTCCGACGATTGACGAAGCCGGGAGCCGGCGATATGCGCGCCATCCCGCCGGGACAATAGTAAATTCTCCGGTGATCGACGTAGCAGGGAGCCGGCGACACACGTATGGGAATCACTCTATCATTGGATTCTCCACGATTGACGAAGCAAGGAGCCGGCGACACGCGGGCCAGCCCGCCGGGACAACACTAAATTCCTCGGCGATCGACGAGGTAAGGAGCCGGCAACACGCGCGGCGGGTCAACGGACTAATTTCTCCGACGATTGACAAGCCGGGAGCCAGTAATACGCTCGCCGGCATGACGTTAATTTCTCCGGTGATCGACGAAGCAAGAAGCCGGCGATATGCGTGCCAGCCCGCCGGGACAACATTAAAATTCTCCGGCGATCGACGTAGCAGGGAGCCGGCAACACACGCGCCGGTTCGCCAGCACGACGTTAAAATTCTCCGGCGATCGACGAAGCAAGGAGCCGGCGAAACGCGTGCCGGCCCGCCGGGACAATACAAAATTCTCCAGCAACATGGGATTCACTGCAGTCGGCCCGACCGGTGGGGCCACAACGCACGTGCCGGTTTGCCAGCATGATGTTAAAATTCTCCGGCGATCGACGAAGCAAGGAGCCGGTGACACGCGCGCCAGGAGACCTTATCAAGCCACCAAATTGCTCCAACGGTTGACGAAGCCGGGGGCCGGCAAAACGCCCGCCGGTATGACATTAAATTTCTCTGGTGATCGACGAAGCAAGGAGCGAGCGACACGCGCACCAGGAGACGTCATCAAGCCTTAAGCGGTCGTCAAAGCAAAGAGCCGGCAACACACGTGCAGGTTCCCCGGCACGATGTTGGATTCTCCGACGATCCATGAAGCAAGGAGCAGATGAGATGCATGCCAGTCCGCCGGGACAACACTTAATTCTCCGACGATTGACAAAGCAAGGAGCCGGCAACACGCGTGCCAGTCCACCGGGACAACACTACATTCGCCGGCGATCGACGAAGCAGCGGGCCGGCAACACGTGCGCGGTTTCGCCAGCATGACGTTCAACACCCAGCATATGTCGGCCATGACGACCCTATCTCATCATGCATATAATCTGTGGCAAAAATTAATACTTGCCTTCTTTGCCACAGGTTACACCAAAGACAGCATCATAGGCTAATCAAATTTGTCAAAAGCCGTCCTAATAATTGGATATTTCACATTACTCGGACAGAGTAATCTACTAACCCCGGAGATGACATCATCTACAAGATGCACGTTGTGGGCCAAGGACATAACTCATACTGATTCAGCCCTGGTCATAAGGGTCTGCAGCTCGAAGACGTCCTGGGAGTCAATTTGGCCACATGTCATCCATGTACCAGCGATACCTGGGTCACGATACTGCCCGGTACAAGCATGGGAGACTTACGATCGGAGCCTGATGCCATATCCAGATGGCCCGGCATTCCTGGATGCGCTTGGGACGCCCATCACACCGAGGAGGGCTACCAAAGTTCTTCAACACGCTCTCTCAGCACTGGGCATCGGATCCCCAGGAGCCATGACCCTGCATAGTCTTCGTAGAGGTGGGACTCGGGCCTGTGCCCGCCTCGGGGTCCCCCCTTCAGGACATAAGAGACCTTGGTCACTGGAAATCATCTGCGGTGCACGCGTATCTCCCTCGGAAACCATCGGTCTCGGCTTCGAGATTGCTATCAGACTCTTTTTTGGCCATAGCATCTCTAGCCTCGTTTATAAGCACTTGTGAGCTGACATTGTGTAACCAGACGTTTCAACCTTACCTTGATTAAAGTTACCATAATTATACTTGCTGTCTTCGTGTTTTTCCTGATTATGCGTAATGCTTTGGCATTACGGGTAATCAGGATCACGGAGACAGTACAAGGCGTGCCAGTAGCCAGGACGTCTTTGCGCCGACTAGCGGAATTCTTCAGAACTACGTATTTAACTCAGTCGCCGGCTAGCGGTTTGTTCTTTAGCCTCGCCGCCGTGGATCTCAGGTTCTGATGACGTAGCAGGCAGTGTGCTAAAACTGTCGACGCGCTGCTTTGTGGGTACAGATTAGCTATATAAGGCGACGCAGCAGTGGGTTCTGTCATTACGACCGGAGGAGCCAGGAGACTTTGACCAGACTTTAAATTGGCCTCCCACCCACCCCACGTATGATATTGGTAGGGCCATAGCATCTCTAGCCTCGTTTATAAGCACTTGTGAGCTGACATTGTGTAACCAGACGTTTCAACCTTACCTTGATTAAAGTTACCATAATTATACTTGCTGTCTTCGTGTTTTTCCTGATTATTAAGTCACATCAGTGTGCACTGTCACAAGTCAGTACCCGTCCTGATATGACTTTAGATGTTGCCAGGACGTAAAACTCCAATAACCAACCAACCAAGCGGAAGCCCCTTCTCCCCCTCTTGAGAATTTATACTGCCGATCATGGATAAGTCTGAATAGACTTGTTTTCACCATTGGACAGTTTGTCACCAGGAAGGCTGAACCTACACTTTTACCGACCCAACAAACTTTTTACCTCCCACACATCATAGACATGGTATGAGAGCAACCAGCCTTTGATGACAGCAGTGGAAATCCAAATTGGCAGAGGTGGGTGCATGGGGAATCAAACCACCGACCTTCAGATTAGGAGTCCGACCTAGAAACAAGTCAGACGCTCTAACCACTCTGCCACAGAGAAAACCACTCCCTTCCCTCTTCCACCCATCTTATCCGCATTTAAGATCTGACCTCTCTGACTTTTCAATATATTCCCAACTAGAGGCCAAGTACAGACGTAACGGGGCGTCATGCAAGGCCTTTTGCTTTATGCATGTGTAAAGTCTAATCGACTAATCCACTCATTGTGTCAATACAGACTAAGAGAAAGCAAGAGTATGAAGTGTAAAGAAGAGTCCAGCCCTCTGGTTTATTATTTATATGGTTACATGCGTTCATTGTAGAGGATCACCCCACCCCTTTCCCCAATGGGAAACAAGCATTCATGGCCCTACCAATAGGAATCCAGCATTCCTGGTCCCCATGGATACCAGTGGTCTGCCCACCACCACAAGCGGTATGGCCCCCATGGCCACCACCAACCTTGACCTTTGAGTGTGGTGATCCCTATCCCAGATGAGGGGGTAGACCCTGAGTGCACTCACACCCAGACCTGCCAGCACCACTATGTCTATTTACATCCCACTCAGTCACCACCAGCCCATACATACATTTTTGAAGATTTAGACTGCCTATTATGGATAAATCTGAATAGACTTGTTTTCACCATTAGACAGTTTGTCGAAAGAAAGCCCAAGCCTACACTTTTACCGACCCAAGGGATTTTTAACCTCCCATACATCATAGACATGGTATGAGAGCAATTGGCAGAGGTGGAGGCACGGGGAATCAAACCACTGACCTTCAGATTAGGAGTCCGACCTAGAAAAAGTCGGACACTCTAACCACTCCGCCACAGAGAACACCACGTGCCACGCACCACGTGCAGAGAACACATGTGCCTGCTCACATACCCCGATCAGTAATGGAACATTTGCATTCCCCCTATGCCGAATATCGGAATATTTGACACATGCTTTTTGGAGTTTTATGTCCGGGCAACATATATGGTCATATGAGGACGGGTACCGACTTGTGCCAGTGCGCACTCATGGCGACTTCATAGTGATGTCCCAATGGAAGACCAGGCCAGCCAGTACCAATATCCCACTCAGTCACATTACTCTGACTCTGAGCCAACCAGTCCTTGCCCTATCCTAACAATGCCAAGTGCTTGGATAGGAAGTGACAAGTATACATTTTTAAGTCATTGGTTTGACTCGACTAGGGTTCAAACCTGTCGGTTCCAATCCAACGATCTACCAAACCGCGAGACGGACGCTCAACTCATTCGGCCAGGCACCCCGTCTGGTAGTTATTGTATGTATGGCGCAAATGTTTATGTTTCATTACAAATGATATATTTCTAACAAATAGTAACATTCCAATGTTATTTCCTGCCGAGTATTATAAGCACCCGGATGTTCATATCGACACTTTGAGTTAGGTAAGCATGAAATTGCCAAAGTCAATATATATCACCATATACAGGAGTTATCTCCGGGTGGCTGGGTATATGGCGAGATTATTGCTGCTTTTTATTTATACTTCGATAATTGATTTTATTTCTACTTCATATTTGATATGAGGAGGATAATGCGCCATTGGTGGCAATGTGGGTGGGCTTGTTTGTCAGGGCCTCAATCTAACTCAAGAAAATCGCATTAATGGGAACATCAAAAACCACGAGACATAAAACATGAGATCTATAAATAAAGCTATATTCAAATGGTTACAGGATGGAGCAGTAAAAGCACATTGGTCGTGTTCACGAAGATAAACTAAGCATGAGCTAATAGCCTCATCTTACTTTAATAAGTATCCAGTATCTGTTGTCTATCTGCGGTATTTTCCCTGCTTTGTGTATTATTTCAAATGTGTTTGATTTCTTTGTAAGTTTTTAGGTCAGGAATTTGTCGTTCCTTTACGTTTGTGCATTCCACACCTTGGCAGCCATTTCCAGTGTGCTTCTCTCATGAGCTTTTATTTTACTTCTGGTCTGCTTCAGTAGTGGTGCATTATTTGCTCTAGTAACCTTTTGTGGTTTTGTTAGGAGTTTATTGTTTTGACTATAGCTATATGCTAATGTTTTCAAATGAAATATTCTCCTATTTTCTAGTAGTTTCACTTTGGTTCTTTTGTGTATATTATAGGTGGGGTGCAGCTTGTCTACACGTAGACAGATTTTTAGGGCTCTGTTCTGGAAGTGAATTGATTGCTAGTAGTAAAGTCTTGTCAGCTTCTTCATACTGTAATACTGGTTAGTTCAGTGTAAGGATAATGTGACTGAGTGGGATATCGGGTCATGGTGTTGGGCCCTGATTTCCCAGTGGGGCAGCACTATAAAGTTGCCATGAGTGCGCACTCTCACAAGTCCGTACTTCTCCTGATATTACCTTAGATGTTGCCAGGAGGTAAAACACCAACAACCAACCAAATCATACTGTAATTGAAAATGGAGGATTTATAGTGCAGCCCTACTGGAGTTCAGGCTTGCCAGCACCATGACCTTATATCCCACCTGGTCACATTGGTCGTAATGCGAGCATTGCGCTTGATGCGTGGAGAGGAAGAGACCCTCCCCCCGCCTTCCCGGTCATCGCGCAGCATTCGCCCCTCGCGCGATGCCCGCCTCTCACCCTCTTTCCTCCCCCTCCCCCGGCCCGCTGCTTTCGCACCTCACCTCCCACCGCCCTCCTGCCCTCCCTTATAAGGCCGCCCGCCGGCCTCAGTCAGCCACTCGCCTTCCAGCCCTCCTCCGCGCTCTGCCCTGTTTTCCTGTCTGGCTCTCCACCACCGCTGCTTCACCTCGGACCGCTGCCCCCCCTCGGGCTCCTTCAGCATGCCTGGACACGGAAAGGGAAGGGGCCGCAAGAGCTCCCGGGCGACCGCCCTGGCCACGCCGGGACCCTCCTCGGGCTCACCGGGAGGCGCCTCAACACCTCCGGCCCCGGCCTTCCCCTCGGCGACCTTGGGCCGCCCCTCGGGCGCCGAAACAGCCGTGATACTCGAGGCCCTGCACCACCTGACTACGCGCATGGACGCCCTCGAGTCGGGGGGAGCCTGAGGAGCACCGGAGCAACTTGAGGCCGCCTACACCACGCCGCCCGCCCCAGCTCCTCGGACGCGGGCCGCCGCCGGGGCCCGGCCCCCGCCGCCACCTCAAGCGACTCTGCCCGGGGCAGCCCACCCCCACTACAAATGGTACGACCGCCTTGCCGCCCGAGGCGGGCCCGCTCCGCCCCCCGCATACCTCCAGGATGTCGCCGAGCAGCACACCCCAGCATCCGCGGTCGACGCCGTCCGCGACATCCTCGCTTCCGCCGAGGCGCAATGCACCGTCAGGCGCCAAGGCATTCCTTCCGATTACATCTTCCCCTCGGACCTTGTGGAGAGGGGCCCTGAGCGGAAACCGGTGAGGAGGGGCGAGGCAACCAGGGACGAGTACAACCTCGCCCTCCTCACCCTCGCCAGCCATCCAGCCTTCCCCGCGCACTCCGTCCAGGGCCTACACCACCACCACCACCTCACCGTGATGAGGGACATCCTGGTGCATCCGTGGCCTACCGTCCACCGTTATTCCGAGGCCATATTCACCTGGATAGCGGACGGGAGGCTCCCCCACGGATGGCAAGATCCAGTTGCCCTCAACATGCTGAGGATGGACTCCCTCACCACGCCCGCTGCCCTCACCCAACCCGCCCCGGCAGAACCAGCTCCCCGAGGCGAGGATTGTGCCCGAGGCGCACACCTGCCCCGGCCCCACGTCGACACCCGCATCGCCTACGATAGGCAGACTCACGGGGCCCCCTGCCCTGCCTGGAACCGCGAGCCCGCCTCGTGCTATCGGGCCCCCGTCGGGGAGGCCCACAGCGAGGTGGGAGACAGGCACCGGCACGTATGCGCCTATTGCGCCAACGTGCGGCGCATACTGACGATGCATAGCGAGGCCAGATGCCTCACCAAGCAAGCCCGTGAGCGCCAGACCCGGCCGCCTCGGCGGATTTTTGATCCGCCGCCCCCCCCCCCCCGGCCGGCCCGGGGGGCCCTCCCCGGCGCCTCACCCACACCACTGCCGACAGCCCCGTGACCTCCACCGACAACCCCTCAGCGACCACCGATCGAAACGCCGCCCAGACAGAGCCGGGGATCATCACCTCGCACCTCACGCCTCAGACACAGCCCAGCCTCACGAGGAACCCTCCCCAGACAGCGCAGCCGCCGACCCTCACAACACCGCCTTCATCAACCTGCCCGACCCGACCCCGACCCCCACCCCGCCCAGCCCTGAGGACTTCGCTGCCCCCCTGATCGACCCTCGCCGGACCTCCTCCCAGCAGCCCCCAGGAGCGGGCCTCCCTTTTTTGGCCGCCCGCTCCCCGTCCACGTAGGCCCCGGACGCTTCTCCACACCCAGACCTACAACTCAGGAACATTACCTACCTACAACTCCAGGCCCGCGCCTCGGGCGCGCCTCGCGCCCTCTCCTCCATTTTGGTGGAGGGCTCCTCGGCGCCCCCCCCTCACCTGAACTCTTTTACCTCTCTGACTTTTTGCTCCTTATGAGCCCCTGATTTACTTGTTTTTGTTCTGTCCTCCTCAGGAAGATTACCTGCCTGTCATTACTGTGATCCTCTGTTTTTTCTCACTGTTGCTCTGTACCCCCTGTTGCCAGAGGTGGCACAATAAACCCCTCTTTTTCCCACCTCCGCCTTGCCTTCTTCCTTTTCGCGCATCGGTCATAATGCGAGCATTGCGCTTGATGCGTGGAGAGGAAGAGACCCTCCCCCCGCCTTCCCGGTCGTCGCGCAGCATTCGCACCTCGTGCGACGCCCGCCTCTCCCCCTCTTTCCTCCCCCTCCCCCGGCCTGCTGCTTTCGCACCTCACCTCCTCACGCCCTCCTGCCCTCCCTTATAAGGCCGCCCTCCGGCCTCCCTCAGCCACTCGCCTTCCAGCCCTCCTCCGCGCTCTGCCCTGTTTTCCTCCACCCACCCACCCAACTCTCTTCATCTCTCCTCTTCCCTCCTCGCTGGTGGAGGGCTCCTCGGCGCCCCCCCCCCCTCACCTGAACTCTTTTACCTCTCTGACTTTTTGCTCCTTATGAGCCCCTGATTTACTTGTTTTTGTTCTGTCCTCCTCAGGAACATTACCTGCCTGTCATTACTGTGATCCTCTGTTTTTTCTCACTGTTGCTCTGTACCCCCTGTTGCCAGAGGCGGCACAATAAACGCCTCTTTTTCCCACCTCCGCCTTGCCTTCTTCCTTTTCGCGCATCATCCTGGTACTGTGAAAATAAGTCGTTGCCTGATCCTATTGTCATGGAGGTGATGACATGTGAAATACTGCGCCTAAAACAGGATTCTTGCCATTCCAGTGCTAGTGTGCAAATCATTACACTATATAGGCTCCCTGATGCAATCGCCCTACGTGGCTCCTTGCCTGACAGGTCAGTGAAGAGTATTACACTATTAATGCCGAGCGCCAGGCTATGTAGCACTTTGTTGTGTTATTGGTTTGACTCGGCATTGGTTAAAACCCAGGACCTTTTTTTTTTTTTTTTTTTTTTTTGGTCCATTAGTTGTATAAGCAGGGGAAATTTCAGTCATAGACGACTGGTCCTCCTCATTCCACTGCTGGTCGATAGAAAGCCCGAGCCTACACTTCTACCGACCCAAGGGATTTTTAACCTCCCACACCACATAGACATGCTATGAGAGCAACCGGCCTTTGATGATGCTGTAAGTTATACACAGCCATGGAAATCCAAATTGGCAGAGATGGGAGCACGGGGAATCGAACTGCCGACCCTCAGATTAGGAGTCTGACCTAGAAAAAAGTCAGACACTCTCACCACTCCGCCACAGAGAATGCCGCCTTGGAAGCCAGCTAACGCTTTTACCTGAAATTGCACGTGTACAAGGTGATATGCCCGGCTTTGCTGTTTTTTATGTACTTTTATTCCGGATACTTCATATGGTACTTAAGGCTCTGTCACACCTCGCCGGATTAGGGAAACGGAAAGAAACCGAACAAAGTCCGTTTGTGCCCGTTGCATATCCGTTGATATCCATTGATATCCGGCCTGATCCGTTACAAGTTTTTAGCATGCACAAAACTTGTAATAGATTAAAAGATTTCAGTCATCCAGGTCGCAGTCGTCCAGATCTCAGTCATCCACATTCCGGTCCTCCAAGTTCCAGTCACCCAGATCCCAGTCATCCAGATCCCAGTCATCCAGGTCCCAGTCATCCAGGTCCCACTCATCCAGGTCCCAGTCATCCAGGTCCCAGTCATCCAGGTCCCGGTCATCCAGGTCCCAGTCAGTCATCCAGGTCCCAGTCCTCCAGGTCCCAGTCATCCAGGTCCCAGTCATCCAGGTCCCAGTCATCCAGGTCCCAGTCATCCAGGTCCCAGTCAGTCATCCAGGTCCCAGTCATTCAGGTCACAGTCATCCAGGTCCCACTCATCCAGGTCCCAGTCATCCAGGTCCCACTCATCCAGGTCCAAGTCATCCAGGTCCCAATCATCCAGGTCCCAGTCATCCAGGTCCCAGTCATCCAGGTCCCAGTCATCCAGGTCCCAGTCATCCAGGTCCCAGTCGTCCAGGTCCCAGTCATCCGGGTCCCAGTCATCCAGGTCCCAGTCCCCCAATGTCCCAGTCATCCAGGTCCCAGTCATCCAGGTCCCAGTCATCCAGGGCCCAGTCGTCCAGGTCCCAATCATCCATGTCCCAGTCAGTCATCCAGGTCCCAGTCATCCAGGTGCCAATCATCCAGGTCCCAGACATCCAGGTCCCAGACATCCAGGTCCCAGTCCCCCAATGTCCCAATCATCCAGGTCCCATATATCCAGGTCCCAGATGTCCAGGTCCCAGTCGTCCAGGTCCCAGTCATCCAGGTCCCAGTCCCCCAATGTCCCAGTAGTCCAGGTCCCATATATCCAGGTCCCAGATGTCCAGGGCCCAGTCGTCCAGGCTTCAGTCATCCAGATCCCAATCATCCCGGCCTGAGTCATGTAGGTCCAAGTCATCCAGCTTCCAGTAGTCCAGGTCCTAGTCATCCAGATCCCAGTTGTTCAGATCCCAGTCGTTCAACTTCCAGTCGTTCAGGTTCCAATCATCCAGGTTCTAGTCGTCCTCAGATTCCAGTCGTCCAACTTCCAGTCGTCACAGTTCAAGTCATCCAGTTTCTAGTCGTCCCAGACATCACTCTAAATAGCCACCAAACTGGTCGGATCGTATAGTAGATTCTTATCCTAAAACACAAGCACGGATGCTTGATAATTGAACAACACGAAGACGGATAAATGGTATATATTTGGATTTTCTTTAATGAATAAATTGTAAATCATACATGATTGAGTATAATGAGAGAGAAGGCCCCGATATGTTTTAATCCTATAGTTCTAGTCTCTTATTGTGGGGTGGGCGGGATGGCAGAGTAAATTGTTCGTCACCGTCCGCCGCCAAGTTGTAGTGGCCGAGTTCGGGTTTTGCTCGCTTTATATAGCAGCTAGCCGTCCCAAAAAGTCCAAATCCCCCCAATTTCTCGTTACTTTGTATCGAATTTCGTCTACCGACGTCATAGTCCATTTGCATATGCACGTCCACCAGTTCTACATGGATACTACGTAGTTCAAAAAGACCCGCTAGGCGGTATAGACATTGATCTACATATTAATGTTAAAGTTTGAATATAGGTGGCGCCAGCGGCCGGTGAAAGGGATCCGACTCCGCCTTGTTTGATTACCCATGTTGCAAGCAACATTGACAATTCTTAAGCAAGGCTTTGATGGCCACATATACAACATCCCTTTCATTTACTTTTTGTAGACTCCAGGGGCCGTATGCACCAAGTTGTACTAGGCTTAACCAGAGCTAGGTGCTAGCTCCGGTCAGCTAGCACCGGGTAGGGGGGGCTCCGTGAAAGAGGTAAAGTTGTATGCACCAATGTCTTAGCCGGGGTGGGTAGCTGACCGTGAAGTTATTTATAGATTTGGGAATTCCCTCCAATCGACGATATGAATAACGATGCCAATGCAGCGAGTGCGTTAATAACGGTTCGATTTTATGGTTAATTTGAATAAATTTCACTGATTGCGTATGTAAATCTGTCAAATATGATCGCATTGAATAGATATATTGCCGCCGATTCTGCGGCGATGGTGGCGGCCATGTTTATTTGACGTTGGACAGTATGGATATCGACGTCGCTACGGCGGCGGCGGTTTGTTTACTATACATTCGTCGATTCGAAAATATTAATATCGCCGCTGCTGCGGCAGCAGCGTTAATATCGCTTCGCATTTAGGGTTAAATTGATCAAATTTCAATTTTTGCGTGTGTAATTCTGTTAAATATGATAGCATTTAATAGATTGAGACCCATACACACACACTAACTGCCCCGGCTAGCAGCTAAACCCGATTTGAAACTGGGGTAGCTTAGCCTAGGCTACGGTCCGCGGTTAGTGCTGGCACCGATTGACGCATACGGATTTTCCACCGTTAGCCGTGTGGAGCCAGCCTAGCCGCGGTTAAGGCTCTAACTCCGATTGGTGCATACAGCCCCAGAAATACAGGTCAACAATTGTAGAGCTGGAATTTAGATTCAGAGGGTTGAACCTCCCTTACATCGTCTTTTGGTATCCTCTTACTTCCCAAAGTCGTAAAGTGGATGATAAAGTCAGAACAGCTTAGATTGCCTATATAATAAAGACACGACAGGTGAAGATACCACGTGTCCCACCCACACCGCCAATTGTGGTCGCGCCTTACCCTAATAGCCTAGGACAGGGTTTTGAATTACAACTGACTGTAGGTGAGATTCTGCTATGATCATTTATTTAGATGATCACACCGTCAGAAAGAGATTGTTTAAGAAACACAGAAGTGAGCATTGTATCACTGCAAAGTAAAGCTATATTGTACTAGGAGAAAACATACCGATTATTACCCTTACTATTATTTATTACCGTGAGTTTATGGTGTAAGTAGAGTAGAATAGAGGTTTTTTTTTGTTTAACTGTGCGTTGGGTTCACTCACCCTGGTGCGACAGCTGGCTATACACGTCCTGTCTCAGCATCTGGCATGGAATGTCTGCGTTGCATAAAGGCAAGTGGTGAGTATATCAGGGACCGTGGTATTAAAGTTGCATAGTCCGATGCTTTTGAGTTTTTGCTATTTTCTGAGATAAATATATTATGCTAATCGTTATAATCTACTTAACTTTAATTGTAAATGGCTAAGTTTGGAGATATTTGACGTCAAAACATGCCAAAATAATGTTGGCAATCACATCAAAACTCTGACACCATAGACTTCAGTAGTAACAGGTTCTAATAATTGACTTATTATGCCCTTCTATGCAGCAACAAATGATTAATAAGTGAATCAGTATCTAAGTTGAATATGTAGAATCAAATCTAGATAAGTGTTTTGGTTTTGAAAATTTGATGTTTTCATCGGACTATGCAGCTTTAATAAAGCACCACCCATTTTCACAAGGAGTGATTCTCCTCTACCTTTATATGGTTGAAGAATCCTATGGCAGGAGGCTACATAGTGCTGCATCCAATATTGTATGGTTCTAGCCACCCCTCTGCGCCCTCCATGTGGGTTAGAACACTGGCGGAGTCAAATCAATGACTTATAAAACTGATACTTGTCGCTCAATAGCCTAGCACTCAGTATTATTAGAATAGCGTAAGGGTTGGTTTGTTCAGAATCAGGATAATGTGACTGAGTAGGATATTGCATACCTTGATATTGGATACTGAGTAGGATATAATATACTGGATACCAGTGTTCTGGTATTTCAATGGGGCAGCACTATAAAGTTGCCACGAGTGCGCACTTTCACAAGACCGCACCGATCCTGACCTTAGATGGTGCCAGGATGTAAAAGAAACAAACAATGACAACTATATGTTTCCACCACTAAAGTTCTGATTGAATGGTCTCATTGAGCATGTTGGCGAGGCTAACATGTGTAATTTGTGAACGAGGCAAGTTTTCCTCCTTTCCTCATAATCTACCTCTCGCTTACCTGTCATTCTGCCCCACCGGCTCTGCCTATCCACTTCGCTTCCCCACCCTCCCACCCACTTTCTGGAGGGGGGTGAGCGTTGAATCACCTACCTTCATCTACCTTGAACACTGGTGACAATTCCAGACTACTTTCGATTAGCCCCTGCCGGCACTTAGACTTTGGGTCCCAGTCACCCACTTGCTTAGCCTGCTACAGGTCCTGATTGATATTTGTTATTTAATAAATTGTTCAAATTTATATCTCTGCTCTTGTTCCTCTTGTCCGAGTGAAGCGAATTATTATGTTTTCTGGCCATTTGGTGTATATAAATATATATATATATATATATATGTATATATACAAACACAACAGACAATTACTACAATGGATGATGACCTATTAAATCACTAAGGAAATACTCGAACGGACGGTGCTGCCCTCTATGGAAGATCTGATCAAAAAGAATCTCCGGTGGACTGGACACCTCATGAGGATGTCATCAGACAGACTACCAAAGCAGATCCTCTACTCTCAACGGTCTTCTGGTTACAGAAAGAGAGGGCACCCTCGTCTCTGGTTCAAGGATACCATCAAGAGAAACCTGAAGCTGAGCGACATTAAGACCGACTCATGGACATCACTCACAGCAGAGAGCTAAATGGAGAGCGGCTGTCAAGTAATGAAAGCAGTCTTTGTCGCAACGTGACCGACAGCATGATGATGATGATGATGATGATGAAATCACTTGCCCTAACAGTTTCGGCTATTTGGCTTGAAATAGTTAGTGTACAACCATAACTTAAAGCTATTATGCAACAAAGTAATCCTCATGTCCGACAGACTATTCATACACATATGGAGTAATATGAAGAAAAAGAATAATCAGCTAGCTACTTTTCCATCAGGTTGTCGAAACACCTGGAATGAGTCTGTTGATGCAATCTGTATCATTGATGTTTTTCAGTACATTACACACACAAATAGTTTTGCGCCTGTCTGGACATGTTCTTGCCAGTGTGAAGCCTCTATTTGCTCCCCGAGAGAGTGCCGCTGGTAACTTGCAAAAGCCAGCAGCACTTCAACACTTTTGCAGGCAGCTTTCAGGAAATAAAAGCAGTCTTTGTTCCATCACGACCGACAGCATAATGATGATGATGATGACTATAGGAAAATGTGTTATGACCTATATCCAGTGAACTTGTTTCAACTGGCAATAAATATTTATAGCACTAGAAAGAGACAACCCTGCTGCATCAATTAAGTGACTATCAGCCACATTTTTGTTTCATTTAAGAGTAATTAAGGATTGAATATACATTAAAACAGAAGGGTTGTTATATTTTACATCTGATATCATGGTTGTTTTGTTCAAATGGCAAATAATATTTATATCATTAAAGAAAGCATCTGTTGGTTTTATATTTATGTCATCAGTGAGAAGATCTGGTGATTGTGTCCATATACATAATCTCTCTAACCGACCACCACCACATATCTACCACTCCCCTATATCGATTGCTTTATTTGAGTCCCAAACGATAGCCCATACAATACCATTGTAATGATACCAAAAACTCCCTAAACCGACCACTTCCCTAAATGGACCATTTAAAGTCGGTCCAGTGGTCGGTCGATTTAGAGAGGTTTTACTGTACTTTAGGAGGAGTGTCCAGTTAGGTTTCAAAGCGATGGGGGCAGTGTCAAACTGTTGCTATGGTTTATTTTATATATACGGTAAACCCTCTTTAGCCGACCACCTCCAGAGATCGACCACTCCCCTATATCTATCGCTTTATTTGGATCCCAACAATACCATTGTAACCATATTCTAACTCACTAAACCGACCACCACCCTAAATGGACCACGTAAAGTCGGCCCCAAGACCGGTCGATTTAGAGAGGTTTTACTGTAATGAGACCCACCCCTTAAACCAAGCGAAAACCTGTCATCTGAGAATATAACACGTTGTTTGAAGGTCACACTTTACCTTCAACGGCTTTTTAAGGTCTAGTATTAACCACATAATGAACCCTTTCACGGCGTGGTGTAGCCATCTCGTCCTAGGCCTGAAGCTATGCATTCACTGTCATTGTTTATATAACATTTTATGGGTTGACAGCATCGCTTTCAAACAACCATGACAACCATGACAACCATGACAACCATATTCAAACAACGCCATACCAATTTCAATAGAAAACTATTATGAAACGACAGTACACTACAAAGAGGATCATCTAGCGATCAGTGACACTATTTCAGTGCAGCACTAAGTGGACGGGGTGGATTTGAGTGGAAAGCCAAAGATGTGGTAACATTTGAGGCGAAGCGCTTCTATAGGCCAGGTTTGGTGGTGGTGGTGGGTGTGTGGGGTGGGGTGGGGGGCAGGGGGGAGATGGTGAGGTGGGCGGAAACGCACAACCCTCACCCCTCCTACCTCGTCTCTTTTCGCTGGTTGGTTGTTGGAGTTTAACATCCTGGGAACATCTAAGGTCATATCAGGACGGGTAGCGACTTGTGAGCGTGCACATTCATGGCGACTTTATAGTGCTGCCCCACTAGGAGACCAGGCAACCAGCACCATGACATGATATCCCACTCACTCACAGTATCCTGACACTGAGCCAACCAGTCCGTGTCATATCCTAATAATGCCGAGCGCATGGCGAGGAAAGTATAAATGTTTAAGTCATTGGTTTGAGTTGACCTGGTTTCAAACATCTGGGTTCGAATCGCACGATCTAACAACACTCAGGGAAACCGGAAAGAGAAGATATAGCCAAAATATACCGGGGGGTGGTGCGGGGGGTGGGGTGCGGGATCGGAGGGAATTATCAGGTCTGTGTCAGAGTTACCACCATCTTCACATCGCCTTATTTTGGCATACTTTCATTTCAAAGCAGCATCCAGATGGTCCATCAGAAAATTCGAAAATTGGTCACATTATTGAAGTCCAGCACCCTGCCGTTATCAGTTGCCATTGTCGGAAACAGCTTTCTTGGGGTGGGTGATATGGTACCGATTGTTTGGTTTAACCGAGCTTGGTTTAATGGGGTTAAACTGTATATACATAAAAAAAACAATATTCAAAGTGTACACAAACATTGTATATTACATTCATGATGCACCCACATTTTTGCCAAAGCCAAGTCAAAGTCAAAGCCAAAGCTCAGTTAAACCAATGATCGGTTAATCAAAACAAATTTCTAGGGTCCCTTCAAGTTTGGTTTGACGGGGTTATACTGTATATAGAATACATAGAATATATAGAATAAATATATTATATGGAATATATAGAATACATAATATACAGTATATACTATGTATAATATAAAGAATACGATATATATAATAACTATTTTATGTGAATGCTCTCTTGTATGGTCTGCCGCTGTCAAGAATCTCAAAACTGCAATGTGTACAGAATGCGGCTGCCCGGTTGTTGATGGATACAAAGAAATTTGATCACATCACTCCTTTGCTGAAATCATTACACTGGCTCCCTGTGGAGAAGAGAATTG
Organism: Branchipolynoe longqiensis; assembly: GCA_030323885.1. Taxonomy (NCBI): domain Eukaryota; kingdom Metazoa; phylum Annelida; class Polychaeta; order Phyllodocida; family Polynoidae; genus Branchipolynoe; species Branchipolynoe longqiensis. The sequence goes on along the minus strand of CM059186.1, from coordinate 174,740,756 downwards.
ATTTCAAGGTGCTGCTTCTTGTATATCATGCCTTGCATGATCAGGCTGCAGAATATATGAGAGATATGCTCCTGGAGAGAACAAATGTTCGAACACTGCACTCCACAGTCTCCAGCCAGTTAGTAGTTCCTCGGAGCAGACTCAAAGGCTTTGGGGATCATGCTTTTAGTATTGCTGCGCTGAGACTATGGAATGCTCTGCCAGGATATATCACAGATTGTAAATCTGTTGGTGCTTTTAAAAAAGGTCTTAAGTCACATTTGTTTAAATCTACTTTTAACTAGTTGAAATTTATTTTCCTGTATATTTGTTTGTTATGTAAAGTGCCTGAGAACGGCTTGCTGGATCGGGCGCTATATAAATGTTTTATTATTATTATATAAATATCTACCTGGAGATGTTTTCTTCATCAGGTTCAAGTACAGCCTCAGGTGCATGTGTCAGTGCGAGTGAAGTTCGCCTGTTTTTGCTATTGTCCTACAGTGTACCCTTAGCTTACTGGTGTACCTTCGTGGTCTTACCCAACTGCGACAATCACCGTACATACACACCAACATAATAAGCACCCACACAAGCTGCACCTCTTACCAACACCTCACGCTCACGATAATGTTACTGAGTAGGATATCAGGCCACGAGCTCCCAGTGGGGAAACTCTATGAAGTAATTTGTTTATCCAGGTTTTTAGTCTGATCAAAAATGGGCGGTCAAGATGGTCAGTCAATGGTGTGTATCTTCAGTAGTCAGTACTCGTCCTTAGATGTTCATCATCATCATCATGCTGTCGGTCGCGATGCGACAAAGACTGCTTTCATTACTTGACTGCCGCTCTCCATTTAGCTCTCTGCTGTGAGAGTGATGTCCATGAGTCGGTCTTAATATCTCTCAACTTCAGGTTTTCCTAGCTGATTTTCCACTGTCGACGGAAGATGAGCTCGAGCAGCGCGGCCCTTGTAACCCGGGCGACGACCGAGCCGGTATGGTGTTTTGTGCGGTTGTACATTTCATGAAAGCTGCCTGCAAAAGTGTTGAAGTGCTGCTGGTATTTGCAAGTTACCAGCGCACTCTCTCGGGGAGCAAATAGAGGTTTCACACCGGCAAGAACATGTCCAGACATGCGCAAAATTATCTGTCCCTGCAGTGGCTGGTCGGGAGATGTTGGGAGTTCCATACATCAACCGCCTTTGATGCTGCCACAGTGACATGGTTTTCTGTTCAGGGTTTGCTCCCTTAGCCTTCGGTTCTGTCAAGAACCTGTACCACAAGGCAGTGGTTTACAACTCTGCAGGGCAGGGGTGTCAAACTCCCTGAGGTATTGCAATACCTGCATACCTTAGATGTTGCACGGTATTAAAACCCAATACTCAAAGCTCAGTTTGCCTAATACCTTGTATACTCGCCCTTATTGCCAGGTCCCCACTACCTTCAATCACCCCTGTCACAATCGGGAAGAGCACAGGGTTCCTGTTTGGTTTGGTTGAATGAAGGTTGTACACCCTGGCAACGTCTAAGGTTAGACCACTGACTTCTGACAGTGCGCACTGAAGACGATTTTTGGCGCAGAGCACCAGATAAGGTAGCGAGCAACAAGTGCCATGGCTGCAATTCTTTGGTTTAGCGCGGCAGGGAATAGAACCCATTACCTCTTCACTTGGCCATTTCGTCCCAAGACGGCTCAACTAGTGACCTATGAAGCTAACATGAAATCAATTTGCATGGACAGGGCCATCATATATATATATATATATATATATATATATATATATATATATAGAGCCTAGTAGATGGTCGTGGTCATTCCATAGTAAATCACGTAGTTGCCATCGTCGTTAAACACATAGATTATGATTAAGGGCTCTTACGATTCACATGCCCTAGTAACAGGGAATACAGATTTGTGAAAGGGGTGGTGTTTTGGGTGGGCGGGAAAATGCGTTCATCCAGCAAAGGGTAGGTAGTGTGGAGTAGGAGGGAAGGGGACCACAGGTGTACTCCCACCCACCCCGCCATCTCCACGGCCAGAAGGGATGGCCGAGTGATGCACAGATGCCTAGAGGCACATACACAGATGCACGGATGCCAAGAAGTACAGATGCACAGATCCTCATCAGAGACGAACGGCTGTAATGAAAACGGCCATAACGAAGACGCGCAGAACGTCAGGCCAGCTAAGCAACAGGCGTGGCAACGAGAAGTAAACAACGAGCGCCGGTGTTGCAGTTTCCGGGGTATGCCAGTTTGCGAGGGACACATATATCCAAATTGTCAATGGCCGTTACCTAATTTTCATACAGAAAAAGTTAAATATCTCTCAAATTAAACCACCTAGAAACAAACCACTTGGCACACATACAGAAAACATATTACACAAATAGATTATATTAAATTTATATGGTCAGGGTTCTTGATTTCTATTAATTTTGAATAAAACTAATGTTTTGCACTGTGCGTACCGTCACACTGAAGGCATTGCCAATGGTCATGAGCAATCTTCATACAGAAAATACATAAAAAGTGAAATATCTCTAAAACCACACCACCTAGAAACAAATCGCTTGGTACACATATAGAAAACATCTTTATCAAAAACATTATTTTAAATTTATAAGGTTAGTGATGATGCTGTTCGATTTTGACTCATGCACAGAAGCGATGTGTCCCTCGCAAACTGACGTACCGCAGAAGCTGCAACACCGGGAAGCAAACACCGGACGCCAGGCCACTTGAGGCACGTGAACAAGATTGATAAATGCCTCCATCATTTAATATTGATATGGACTAGTTATTAATGACGGAATTTAAAAAAATGTAACAAAATATGTGTTATAATTTATATGAAACGTTGCATATATGCTTACTACGTAAAATCCACAGATGCAAGTGAGACAAACACCACCAGGATAAGCAAAGCATTTCAACCACGTCAGTGAATGCAACAAAGTATCAGTTAGTAGTATGCTTTGTTAAAGCTGCATACTCAATGAAAAACGTATTAATGCTAATACAATATAATTCTACTACTATAGGGTGTGTAAATCACTCATGAATGTCCTAATAATTTAGGAATGTCACAAAGACATTGATATATGGCTCCATCATTTAATATTGCTATGGACTAGTTTGTTTGTTTGTTGTTGTTTTACGACCTAGCCACATCTAAGGTCATATCAGGACGGGTACCGACTTGTGACAGTGCGCACTCATGGCGACTTTATAGTGCTGTCTCACTGGGAAACCAGGCCACCGGCACCATGACCTGGTATCCCACTCAGTCACATTATCCTGACACTGAGCACACCAGTCTATGGACTAGTTATTAATGATGCAAATATAAAAAGGAAATAGTTTGTATCATATGAAACGTAGTACATACATTCATATACGTAATATATGCAAGTGAAAGTCCTATTAATGCACAACATTCCAACACTGACCGAATAGCATAACAACATATATATATTAAAAATATATATTAAAATAAATGTTAATGTAAAAAATAAAAACCACTATATTGTAGGACGTCAGAGTTGAATCTCAGAATGGTAACGTGTGTTCCAATATTCTCACAATGAAAAAGCCCTGTTGATGAATAAATAATTGTTTTATACAAGGTTACCACAACATGCAGTTATGTAACCTGCAAACTCTACAGTTGTGTAAAATATTGGCTATATAGAAACCAGAGTAAGCCAAGTATGCAAAACCTACTAAATGATGCTGATATTTGCAACGTTGAATTTAATGGCATATAAATTTGTAATTGTAGGTGAATATTATATTGAATGATATTACACCACTGCCAAACAACCAATGTATAAGGTCAAAAGCACACACACAAATATAACCACACTAACATTAATCAAACAATGCTAGTGTTAATAAAATAATATGTATAACAAAAAGTTAAAAGATCAAAGAATGCACACCAAAATATAGTATGTCGTTTGTGACATTTGGATTTAAGAACGTTATGATTACACTAGATTGTGTAACTTTTAAAATGTTACCAAAGTCTTAACGTTCCATCATTAATGGCTAGACAGAAGACTAGACCACTTCAGTAATTGTAACAAAGTAACAAGTTGAAGCATCACTTGTTAAAGCTGTATAGTTCCATGAAGCATACACTTTTCAAAACCAAAACAATTATCTCAAATTTATTCTGTATATTTGACTGCAAATGTTCTACAATTTTGTTAGAAATGGCTTATAGAAACCAAAGTAAGCTGAGTATACAAATGATGCAACAGATATACTGATATGTGTTTTGAATACACTGTCAAAATGTTATTTATTGTCTATTTGGATTGTGCAACTTTAAGAATGTCGTAAAAAAACCTCTGACTCTGATATTTGTGGTTTTGAATAAACTGTCCTATTTAAAAGTGGTATGGTTACATTAGACTGTGCAAAAAAAGGTCGCCAAAAATATTGACGTATAATTTTATCACAGGGCCTGCAGAGGGTTTGCTGCAGCCGTAGGTTGGATACAGTAACCGTATGGAATTCAAGATTAAGTAAATTTGACAGTCAAGCAAGTGAGACGCTACAATAGCAGTAAAATAATAATGACACATAGCTATGGTCAAAGAATGGACACACCACATGCAAACATAAGAAATGACACATGAAGCTAACTGAGTATGCATTTTGTTTGTTTTTATCAATGCTTTGTTTAAGTTGTTTACATGTCATAGATGTTATCAAATAAATATTGACTCAATACTTATAAAAAAAAAAGTTCTCTGGTGCAATTCTTATAATTAATTAAGCATAAATATTAATTTGAACATTTTGGGAAATGTTGTTCATAAAATACAATATTGAATATTGTCATAGAAAATTCTCATATGTTAAGTATGAAATGTTACGATTCATTGTCAAGTTCATTGAAAATATAAATGGTTTTTGACTTTATAGCATATTTGAAATAGGTACACATTTATTGAAACCTTTAAAAAAAAAAAAAAAGGAAAGATGTTGCATTAATTTGAATATTAATATGAAATGATTGTAACCCACTGATCTCGATGCTAGTTAATAGATAATATGCAACTTTAATATAAAAGAAATGTATTAATTAATATGACATGTATATCATGATGTCCGCCAAATAGTCATGTCCCCCCAAAAAACATGATTGGTCAATATAATATATATATATATATATATATACTTAAAAGGGGAAGATGTAATGTATCTTAGTATCCGAACGCCCCCACCAACATGAAACACTGGACGACGTCATGAAAAGATTCAAAATAAAGACAGTTGCAAACAAGAACTACCAGGGTCGACATCAACATATATTATAGTCAGGTCTTCCACTGGGGCAGCACTATAAAGTCGCCATGAGTGTGCCCTGTCACAAGTCGGTACCCGTCCTGATATGACCTTAGATGTTGCCAGGACATACAACACCAACCAACCAATCCTTGATGCTTACCACGATATCCTGCCGGCAAATGTCACCTCAATGCCCCTTAACAACTAAGCCTATCTACTGCTCTGGGCACCATAGGGTTATGACTGATAATTGTGCGCCGGTGACAACCAATCATCGGCCGGCTTACTTGCACAATATACACGTCTTCATCCTGGTCCCCTCCCACCTCCCTTACTTCTCTGACAGGCACCCGGGACCTGGTCACCCCTCCGCTGACCCCTCTCCCACCCAACACAACGGGGCCTATTCAGGGCTCAGCCTCATCACCGCCATCCCGCCACTTACACCTTCACGGCGGAGGGATTGCGTTAAATTGCCGCGGCCCTGTCGGCGTATTTACCGAGGGCTCTGACTGCGCTTTGCGCCGGTAATTTGTACAAATAGCAGAACGCGGGGGAAGTGAACGCGAAGCCATTTTCTAAAGAAAACACATCGCAAAGCTGCAGCGCTCGAGAACGCCGGTCACAATCTCTGCGCGGGTATCTGGGTCACTGGGTACAGAATCTAGGTCAGATAATGTTTATTTGACTGGAGTTTGCTTGTTTGTTGTTTTACATCCTAGGCCTAGCAACACCGAAGGTCATATCAGGATGGGTCCCAACTTGTGACAGTGCGCATTCATGGTTTGTTTGTTTGCTTATTTCTTTACATCCTTCTCCTAGCAACATCTAAGGTCATGTGAGGACGGGTACCGATTTGTGGCGGTGTGTACTCATGGATACTTTATGGTGCTGTCCCACTGGGAGACAAGGCTGCTGGCATCATGCCCCGATATCCCAGATCTCGTTGTTGTTTTATGTCCTAACACCATCTAGGGTTATATCAGGATGGGTACCACCTTGTGACAACGCACACTCATGGCAACTTTATATCCCACTGGGAGACCAGGCCACCGACACCCTGATCCGATATCCTACACAGTCACATTATCCTGAAACTGTGCAAACCAGTCCTTGTCCTTTCCTATTAATATTGAGTGCCAGGCTAGGAAGCGACACGTATCAATTTTGTAAGACATTGGTTTGACTCAGCTGGGATTCGAACTCCCGATGTTCCGCACGTGAAACCTGCGCTCTACCGATTAGGACACTCCGTCCGGTCGATATCCCTCACAGTCACATTATACTGATACTGAGATAACCAGTCCCTGCCCTATGTTATTAATACCGAGCACCAGGCTAGGTAGCAACGAGTATCAATTTTGTAAAGCCCGGTACACACCTACCGTTTGTGTGCGCACACCTCCTGTATACGATCGAAAACTGCCCGTTTCGCCCACAAAAATCGCTTGGTGTGCGCTCCCCGCGCACACCTAGCAATTGCGATTCGCGCATAAAACTGAGTTTTTAGTGCTAAAAGCGGCCGTTTACGATTGCAATTCGCGATTCGAAAAACGAATCGGCCCGTTTTCAGTTTTAAGCGGGTCGGGTCGAGTTGCGAGTTTTAGTGCGCGAATCCTATACGGGAGGTGTGTACTAGGCATAAGTCATAGGTTTGACTGGACTGGGATTCGAACTCCTGACCTTCCCGACTGAAAGCCTGCGCTCTACCGAATCGGACACGGCGTCCGGTTTTTGACTGAGAAGTTGACTGTGCAGGTGTGCGTGTGTGTGCGGTGTAGGGGAGTGTGATTATCAAATTGTATACGATGAACCATGTATAAAGAGCATTTATTGGGCGTTATTGTGTCGACCATGAATCACTTCATGTTCACATGAATTGAATCATTAGCCACACAGTAGGAGATTCACTGACTCGATTTGTATCCAGCCAGCCACAAAAGGAGGGCTCCAGTTACTAATAATATGCCTCCTCTGAATACTGTACTACAGGAGCGCCATGTTTTCTGTCAACCGAGCTCGGTGTCCGAATCGGTAGAGCGCGGGTCTCGCGTGCGGAAGGTCGCGAGTAGGATTCCCAGTCGAGTCAAACCGATGACTTATCAAATCGATACTTGTTGCTTCCTAGCCTGGCACTCAGCATTAATAGCATAGGGCAAGGACTGGTTAGCTCAGTCTCAGGATAATGTGGCATTGTGAGATATCGGTTCATGGTGACGGCAGCCTGATTTCCAAGTGGGGCAGCACTAAAAAGTTGCCATGAGTGCACACTGTCACAAGTCGGTACCCGTCCTGATATGACCTTAGAAGTTGCCAGGACATAAACCTCCAACAACTAACTAACTGTTTTCTGTAAACCTTGTTACGACTAAAATAAACAGTTTCTGCAACATTAATTGAAGGACTACAAATAAGAACTCAGTAATAGTGGGGTATATTTAATTAAAATACAGAGTTATTTATTTAGGAATAAGCCGGTATCATTTCCATTTATGCTATCTTTTGGTAATGCGGTTCAGAACATTACTTTTTTTATAGTAAGTTTTTGTTTGTTTGTTATTTTTTACATCATGGCAGCATCTAAGGTCATATCAAGATGGGTACCGACCTGTGACAGTGCGCACTCATGGCTACTTTATAGTGCTTCCCTACTGAGAAACCAGGCCACCGACACCATGACCCGATATCCTTCATAGTCACATTATCCTGATACTGTGCAAACCAGTCCTTGTCCTATCCTATTAATGCCGAGCGCCAGGCTAGGGAGTGACAAGTATCACTTATATAAGTCATTGGTTTGACTCAGCTGGGATTCATACGGGAAGCCTGCGCTCTACTGATTATCCCACCGCTTCTAGTAGTAGTACATTAGTAAGATGACAACTTATCAAATATATCAGTTGTATGATATATGGTGCCATGGCATGACATGGCGATTTCAGTAAGCTGACTCCCAGGATAGCTGTCAAAGGAAGAGCAAGTAAGAGCTAGCGGCCTGGTCTAGACGCTGTTCGGCTGGACAAAATATGTGCAGTGTCATTCATCCTTATTATCGCCCCAGGGCGCCACTTGTACTCAGAATAATTCGTCGGGTGTTTTCTTTGCAGTTGATGAGTCAATCTGATTCGAAGTAACATTTGCAATTGCCCATTTGGTATAAAAATGTATTTTGCATAAGGATGACCTTATCAATACTCTACGACCAGACCTTCCTTGTAAACCACAACAATTGGACCAACATTGAACAGCAATGAGATACAGTTACTGTGACTGTTACTGTAATAAGTTAATGTAACAATTTTTACGGGAAAAAAGTCCCCAAAAATCTTGGATGAGTGATCAAATGGGACTAAATACAAGTTGTCTTATGCCCCGTTCACACACACACATTAATTTGGCTCATCTAGTTTGCCTCATCTAGTTCAACTCAAAATGTGCATGTGAACGCACCGCTGAGGCGAATTAGGCCTGAGTTGACTCAACTAGTTCGCCTCATGTAAACCGCTTTGTGAGGTGGATTAGATGAGACAAACTAGTTGAGGCGACATAACGTGTGTGTGTGAATGGGGCTATAGTCACCCTCATCCTTCCACCTGCCTGCCACCCCAAAAGTGGATAACTAATAAAGGTTGTAATGACCCGAACATGGAAATGAACAAAAAGGACTGTATTCTGAACATCGGTTACGCAGGAGGACACAGGTAGACCTGCTGCACTAAATGTGACCTTTGACCCCAAATGCACCAGACAGGAATGGCCACCGTCACCTCTCCGTAAGGACACCAGCGCAGCTCAGGTGGGACCACTGAGTGTTTATCCATCAGTGTCACGTGACCTGGTTGGAGGACCATTCTTCACGGAAAGCAGGCCCCGGACACCCCATGTTGGGAGATTACTTCTCATGTTTAGCAATCGGACGGACACCAGGTCTTCTTCAATGGTCGAGAGGGTATAGGCCTACTTCCGCCATTGAACTGATTGATATAGACGGCGTACACGGCAAAGGCCAACACTTTCTCTCTTTCTCTATACACAATCCTCCAGAGCGAGCGGCGGTTGGGGCCGGTAGTGGCGCCACCATCGGGCAGAGGTGGAGGCAATATACAGAATGCGTACAATAATATAGACAATAAATTCCCTTTCACGCCTTTATACTCGCATAATTCATTATACATTCCATATATATATCACATAAATATATCACACACATATATCATATATATATCACATATATATATACAGTATAACCTTGTTAAACCAAACTTGAAGGGACCCTAGAAATTTGTTTGGATTAACCGATCATTGGTTTAACTGAGCTTTGGCTTCGACTTTGACTTGGCTTTGGCAAAAACACGGGTGGATTATGAATGTAATAGACAATGTATGTGGACACTTTGATTATTGTTTTTTTATGTATATCGAGTAAGTATAACCCCGTTAAAAATCGCTAATTTGGATTAACCGACTTTGGTTTAACCAACTTTTTTATATGATAAATGGTAATATTTTGCCAGGCCGCCGAAAAAGGTTTGGATTAACCGATCGTTTGCTTTAACCGAGCTTGATTTAACGGCGTTGTACTCTATGTAATTCATATATACAGAAAAACCTCTCTAACCTACCACCTCCACATATCGACCACTCCCATACATCGATCGCTTTATTTGGGTCCCATACAATACCATTGCAACGATATATAGAAAAAACTCTCTAAGCTGACCACCTCCATAAATTTACCATTTAAAGTGGGTCCCATGATCGGTCAGCTTAGAAAGGTTTTACTATATATATATAGTAAAACCTCTCTACCGACTTGTGACAGTGTACACACTCGTGCTGACTTTATAATGCTGCACCAATGGATATATATATATTTAACCGTTCCTAATTGTTTCCTTAAGATTTCCATAATTTTTCCGTGTGAATTTCCTGGCCTGTCGTGGGCTGCCGCCGCCGGTCGTCCCGCCACCGGTTGACCGCCTTCGTATGATGAAACCGGGGCTAAGTGTGGATGGCCAGAGTGACATCTATATACGGAATTGTCCCCTCCCGCATTTAATATACTTATGTTTGTTATTTACGTAATTTACTGGCTCTCCTCCCCGCTGTATTCAGTTGTATGACTTCAGGTGGTTCAAAAACTAAGCAGCCGGTGTACTCCCGCCGCGGCTGTCACTTATAAACACCCGAAATATTATGTTCTCATTTATATATTACTAATGCGATTCATGTTTGGATTAAGATGGTGGTTATTGTTTCCCCGGAGGGGGGTGATAGGCTTCCTACAGCCTGCTGGACAGAAGGCCCTTAATAATAGAGATCAATGTTAAAGAGTTGACCATAGCGGTCAATATACTAAGGGACTGGAGGATAGTAAGGAATGCAAGGAACGTTTCAATCACTTTTAAGAGCTCACAACTTTATTTCTGTTCCTACTGATACAATCTAAGTTCACCAATCATCACCAATATGAATAAATACTTCCCCTCCCATCTTGTAGAGTTAATAAAGTTTTGAATTTCAACAATTAAAGCCTAAATATCATCTAAAACATCAGAGCGTGCAAATCACACATCCAACGGCTACGTTGCTAGGAGAGTAGCGCGGGACTCCGTGGCATGTGTCCTAGCAACGAGTTACAGCAGTGAACCCTTCCCCACATTTGATGGCAAATGCGGGTTTGTCTTGGCGAGCAGCCCGCATTTGGAAATGTGGGCTACTCGACCCAAGCCCGCACCGGCCACAGCTCGATTATAGTCTCACCCACTTCATATACATATACAGGTATATATATATATGTGTGCATGATGCATAGTTTTAATTATGTCAGTGTAAATAATGGAATATTCTGGTTCTTCACACGTGTCTATGTCTAGTATATATATATATATATTGGTTTATACGAAAATAACGTATGGTATGTGATCTCTTCCCTCCTCTGTACACGGCTAGCTGTCAGTCATCGCAGTATATCTCATGTAACTGTTGTGTGTGTATGTGTATCCGTGTCAGAAATGCATATATATATATACATGTATATAATTATATATGTACAAAATATACCTATATAATATAGAATGATATAGTTCCAGGAAATGATGGGATAGGTGAATAGAACACATTCAACTATGTTGTGAGCCGTATATCATGCAGATCATAATTCGATGAAAGCATAAACTTTCTGAAACCAAAACACTTATCTAGATTTGATTCTACATATCCAACTTAGATACCGGTGCACTTATTAAGCATATCCTGCTGCATAAAATTGGTGGGGGCGGGGTCATATATTTTTAGCTACAGTCAACTGAAAAAGGTATTATTTCTCTAGTATTGGTATTATTTTGTTCTTCCACATATGGCAAGACATTTAATCTATTTTATTTAAAATATTCCTTAGTCGTTTTACAAACAAACCGAAAGTGGACTTACCTGGTTTTGCAGAAAAATCAATAAATGTTAGTTAATTAATGAGTTTTGGAATAAAGGTTCATTCATCACTTTCATAGTATGTGTTCATTGCTCCATAACCCATTAATAAAAAGAAAAGTGGAATTACTGAGAATTATATTTATGGTCATATAACAATCTTTATTTTAAAACAAAAGAGGTCGGGTGGACTTACTTGGTGTTGCGCCTGAACTCCTCATATAATGTGCACTTATTTGCACAGTATTCTGCTGCAATATATACATACACCGGTATATATATGTGTATATATATATAGTATAGTTATACAATTCTTACCTGGGTACAGATGATGGATAAATGTTGTTTTCCTGAGGTACAAGCCTCGGATAGTCATGGACTAGGGAGAAGGAAGCACATCCGGGTCCAGCAATCTTTGCCTACTTATTCAGGATAAAAATGATCTTAAACTTCTATGGATACTTCAATGTTTTCATCTTGGCACAAGCAAATGTAATAGCCGTGGTAGGGGTGGGTGGGCGGGTGGGGGGAAAACAACCATTATCCATCATCTGTACCCAGGTAAGATTCATATAACTATACTATTTTACCTTGGTACTAAGCCTCAGGCTACTCCTAGCCGAGGGAGACTTTTACGTAACTTCATTTTTATCCTTAATCCATTTCAATTTAGTATAAATTAGTATCAAACCAAATATACTTGTTAGCTGTCATGTTAATTGGTGAGCAAGCATGACGCTAGGCCGCTTGACTTCTCTAGTTGTTTGTTGTAATTGTTTTGCAAACAATCTAGCTGTCTTCCAACCTGCATGTGCTAGGATCCTCTTAACTGAGATCCCTAGCTGTCGTGCCTTCGAGACCATAACTCCTCTTGTTGAATGAGAAGCGTATCATCCAGTATGGACCCCTGCGGCCTTAAGCACTTTAATGGTCCATCTTGCGAGTGTGTCTCTCGAGATCGCCTTGTGTGGTTTAATAAAGCTTACCAAAAGCTGTCTTGAATTTTGTATTCCTTTTGTCTTGGATATATAAGCCCGTGTGGCTGACACTACACAAAGTCGTTGATCATCCGGGAAACTACTCACATGTACTGTGGACGGTGGATCTCCTGTGCGGTTTGATTTTAATAACTGTTCTGAATCAAACATCGCCTATTTCCAGTCAATCTCCAGTCCATCTAGAGACAAAGCTACAATGGTCTGTCCTCTATGACCTGTAACCAGCAGTAGTGGAACTGCTAATTTAAATCCTAATTCTTTTATGCCTAAATGATTATTACTAGGCCAAGACTTAAACAACTTAAAAACTATCGATACATCCCAAAATCGATTATATTTTGGTTTTGGCTGATTCCTTTCATTAACCAACCTTAAGAACCAGTGTATCACCCAGTGTTTACCAATCGTCTGTCCATATACTCTCAGTAAGATAATAGATAATGCACATCTCGCTGCATTAATCACACCAAAACCTAACCCTTCATCTTCTAGCATTTGCAGAAATCTCACTACCTGGGCTATTGTAGGACTTAAGGGCTTAACTTTCTTAAGTAGACAATGAAGTCCCCACTTCTTTAAATAGCTAGTATATAATGTTACTGTTCCTTTCCTCCAGGCATGGGAGACCAGCCTTTGTTGAGTAATTTTATCCAGGCCAAATTGCTCTAAATGTTTATTCAAAAAAGGAATGCCAGAAGGGGTGTTGTCGAGACGTCTCCATGCGTTGTTAATGGTCGTTGATGTTGTAGATTTCTGCATCCTCTTGGGAATCTGAGACTGGCTCTCACTCCCAATGCCACTGCCGCCAGCCATGGATGTGTGTCCCACTCGGGCACAATCAGAATTGTGTGTGTGCGATCCATTCTGATCTTCCTGCCCACTCTGATGATAATGCTGAAGGGTGGGAAAATATAATAAAATCTTTTATCCCAAACCAATGAGAATGCATCTACTCGCCAAGCATTCGGCTCTGGATGCCACAAAACATATTTAGATATCTTATAGTTGTTTCATGAAGCAAACAAATCTACTTGTGGTCTTCCCATTTAAGACATATTTGTTCAAAAATGTTCTCACTCAACGACCACTCCAGATGACCATGAAAATGTTGGCTTTTCTTGTCTGCTCAGGTGTTCTGACTACCTGGTATATGTGCTACAGTTAGCCAAATGTTATGCTCTTGAGCCCAACTCCAAATCAATTTTGCTATCCTATTACACAGTTTGGACCTAGTCCCTCCCATGTTACGAATGTAAGCCATAGCTGTGGTGTTATCTGTCAAAACCCTGACATGAAACTTTGGTATACGCACTAAACTGCATAACCCCAGATAAACTGCTCTAAGTTCTAGCACATTAATATGATCTGAAATTTCATCATCTAACCATCGTCCTCCAGTCGCCTGTTGATCTCTATCCGTCTAATGACGCATCTGTGGTAACAACCGTGTTGGGTTTGCCCATTCGAATCAGATTGGGAGAAGAATTAATGTTAGCATACCACCACTCAATATCTTCTAAACCTTCTGTTGAAATAGTCATTTTCCTTTCAAAATTCCCTTTCGTTTGCGCTAACGCTAAATTCTTGTCTATCTCTAGTGACTTAATGTGAGCTTTCCCATAAAGGATAGCTGGCGCATAGGCTATCATAATGCCAATTAATACTGCGACCTGCCTAATCTTTGGCCTAATTAATTGCAATAATTGGTCTGCTGTATCGATAAACTTGTCTAGCTTTTGCTGCATTAATGACACAGTCATTTCATTTGTGTCTAACAGAAACCCTAAGCATTTCAACCGTGTTGTTGGTGTAAAAACTGACTTCTTGTCATGGATGTAAAATCGTAATTTAGTGAAAATTGCACATAGATCATCCACTGCCCTTTGACAATCTGCCTTTGATTGTGTAACAATGAAGGAATCATCAATATATGGGAACATAATATCTCCTTTCCTTGCCATTACTGAAAATATAGGTTTCAATAGTTTAGTAAACAAATGAGGGGCACAAGCTAAGCCATTGGGCATACAGATGAACTCATACAGTTGATCATTCCAAACAAAACGTAGAAATTTCTTCTCTTGTTTGTAAATAGGATGGGTGTAATAGGCATCATTAAGATCCGCACTGGCAAGCCAGGAACCCTTTCTTACTAAATCCATTGCAGTTTCAAGAGAAAACATCTTAAAAGGTTCATATTTAACCAATTTGTTCAGCCTTGTCAAATCCAGGATCATTCGGACATCCCCATTCGGCTTGGGTTGCAAAAATATATTTGAAATAAATTTGCCTGTCTCATGGACTACAGGCTCTATAATTTCTTTCTGAACAAATTCCAATACCTGCTTATCTAATGCCTCTCTCTCGTCTAGATCAAAACGATAAGAAAAAGGAATTGTTTCCTGTATTAGTTGTTGCATAAAGGGATTTTGTATTCCCTTGACAATACTTAGAATTGTTAGATTATCTGTAATATTTCTCCACTCATCTAAGCAATTCTGAATGTTTCCAGCATAAAAATTGTTTACAGGTGTTTCTGTGGCCACTGGAGTTTGCGTTGCAACCTCTTCTTGTTCCCTGGTCGAGGGAACGCCTTGTTGGGAGTGTACTCCCTCTTGAAGGGACGATTCCCTTCGTTCCAGCCGAACGACTGGCACTGACCTCGGCCTCTGGGCTGATAGTTGTACCTGGACCGTCCTGCCCTGCTGATCCGCGAATTGCGAAAATCCGGTCTTTTCTTGAACCGAGTGTTTGCATCTGTCACCTTCTTCTTCTTGTCCATGTGTTTGCCACACTTGGCCCCTGTCTCGAGATTTTGAAGCTGCCCACCAAACATTTTTGTTTTGTCCAAAGGTTTCCCTTTGATGGGTTTCGGTGGGATGAATAATGTATGTTCCTTTCAATCATTGTCCCCGACCTTCTTTGATCGGGCAACTTCCTTGCCCGCATCAGTACAAACCGACTTGAAAACTTTTTTCAAAAAGTCTGTATGAGAGGAAGTTGCTTGCCGCTGAAAGCATGCTTGCATGCGGTTTGTCACTGGGGAATTCGCCGTGAGCGCTCCTAGAACTGCCTTATGGACCGTACGTAGCACGCCCTCATACTTTTTGCATTCCTCACTGAGTTTTACATCCCGGTCCATCTCCTTCACCACCAAATCAGGGATCCCCTTGATCCCATAGAATTTTTCACCAAGTTTGGTGATCACTTCTGTGGGTTTGAAGGTGTTAAAATGACCCTTAATCGTTTCCCGCATCATGGTGGTGGTGAGTACCTTCTTGGCCTTCTCGACCTGACACTTCTTACACACCTTTCCTCCGAGCTTGGTGTATACACCCGCACATTGCGTGTCGGAGTCATACTCGGTGCTAGACGAGTCCGAAGAAGAATCTGCGGAAGAAGAATCCTTCTTCTACTTCGTCTTGCACTTCTTGGACTTTTTACGCTTCACAACCTTCGTCCTTGCCTGCGTGTATTCGTCTCCAGACGAACTGACGGCCTTCTTGGCTTTCTTTCTTCTCTTTAGTGAGATTCTCTCTGGAGATGAATCGTTGTCCAAGGAATCTCCTTCTGAGATATCCTCCCAGTCCGAGTCATCAGACTCCGGAACCGGACATTTCCTCCCTCGAGGCCTGGCCGGCATCAGCTGCTGGAATTTATTCTCCAGCATCCGCATTAGTCTGGCCGCTAGATCAGATGGGGCCGTGTCTGGCCATTTGGCGCGTCTGGCCCACTGACCTCCGACATGATGTGCTCCGGTCTAGGCGGCACAGTCACTACCAGCGATGAATCATAATCATCCGTCACCCCAGTGGGTGACGCGGGTTTACTCCACTTCGTGGCCATCGGAACTCTGTAACAATCAAAAGAAAGTTACTAAACCGACCAAATCGACTAAATCTCACAAACAGGTTAGGCAAACCAAAATATGTGCATCTAGTGGTGTTGGAGAACGTATTTAAGCCGTTCCAACACAGGCGTAAGCAAAGCTAAGGTGTAATGTCATAGGTATATGGTATCGAAACCAAAACCAAACAAGGGGTAGGGACCAGTGTACTGGTTGGTAACCTCCCACACTCTCTATTCCGTACACTTCTCCCTCCCGTGGCTACTACGCCAACAAGTTGGAGAAAATGCTACGAAACCCAGAGGTATGCCTAAATATAATGTGGGGAATGTTTGAAAGAAACCCAGAAATAAATTCTCATGAAATATGGCTCCAACCACATCTCTCTCCGTTCGGCAACGGGCGGCTTGTAGAACCAAGAAAAAACATGGCGCTTTGTTCTATCGATGCTTCACGAATCGTAAAACACCAATAAAAGTAATGTACATCAACATGCAAGTTTTAAAAACTTCATCAAAAGGTGCAGTAAAGTATCATAACTTAACTATATCATCCTCAAGTCTAATACTTACAGTTAATATGTTATCGTAGATAAAAAAAAACACGGAGACTAAACGGCGAATACAGTTATTTTTTATTTGTCTTATATCATCGTCAGTAAGGCTACCGTACCCATAACACAACCCTAACTATACTTGGCTGGGCAACCCGCCCGAGCCATAATAATAATAAGCGATCAACGCTAATCAATAACATAGTTGAATCATCACAACCATCAAGAAAATAACAATAACATAATTGAATAATAATAATCAAATAATAATAACTAACAATACAAAAATAAAGGAGCACAGGACAGGACCGGTGTTGACCGATCGAGGCGAACGAGGGAATGGGCCCCAGTCCTACAGGGAAGGGGCGAGGGAAGGAGGAGCGGGGGTCGCCACCTGCCGGTTTAGAACCCAAGCTGTCAATAGTACATCGCCAACTTCCAACACCAGGGGGGGACTCTGCGCCCTCCCTACACCAGCATGTCCTAGATATACGCGTGTATATATACGCGTGTCGTGATGACGGACAACCTTCAGTCCATAATACCCCTGTCACACTACGACGTAACGAGCCAACGTGAGCCTAACGTGATGATTTTTCGTCATTACGTTGCCGTACGTTGGGTCACGTTATGATGACGTCATAATGACGTTAGAGTGACGTCGAGCTACGTCATGTTACGTCGTGTTACGTCGGCGCGCGTCGAGGTTTTGAACCTGTTCAAAACTTTCAACGTATCTCAACGTGAAGCCGTTACGTTGGGATGACGTGACAATGACGTTAGGTTGACGTTCCGCGATCGTTATAGCAGCGTAAATGACGTTAGAGTCACGTTATGTCACGTCAGACCGACGGCCCGGGTGGGAGCAACGTGTGGGCAGCGTTTTGCACGTTACGGTCACGTTACGGTCACGTTACGGTCACGTTACGGTCACGTTACGGTCACGGTTACGGTCATGTTACGGTCACGTTACGGTCACGTTACGGTCACGTTACGGTCACGTTACGGTCACGTTACGGTCAAGTTACGGTCACGTTACGTTCACGTCACACCCGTTACGGCGACGTTACGCTCACGTTACACTAACGCCCGGTCACGTCGCCAATTACCCCTCCCCTCTAACGTTGTCACGTTACAGCTAACGTCACGACGTACACCCACGTTACTTTCACGTTACGCTCACGTCAACTACGTTGCATTCACGTCCACAATTTGCATATTACGCCGATAACTTCGACGTGATATCATTATTTTCACGTTGTGGTTACGCTGACGTAGTCACGTCGTAGTGTGACAGGGCCATTACAGCTCATGTTCCCGCCAAAATAGCACGACAGACAGGTGTCATTAGCGCACCGGGAGTCCACCACCTGAAAGGTAGACCACTTTTCTTGTGCGAGAAAGTGTAGCCGAGGTCTCACAATGCGAAATATTAGACTGAATAAACACAGTAACAAAGTCACTGCCTCCCTCTGTACAGGCACTATTACCGGCGGGCCGGTCGGGATAAATCACGGGTACAGGATAAAGACGGTAATAGTGTCAATTTGGTGGAAAATAAGGCGCAGCTCTTTTTCTTGTTTAGACGGTGTATGTAAGGTGAAGAGATGGTTATTGTTAAAAGTCCGTCTATCTTAACATGTATATATATATATATATATTATATATAATCTATTATATACATATAAATGCTCGGAAAATTATTTATTGTTTATTAGTTTCGATTCTACTCGACTTAATATTGTCCAATCGCCGTCGTCCGCTGGCCCTGCTGCGGTCCTGGCCGGTTCGACGCTGCTCGAGTTGGTTTGAATCGTCACTTGCCTCCAGTTTTTTGCTTTTGTATTAGTTAGGGCATTTATCGCTCAGCCCGGAGTCGAATAAACGAACCAACCCAATCTGCTGGCTCTTGTCCATTCGTAGGGGAGGCTTATATATATATATATATATATATATATATATATATATATATATATATATATGCCCTGCAGAGTTGTATTCTTTATATATGTCTTCATATATACCCGCTAGTTTTGGGTTGGACAATATAATAAAACATATAGTTTAATAGACGTTAAAAGGGATATTGGTGCTGTTCTATCGCCGCCATCTTGTCTTTTTGCATTCTCTCCCATTTCACTAATGCCCGGTACACACCTAGCGTATACGATCGTTTTCCCGCACCCATCTAGCGTATACGACCTAAAACTGCCCCAAAATCGTGAGGTGTGCACTCCCCTAGCACACCTACCGATTGCGATTCCCGATTTTTAGGGCTAAAACGGTAGGTGTGCGCTAGGATTACGATTGCGATTCCCGATTCGAAAAATGAATCGGCCCGATTTCAGTTTTAAGCGGATCGGGAGTTTTAGTGCGCGAATCCTATATGCTATGTGTGTACCTGGCATAACTCTGTATGTGCTGATATGGGTAGCCATTTGATACTGGAGCCAGAGTTTCCACTTCCTGTTCCATACTAAAGCAGTTTCGCCAGTTTTTATATAGGGCTTGTGTTCACCCCTGTACTCAAGTACGGGGTGAATCTTTTATCTAGCCCGAACCATGCCAGGGTGGGAGTGAAACACCCTGGAGAAATACCCTCTTCTTCATACAGGAAGTGGTGTTACTATCCAATGTAGAATAGTTGTTAGCACAATTTGACAATTTTACTACGAACCACTTCAGGGGAAAATGTATGGAAAGAACGTTGCATAATTAAGTCATGGGAAACCATGTTTTTATCGGTTCAAAGTGAGCCTATACTAATGAACCTATAGGAGGGCGCACGTTCACGTCACTTCCAGTTGACGCGGTGTAAACAAACAGATGACACCAGTGCTATTTGTTTTATTTACATTTGCAATAACGCCAAATTTAACTTATTGAGTAAGTTATGCTCGTAAATAACATTATTTCAACCCCAAGTGAATATTCATGGTTCTAAATAACAGAATTAGATCGTAGTAGTGAAGAGATTTGTGCTTTTTTGTTTCATTTCCATTTGCAATAATGCTGTTGATGGGCCGGCAGCCTTAATATCGCTTGGATTTTGGGTTTAATTTGACTGAATTTCACTTATTGAGTATGTTATGCTCCTAAATAACATTATTTCAACCCCCGAATGGTTCTAAATAACAGAAGTAGATTATATCAGTGAATAGATTTGTGCTTTTTGTTTTATTTACATTGGTTTCAATGCTGTCACCGCCATTGTTTTCACAGCATCGAATAGTTGATAGGGCGCCATGCTATAAGTACCCGGATATCCGCGCCCTCCTACAGCAAAAGATAATATCATGGTTGTTCTATTCGCAAACAAGTTCGAGTGCTGAAACACGCCAGGACACAGCTTCAATCACTCTATATGAAACCAGCGGAGAGTAACCCTGAAGTAGTCTATTGTCAAGCCTAGGAGGTGGTCAGAACATGTCTGTTTATTTGGAGTGTTCAAACATGTCATTTTATTTTTTATTTCCTATGAGCTATCACTTCTGAATGGTAACACCCATCTACCATGTTCATTCTCATTCTCTTTCTCATTCTCATACTCATAATTTGTCATCCTCTTTGCCGCTCACCATCTGTAATGCAATACTCAATAACCGATGTGTGATAACTGCCATAACTGTATCCACTAAGTGGAGACTTGTTCACACCTTGTTGTTTAGTGTTTGTTGGGGATTTATGTCTTAGCAACATCTAAGGTGATATCAGGACCGGTATAGACTTGTGATGCAGGTATTGCAGGTAGAGCAATACCTTAGGGAGTTAGATGCCCCTGCCTTGCAGAGTTGTAAACCACTGCCTTGTGGTACAGGTTCTTGACAGAACCGAAGGCTAAGGGAGCAAACCCTAAACAGAAAACCATGTCACTGTGGCAGAATTAAGGGCGGTTGATATATGGAACTCCCAACATCTCCCGCCACTGCCACTGCAGGGACAATTAGTTTTGCACCTGTCTTGACATGTTCTTGCCAGTGTGAAACCTCTATTTGCTCCCCGAGAGAGTGCCGCTGGTAACTTGCAAAAGCCAGCAGCACTTCAACACTTTTGCAGGCAGCTTTCATGAAATGTCAAAAGTGCATTGAGCAGGACCGACCACTGTACATTTGTCAATTTCACTAAGGCATTTGATACAGTCGGGAGGACTGGGCTATGGCAGCTACTGAGGAAGTATGGATGCCCAGAGAAGTTCACAACTATGATCGAGGCTCTATATACAGGAATGATGGTGAACATTAGTGTTGGAGGGGAAGTCTCGGAATCGTTCGAGGTTACCAATGGGGTCAAACAAGGTTGTGTACTGGCCCCCACGCTCTTCCCCATCTTCCTATCAGCAATGCTCGATGAGGCTTACCGAGACATGGGGGATGGCATCTATATACAGTCCAGACAGAGCGCTGACCTATTCAATGTGGCACACTTCAGAGCGAAGACCAAGACTACTCGGATACTGGTGAGAGAGCTACTATTTGCAGATGACAGTGCACTGGTTGCCCACTCTGCTGAAGAGATCCAGAAAATAGTGGATGCTTTCTCCGGTGCATCAAAGAAGTTCGGCCTGAAGATTAACATCAAGAAGATGGAGGTGCTGTACCAACCCAACTCTACAAGAACCCGAGAGGAGGAGATCATGGTTGATGGAAACAAGCTGAACTCTGTTCCGGAATTCACCTACCTCGGAAGCACTATATCAACTGATGGACGCATTGATGCTGAAATACAGAGGAGGATGGCCAAGGCTAGCGCATCTTTCGGCCGACTACACCAGAGACTCTGGAACAACCACCATGTGTCCATTCGGGTCAAAGGCAAGATCTACCGTGCAATCGTGTTATCCACCCTACTCTACGGCCTGGACAGTGTACAGACGATAGGTGAAAAAGCTGCATGCCTTCATGATGCGACATCTGCGTTCAATCATGAGGCTAACCTGGAAGGACAAAGTGACAAATAAGGAAATACTCGAACGGATGGGGCTGGCTGCTATGGAAGATCTTCTGATCAAAAAGAATCTCCGGTGGACTGGACACCTCATGAGGATGTCATCAGACAGGCTACCAAAGCAAATCCTCTATTCTCAACTGTCTTCTAGTTACAGAAAGAGAGGATGCCCTCGTCTCCGGTTCAAGGATACCATCAAGAGAAACCTGAAGTTGAGAGACATTAAGACCGACTCATGGACGCAACTCTCACAGCAGAGAGCTAAATGGAGAGTGGCAGTCAAGTAATGAAAGCAGTCTTTGTCGCATCGCGACCGACAGCATGATGATGATGATGATAGACTTGTGCCAGTGCATACTCATGCCGATTATATAGATCCACACTACTAGACGACCAGACGGGATGGCCGAATGACGTGAGCGTCCGTTGCCCGTTTTGGTAGATCGTGGGATTCGAACCCATGGGTTCGAACCCTGGATGAGTCAAACCAATGACTTAAACATTGATACTTGTCGCTACCTAGCCTGGCGCTCAGCATTAATAGGATAGGGCAAGGACTGTGTAGCTCAATGTCAGGATAATGTGACTATCGTGTCCTGGTGCCAGCGGCCTGATTTCCCAGTGGGGCAGCACTATAAAGTCACCATGAGTGCGCACTGTCACAAGTCGGAACCCATCCTGATATGACCTTAGATGTTGCTAGTACGTAAAACTAACCATACTCATACTTTCTCATCCTCTTTTGCAGTTTGCCATGTGTAATGCAATTCTCAATACCCAATTTGTAATAACTGTATAAAACTGTGTGTGGAGACCTATTCACAGCTAGTTGTTTAGTGTTTGTTAGGGGTTTTATCTCCTGGCAACATCTAAGGTGATATGATATCAGATGTTGCTAGGATGTAAAACAGCAACAAACAAACAAGCACTCTTCATGAATGATTTGGTCATCCTCGATAACTGCCAATGGTCCACTGCGTGGACCCTTGTTTATACCCCTGTCACACTACGAAATTTCGACGTTTGTCATTTTTTGGCGAAACGTTGGTACACGTCGGGAAACGTTTGGGGGATGCTATGCGAACGTCGGTACACTATCCTGGACGTTGACAGTCGCCGGAGGACGGCGGCACGCGTAGTTGGTCGCTAGAGGTTCTTAGCATGTCAAAAAAAAACAACGACCCACCACGCGCGTCAACGCGTGGGTTCCAATATTATGGCGATGTCAGAAGGACGTCGACAGCACTGGAATAATGTTATGCGAATGCTAAGCAGTTGCCGCGCGCGCGTGCGGGTCATCTCCACATGTTGCGCCAAATGGTTGCTTTGTTGTTTTACGTCCTACCAATATCTAAGGTCATATGAGCATGTTGCGCCAAACTTTTTTTTTTGTTTCCTCACTTGTCGACTAACGTTGGCCACGCGCGAATAACGCGCTGCGCTGACGCCAATCTTTTTCCCCAAATCGCCGAAAAGTTGGATGTGTCTCGACGCGTATAAGATATTTTGCGCGCTGTTGGCGCGCCGGCGAGAAGCGTCGTAGTGTGACAGGGCCATGACATGTCAAGTTAAATCGGCAATGTACCTGATATGTATAATTGATACATATATATATATATATCTGAGATATATACGTGATTTATATCTGATATATATATATTTATCTGGTATATACACCTGATATATACTTAATATATGTGCCTGTTATAGACCTCATGTATGAACCTGACATATCTAATAAATATCTGATATATATATACCTGATAAAACATATATATATCCAATACTTGAAAGGCCAGAGATGCAGTTATCACTTATTCGAGCTGGTAACCTGCATCTACATCATTTATGTAGACAGTTATTTGTGAGTTTTCAATGCATTATTTACTCAAATGCTGAAAAGGCATTCCATGATTACATCTAACTCGTACTGTTCACATTAAAGTCACCTAATCCGATATTTAGAATTTCTGCCATATTTTTTTAATATCAATATATTACTTCAGTTCGATTTTTATTTTATTTGAAAAAGGTTAACTTTGAACATTTTCTAAAATGAAAACATACAAAATTAATGTTGGTGTGCCATATATATCCATAACAAGTAAGCCACTAGTTGTTCTAAGTTACAATGCTGTATTTAATAACAATGCATTGCTCATCTTGTGTTTTCTAATTAGTCCGCTATATTTGATTAGATTCCTATGAATATTTATAAAGCACAAAATGTGTAATACATTTTTTCATAAAAGCACCTACTTTGATAACAAAATCGTGTAAAGACTTGGACTTAATTGGTAAATTGTAGTGTAGCCCACAGCGTGTTTAGTTAATAAATCAATGGCTTTGTGTCAAATTCATATCAACACAGTTGACCTTTGAACTTCTCTGCAATCAGATCTATATTTAGATCTACAGGAAGAGTTTGTTTTGCTGCTTCAACAGTCATTGTCTACAAGTCTTTGTGCCAAGTTGTTTTGAGTTCATGACTGCAAATACTAAGTTGTGGATAGGTACAGATGAATAAAATATTATTACCTACTCTATTCATTGTGAGACAGAGGCTGGGAAAGCCAATAGAACACTCGGCCTCATAAGCCGTACTTACACATACATGGATGAAGTCAGTCTGACCAAGCTATGCACATCCCTGGCGAGATGCAAGCTAGAATATGGATATCCAGCATGGGCACCAATGTACAGGAAGGACGGTGAACTTCTCGAGAGAGTACAGAGGTGCGCAACCTGTCTAATACCAACCATGAAGAAATTCTCTTACGAAGACCGTCTACGAGCACGAAACCTGCCAAGCCTATTCTATAGAAGGGCCCGCCGAGACCTAATTGAGATCTACAAACACCTCAGCGGAACATATACAGTAAAAAACTGGTACATCACACTTGAGGCAACACATGGTCTGATAACCAGAGGGCATAATAAGAAGATCGTCAAACCCAGGACTAACAAGCGAGTTCGTCAAAACTTCCTCACTGAAAGAGCTGGGAACAGTTGGAAGAGACTAGCAGCTGATGTAGTGAATGCCCCGTGCTTAAAACTCTTTCAAAGGATGCCTCGATAAGCACTGGGTAAATTACCGTTACAGTCAATGCTCGCCGCACGAAAACTATAATTTCACTAGGTCGATCCCACTTAGACAGGCCAAACCTGCTAACAGGCATTGATGCCTAATTTCTTAAGCAGAAGAGGATAAGTGTAAGTGTAAGTGTAAGTATTAACATATCAAAATCTTGTTTTGTTGCTGCTGGCTTCTTGACAAACAAATTTAATGTAATAGAACCTGTCACTGCTGTAGTGTATCTGATATCCAGCATTTGTATGTACACACCAACATTAATTTTGTATGTTTTCATTTTAGAAAATATTCAAAGTTAACCTTTTCAAATATAATAAAGATCAAACTGAAGTAATGTATTGATCGTACAAAAAATATGGCAGAAACTCTAAATATCGGATTATGTGACTTTAATGTGAACAGTACGACTTGGTCGTAATGCGAAGCATTTCGTTTGATGCGAAGGGAGGGAGAGCGACTCACCCGGCCCTGAGCGACTCACCCCCCCCTCCTGCCACTGCTCACTTCCCCCCGCCCCTGAGCGACTCACCCCCGCCACTGCTCACCTCCCCCCGGCCCTGAGCGACTCACCCCCTCCTGCCTCTGCTCACTTCCCCCCTTACAAGGCCGCCCGCCGACCTCCCTCAGGCACTCAGCCTCCAGCCGCCTTCCAGCTCTCTGCCCTTTTCTTCTTTGGCTACTCCACCTCGGACCTCTGCCCCAGCTCAACCTCAGGATGCCTCGAGGAAAAGGACGTGGACGGAAGGGATCCCGGGCCGCCCCCGGCACCCCGGGGCCCTCTCCAGCACCCGGCCGGGCCGACTCCCCGGCCTACGCCCCGGCGTCCCCCGCGGCGCCCTCGGGCCGCACCTCGGGCCCCGAGATGTCGACACTGCTGGACGCCCTCCAGCGTATGCAGCTCGACCAACAGCACTCCGCCGCCGAGGCGCGCCAGGCGACGGCCGACCTCCACGCCCGGATCGACTCCCTGGAGACCGGGGGGGCCCGCCCGGGGATCCCCTCATCTCCCCCGAGGCGCCAGGCCGCCCCGACGCCTCGGGCACCTACCGCCACCACAGCCCGGCCCCCGCCGCCGCCTCAGGCGACCCTCCCCGGATCCCCGCACCCGGAGTACGAGAGGTACCGTCACCTCTCCAGTCAACCACCACCCGCCACCTCGCCGGCCTACCGCGAGGAGGCCATCCGCCACAGCCCCGCCTCCGCGGCCGACGCCGTCCGGGAGATACTGGCATCCGCCGAGGCGCGCCACTCCGTCAGGCGCCAAGGGATCCCGGCCAACTACATCTTCCCCTCGGACCTGGTGAAACGAGGGGCCGAGAGAAAGCCGGTGAAGAGGGGAGAGGCGACAAAGGACGAATATACCCTCGCCCTCCTCACCCTCATCGACCACCCCGACTTCCCCGCCCACTCCGCCCAGGGACTCCACCACCACCTCCTAGCAGTCTGCCGGGATAACCTCGTCTACCCCTGGGCAACCGTCCGCCGGTATTCAGAGACCCTGTTTACCGCCATCGCGGACGGAACCCTCCCCCAGGGCTGGCATGACCCGGTAGCGCTCAACCTCATGAGACTAGACTGCCTGGCCATGCCCGAGGACCAAGCCACCGCCGCCCCTGCCCGCCTACCCGACCCTCTCCACCGAGGCGCCCACCTCGCCCGACCCCAAGCTGACGCCCGCGCCACCTACGACAGGGAGACCCACGGGGCCCCCTGCCCGGCCTGGAACCGCGCCCCCGCCTCGTGCGATCGGGCCCGCCTCGGGGAGGCCCACGGTGAGGCGGGGGACAGGCGCCGTCACGTCTGCGCATACTGCGCCAATGTGAGGCGCCTCCTGACCATGCACAGCGAGGCCGACTGCATCACGAAGCAAACCCGTGAGCGCCAGACCCCCCCCGCCACCTCGGCGGATTTTTGATCCGCCGGCCTCCCCCCGGCCGGCCCGGGGGGACCCCTCCGGCGCCTCACCCTCACCACTGCCGACAGCCCCGCAAGCCCCGCCGACAACCTCCCAGCGACCATCGACCGCAGCGCCGCCAAGTCCCAGCCGAGGATCATCACCTCGGGCATCACACCTCGGACCGCATCCCAGCCCAGCCTCAGGAGGAACCCTCTGCCGCCGATCCTCACGACACCGCCTTCAACAACATCGCCGCCCAGACCCCGACCACCACCCCATCCAGCCCCGAGGACTTCGCTGCCCCCCTGCTCGACCCTCGTCGGACCTCCTCACCGGATCCCGCCAAGGAGCGGGCCTCCCCCTTTTTGGCCGCCCGCTCCCTGTCGACGCAGGCCCCGGACACTCCCCGCCCCGAGAGGGAGCCTGACCCCCTTGTCGACCTAGGCCCCGGACAATCCCGCCCACACAGGGAACCCGCACCTCACACCTCTCCGGGCCCCGCCTCGGGCGCCCCGCGCCCCCGCCTCGGGCGTGCCTCGAGCCCTCTCCTTACTCTTTGGCGGAGGGCTCCTCGGCCCCCCCTCTACCAACTCTGACACTGCTCCTTATGAGCCCCTCACTATTTATCCTCTGCTCCTCATGAGCCCCTGACTCTTTGCTCCTCGCGAGCCCCCTGCTCCTCATGAGCCCCCTGTATTGCTATGTGCCTCCTCAGCCTGTTTACCTCCTCAGTTACCCTGTTTGTACCTTACCTTGTCATTTATTGTTATGTTCACTGTTTCTCTGTATGTTGCCCGAGGCGTCACAATAAACGCCTCAGTTTTCCCACCTCCGCCTCTGTTCTTCCTTCTCGCGCATCGGTCGTAATGCGAAGCATTTCGTTTGATGCGAGGGGAGGGAGAGCGACTCACCCGGCCCTGAGCGACTCACCCCCCCCTCCTGCCACTGCTCACTTCCCCCCGCCCCTGAGCGACTCACCCCCGCCACTGCTCACCTCCCCCCGGCCCTGAGCGACTCACCCCCTCCTGCCTCTGCTCACTTCCCCCCTTATAAGGCCGCCCGCCGACCTCCCTCAGGCACTCAGCCTCCATCCGCCTTCCAGCTCTCTGCCCTTTTCTTCTCCACCCACCCACCCAACTCTCCCTCCTCTACCCTCCCCCCTCTGCGGCGGAGGGCTCCTCGGCCCCCCCTCTACCAACTCTGACACTGCTCCTTATGAGCCCCTCACTATTTATCCTCTGCTCCTCATGAGCCCCTGACTCTTTGCTCCTCGCGAGCCCCCTGCTCCTCATGAGCCCCCTGTATTGCTATGTGCCTCCTCAGCCTGTTTACCTCCTCAGTTACCCTGTTTGTACCTTACCTTGTCATTTATTGTTATGTTCACTGTTTCTCTGTATGTTGCCCGAGGCGTCACAATAAACGCCTCAGTTTTCCCACCTCCGCCTCTGTTCTTCCTTCTCGCGCATCAGATGTAGTCGTGTAATGCCTATTCAGAATTCGAGTAATTAGTGCATTGAAAACTCACAAATAACTGTAATCCTCATTTATAGCTATGCTTCAAGGAATTAGTGAATAGTCTTTATTCAGAAAAACCTCTCTAACTGCCCACCTCCACAGAATGACCACTCCCCTATATCGATTGCTTTATTTGTGTCCCAAACGATCGCCAATACAATACCATTTTAACGAAAAGAAAACCTCTGTAAACCGACCAACTCCCTAAATGGACCATTTAAAGTAGGTACCATGGTCGGTAGATTTAGAGAGGTTTTACTGTAGCCTACATAATAATCTTGATGAATTTAAATCTGTCTTAAAGACTCCTGTTTAACGTTTTTTTGTTGTTTTGTCAGTGAAATGAAATTACTCCCTCCTTCAATTATTGTAACTAATTTGTAAATATGACATGTCATAGTTTTACTGTTCAGTGCCATAAAATGACTCATGCTCATTGTGGGCGCTCTAATAAATGTACATCTTCTTCTATAGACCTATTTTATATGACGTCAGCATAGGTATCTAGGTTAGTGCGTGAACCTTTTGGCTGCAGGACGACACACTGTCATACTGCAAACTCAATGGCTATGAGCAATCTCCATACAGAAAAAGTGAAATATCTCTAAAACCACACCACTTAGAAACAAACTGCTTGGAGCACATATAGAAAACATATTCAAGGAATGGATTATATTAAATTTATAAGGTAGGGGTTCTGCATTTCTATTAATTTTGAATGAAATAGACGTTTTGCACTGCGCATACTGGCAAACTCAATGCATTGTCAATGGTCGTGAGCAATCTTCATTCAGAAAAAGTGAAATATCTCTAAAACCACACCACCTAGAAACAAACCGCTGGGAACACATATAGTAAACATATTCAACAAACAGATTATAATAAATTTATATGGTTAGGGTTCTGCATTTCTATTAATTTTGAATAAAATAAACGTTTTGCACTGCGCGTACCAGCAAACTAAATGGCAGTGTGCCAAGCTGCGCGCATACACAATGTTTATAAACATTGAAAGGGGTCTATATCAATGCTCTTATCACTCCACGATGTTGGTTGGTTGTTGGAGTTTTTCGTCCTGGCAACATGTAAGGTCCCGTCCTGATATGACCTTAGATGTTGCTAGGATGTAAAACAACAACAAACAACCATCTACGGTCATACCAAGACGGTCTTGTGACAGTGCGCACTCACGGTGACTTTATAGTGCTGCCCCACTGGGAGACCAGGCTGCCAGCACCATTTATCTGATATCCCACTCACTCACATTATCCTGACACTGATCCAACCAGTCCTTACACTATCCTAATAATGCGGAGTGCCAAGCTAGGAAGCGACAAGTGTCAATTTGATAAGTCATTGGTTTGACCCGACCAGGGTTCGAACCCATCGGTTCGAATCCCACCATCTACCACAGCGCTCAACTCATTCGGTCAGCCCGTCTGGTCTAATCAGCAGCTACACGACCCGCTACAGCTGATAAGCATTCTGACGCAGACAAGGCAGGGGGACACGTTGGTCTGCGTCACTTCTTCTGTGTGTTTACAGTAAATGGATTGTAAACATCCTCTCAACACAAGGCTCAGTTTCGAACCGACGTGACGTGATGTTTGATTCATTCAGACGTGCCGAGGAGACTGGCCTCTAGTCACCGACTCATTCACGGTAAGTTACTACTTTGGTTGTTGGAGTTTCACGTCCTGGCAACATATAATGTCATATCAGAACGGATAGGCCTACCGACCTGTGACAGTGCACACTCATTGAAACTTTATAGTGGGAAATCATGCCGCTGGCACCACTACCCAACATCCCACTCAGTCACATCAGGGAGCCTAGGTGGTGTAATGGTTAGCACACTGGCCCGGAATGCAAAGAGATGTGGGTTCGAGTCCCGCTCTAGTGGCGGTATAAATTTCCCGTTTTCATCGCCCCCCCGCACGACAATATGTATGTACATATATATGTGTTTATATTTGTATATTTATATATGCATATGTGTATATATGGCCATATATATGTATGTATATATATATATATATGTATATATATTACTTAATCTATTAAGTATTACATGAAGATAAAGCGACTCATATATTTGCTTTGAAAATAGTATGCATTAGTCAGACTATGCAGCTTTAGTACAGAACTAGAATCAATATTCATTTTATTACAAGAAATGTAAGCACTTTCTATCCACTAATCGATACAAACCAGAGAGATAACTGTGATCTATTTGGATGTATATAACACACAGATGACATGAGGAAAGGGGGAGGCATAAGGCAACAAAATCACGATAGTGTGTTGGATTTTTGGTTTGGTTTTCTCGCTTGTAATTAGGAATTGAGTGGACGATGACTGGTAGCGATTCCTGGCATGGAACACCCATGGCAGCTCAATAGTGGTGCCACCATTGATATACCATGCCACCAACACCGTGACCCAATTACCCTACTCAGTCACATTATCCTGACGCTGATCCAACCAGCTGCTATCCTGGCACTACCAAGTAACATGCAAGGTAAATAACGAGTATAGCAATGTTTTATGACATGAGACTTTGGTTTATTTAACTCAGGCTGGAAATAACCCCCACAACCTTTCGTGGGTGATGTGGACACCCTAGCTGCTAGGCTATTTCACCCGGTCATATCGTTCAACGACACTGATGATGCCGCAGTACTCTAATCAACACAGCTTCTCCGAATATGCTGACAAACCGGAAGTTGAGTTGGAAGTTAAACCGGAAGTAGATTCAATCGTTAGTGGGGCAGTGGCCTTCTCACCACTAAAGGAGGGCGTGTACCAACTTGACACAAACTATTTTGCTGCTGTCAGTGATGATACTGTTGACTCCTCAACTGCTGTCAGTGATGATAGCCTTGACTCCTGTGCTGCTGTCAGTGATCATACCGTTGCCTCCTCAACCACTGTCAGTGATGATACCCTTGACTTCTCTGCTGCTGTCAGTGATGATACTGTGGACTCCTCTGGTGCTGTCAGTGATGATGACATTGACTCCTCCGCCACTGTCATTAGACATTCTGTAGGCTTGTCCACTGGTGTCAATGCTGATAATGTAGACTCGCCTACTTCTGTCAGTGTTGGTGTCATTGACTCATCTATTGATGACGACATCGACCCACCTACTGTTGTCTGTGATGATGTTGTCAACTCATCTACTGCTATCAGTGATTATATCACTGGCTCGTCTACTGCTGTCAGTGATGATTATATCGACTTGTCTACTTCTGTAAGTGATGATGCTTTTGACTCATCTACTGCTGTCAGTGATGACATCACTGACGTGTCTACTGCTGTCAGTGATGATTATATCCACTCATCTACTGCTGTCAGTGATGATTATATGCACTCATCTACTGCTGTCAGTGATGATTATATCCACTCATCTACTGCTGGCTGCGATAACATCAATGGTTCATCTACTGCTGTCAGTGATTATTTCACTGGCTCCTCTACTGCTGTCCGTGATGATTATATCCACTCATCTACTGCTGGCTGTGATGGTACCGCAAACTCGTCTACTCCTGTCTGTGTCGATGCTGTTAACTCATCTACTGCTGGCTGTGATGACATTGACTCATCTACTACTCAGTCTACTGTTAGTGATGATAACATCACCTCATCTACTGCTGTCTGTGACGATGCCGCCGACCCATCTCCTGCTGTCAGTGATGATGCCATTGGCTCGTGTACTGCTGTCTGTGATGATGTTGTCAACTCATGTACTCCTGTCAGTGATGATGATGTTGATTCGTCTACTACTGTCAGCGATGATGACATCGACTCTTCCACTGCTGTCAGTGGTGATGATGTTGACAGTGCGACATGTGACTCCACATTGCACAGCAGAGCCAGGCGTGTTGTGTCGGATGGCAGCATTCAGAGGAGGGTGACGTCATCAATGATTCAACGACCGGAACTGGTATGCTTTCTAGTACATTAGTATATTCTATCTACAGGGATTAATTACTAACTTATTATAGAATGATTAAGAAAACAATTTGTAAATGACCATGTTTGAAAATATGTACAATCTAATTGATTGATTATCGCTTTTTCGACCTTAAAGCTGCACAGTCTGATAAAAACATCAAATTTTTAAAACCAAAAGAATTATCTAGATTTGATTCTACATATTCAATTTAGATACTGGTACACTTACCAAACATGTTCCACCACATAGATGCGAATACTGAGGCAATTTAGTAGAAACTGTTACCGTAGAAGCCTACAGTGTAGGAGTTTTGGCAAGCTTGCAAACATTAATGTTGCATGTTTGCTTATCAAACATCGCCAAAGGTAGCCATTTAAAATCAAATGTATTTCAAACTGAAGTAAGGTATATTATAACAATCAATAAATACATTTATCTCAGAAAAAATAGAGAAACTCAAAACCAGCGAACTATACAACTTGAATACTGGATGTTCTTTAATTGCAACTGTTGATAATTAATACAGTTAAACTGATTAATAATTAATATTCGTGACCAGTGACCCCTGTGATCAGTGAAACCCTCTTACATGTGAATCATTTTTCAACGCCATTTTTATATATGTGTAACAGTACCTGTGTAATGAAATGACCCCTGCTATTTAGGACAATATTGGTCTAGATGCAGGGTTGTCCTTTGAAGTCATTATGATATTTGGTGTGATTGTATGGTCAATAATTACGGTGGCCACACCAGGGGTTCTGTAGTTGAAACCAACTTGTGACCTAGATTTCCATCTTATCCTGTGATAAATTAGGTCATGCTATAAAGGCGCTGGACATTAGTAGTGTAGAACAAGAAGGTCACGAGAGGTCACAAGAATAAAATGTTGTTACGCTCTTCTGGCTCTTGTCTTCACTGGCATATTCCCGTTTACGTAGTGACATGTTCTATTAAATTGACGTTATGTTCCTTCTACGCATTGCCAAATGATTTATAACACCCCAAGTATCAAATGCGAAATGTAGGATGAAATCTTGCTACATTTTTATGCTTTTGAAACTGCGCTACTTTAAACTTCCCACAGGTGAACAGAATTGAAGCCTTCACAAGTGCATGCCTGCATCCGGATTTACAGACAGATTCCATCATTAAAGAAACTATAGAAAAGGAGAGGATCTTTGTCAGTCGCCTCTTGTTATTACAGGTGGGTATCCACAAGACATTGTTTGTGTTATAATTTCTATGTCACATGAGTAATTCACAGGGTGGAGCAGGAGTCCCCTCCATACCGTGACCACCTAATCCTGGCGCCACCTACCGTCAAATATATCATTCTCCCCTGGCCCTAGCGGCCATTGCATTTGTGGACACAGCACACAACGCCGGCCTCGCGTGCGCGAGATGTGGAATTTGGTTCCCAGTCGAGTCAAACTAATGACTTATACAAATTTATACTTGTCGCTTCCCAGTCTGGCGCTCTGCATTAATATGAAAGTTCAAGGACTGGTTAGCTCAGTGTCAGGATAATGTTACTGAGTTGGATATCGTGTCATGGTGCTGGCAGACTGATTTCCCAGTGGGGCAATACTATAAAGTCGTCATGAGTGGTGCACTGTCACAAGTCGGTACCCATCCTGATATTACCTTAGATGTGGCCAGGACATACAACTCCAACAGCCAATCTCGAAATCCTGGAGGACCTCTGGTTAGCCCTCCAAGGGCCATATGTATTAACAACTTTTTATCGGCTCTGGTGTTAAGGGCCACTGCCAGGTTAGCTAATGCCATTGTTGCTAAATGGGTCACAGGGTATCTATGGGTGCAAAGAGCGGTGGTGCTAGCTAAAATAGCAGTTATTTATAGGTTTGGGGTATCCCTCTGAGGCTGTACCCGGAGGCAGCAATTTGTTTTGTTTATATTCGACAGTATGGATATCGCCGCCAATGTTGCTGCGGCGTTAATATCGCTTCAATTTTAGGGTTAATTTGATGAAATTTCACTTATTGAGTATGTAATTCTGTTAAATATGATAGCATTGAATAGATTTGGCTCTAATATATCGCCACCGCATAGGCGGCGGCGGCGATTTGTTTTGTTTAGATTTGACAGTATGAATATCGCTGCCGATATAGGAGCTGCGTTAATATTGCTTCGATTTTGGGGTTTATTTGACTAATTTTCACTTGTTTAGTTTCTTATTCTGTTAAATATGATAGCATTGAATAGATGTGGGCCTAATCGGTACCTAACACCACCCTTAAACCTGGTACGGAGTGGTGTTAGCATAGCCGACCTTAAACTTGCGGTGTTTCCGTAACACTGCTCCATACATACCAACTTTTCGGCGCGAAACTGGAAATCCGGCCCAAAACGCGTTTTGGTTTGCTAACACTGCGTCATGCATACGGCCCCAGGAGGGAAACTCCTCACCTCCTCCAGCGTCTGTCCTGCTCGCTCGCATCATATAACAGCAGTTCTTTAGTGAACCAACACCAAAGACAATGTATGACAAGAAGCGGCACTCAGGGCTTTCCCGTGAAATACAGCAAACAAGGTAATTGGACAGGTCCCCATGCCTAGCCTGACTGCTGTACCATTGAAACAAGGGGACAAGTTCCCTATCCCATCCTGACTGCTGTACCATGAAAAACAATGTATGACAATTATAGTGTGTTATCTCCTAATATGAATAAGGAAAACAATATTATAGTAAAGTTCAAACATACTTCAACCACTTTAATCTGTGCCATACATAAATAAAATTTGTGATTACATCTGAGTAAGAAAAGTACTACTACACCTGATCAAAGACAGTGGATCTGGTTTACCGTGGCATGGCGCCACTGCATGATTATTTTCAGAGATTTCTATATGAAAGCACTGAGTGGTGTAGCTTGTTGTACATTGTCTTTGCCAACACCAGCCAGATTCTTGGCGCGCTCCAAATATGAAGTTTCTGTCCGTTTGTAACTCAGTGGAAAGTTATAGTTTTGTGATTAGAGGCTACCAATTCAAAAATCGGGAGTTTGATTTAGATAAGTCGGCCTTTAATTCCCTTTCCAGAAGAACGGCGAAAAACATTTTGACTAGTTTAAAGTGCCGATAGTTTTGCGGTACTTCCATAATTATCGACACAGGACACGAATCGGTATATAGTGGGTATTTATATAGTTCTCGTTTATATCAGATGATATTCTTTGTTGCTTAGAGTCATTTCTTGGCCGAATGTCTAGTGTATTGTCCCAGTGCTCAACCGTAGTTCTTACAGATGGGTGGGTGGGATGGCTGAGAAAGAAAACACGGTAGACTTGCAGTAACCACTCGGCAGGTTCGGGCTCACTGGCGAAGGTGAGCTACTCGGTTGCAAAGACCCTATAATACTAAGACGGCTCACTCCCTATCTCTCCCATGGTAATGTAAATTTTGCAGTGCCACCTTGTGGTGGGTTTGATCAGCCCGGCTGCTGGTTGGTGTTTCACATGTAAAGACATACAACTATATTATACATGAGATAGGTAAGTATGAATACACATCAGTATGAAATTGCTATGAACAGATACACATCATTATCATCATCATCATCATCATCGCCATCATCACACATCTTTCACATTGTGTGATGATTACTATTATACAATATAGCATCTGTTTAACCCAGAGAACAGCCAGCGCACCAAGTGGTGGGTTTGATTATTGTGATTACACTGTACAGGCTGAGTGAGCCGTCTTAGTATTATAGGGTCTTTGCCGGTTGTCAAATCGGTAGTGCAGGCCCGAACCGCCAGGCGGCAGTGGCGGCGTTGTAGTTAGGGAAATAGAATATAGGTGGCGCCAGTATCGGCGGCCATTGAGTTCAGGCTTAAGCGTGCGATTCGGTCCCGCGCCCCAAATTACCCATGTTGCCGACGCAACATGAACAATTTGGTATATATATATATACGGTTGATATCATTATTATAGTTTCACGTGCCGTATCATGAATGGCTAATTTAATTTCTGTTTTCACTTCAATTCTTCAAAATCTCGACAGTGTAACATTTGTAATGAAAATTACTCCAAAGGAAAGTAAACTAGATTACAATGATCGACCTACTATATTTATTTATGAATATGGCAGATACTCAAAACGATTGAATTGTGCATCTTTATTTAAACATCAAGGGCCTGTCACACTACGATCTATCGCGTTAGTGTATGCCGGCGTATGTGGTTTTCGACCCATACGTCATCATACGATGTCATAGGTTACACATAGGTTGGGCATGCGCTGTATACACTCGTCATAGGTCATCATAGGTCAGTGTAGGTTGAGCCGCTGAAAAGGTTTTGTGCATGTTTAAAATCTTGAACTTATGCTGGCGTGTGGCTCATAGGTTTCTCATACGCTAGACGTACGCCGGCATAGGTTACGCATAAGTTAGACATACATCGGCATAGGTTAGGCGTATGTTGAACAGGCGCCCTCAGCATATCTCTGGCATATATAGCGTATGCCTAGCTTACGTCTAACATGCCTCTAGGGTATGCTGGCATACCCCTAGCGTATTGCTAGCATACGGCGAGCAGATGCCCAGCGTGTTGGCTGTCTGTCACACTACGACGTATGGCCTTAGGATATGCCGAGCTATGCACATTTTGACCAACACGTCGGCATATGGCGTCATATGTTACATATAGGTTGGGCATAGGTCCAGTACGCTCGGCATAGGTCGGCATAGGTCGGCGTAAGTCGGCGTAAGTCGGCTTATCTCGACCTATAACAATTTTCAAATTATTTCGCGATGTTATGCATACGCCGCCGCCATACGCCGTAGTGTGACAGGCTCAGCTAGCAGGTGCTTTAAAAAAATACATTGTACTCTTTACAACTGCAGCACGTGAAGCAGATTATGCAGCGTACAAACTCCGAGCGCGCCTATGCCGACCAGCACGACCTGGACAACCTATTTCCACAACTCAGTCAAGTCATCGCACTACACAAGGATCACATACTGTCAGCACTCGAACAGGAGGTTGCCAGAGCCGAAAGCGGGTACAGATGCATTATGGTTATTCACCTTTCACTGGCAGTGACACCACAACATGCATATACTTCCAAATATAAGCTGAACTATGTATTTAGAATCATACAAGAAAATAGATGCATAAACACTGTGACCAGACGGGATGGTCGAATGAGTTGAGCGTCCGTCTCCCGTTTTGGTAGATCGTGGGATTCGAACCCAAGGGTTTGAACCCTGATCGAGTTAAACCAATGACTTACAAATTGATGATTGTCGCTTCTTAGCCAGGTGCTCGTCATTATTAGGATAGGACAATGACTCCTCATCCTCCTCTTCTTCTTCTTCTTCTGTAAAGTCTAACAGGTTAGCTGCATTAATGACAGGGCTCATCTGTTTCAGGGTCTCTCCGGTGCGGGCTTCTCTTCACCTTAGCCGGATCTTTAAGAATGCCGGCAAGTTCCTCCTCTTCCTCCTCTTCCCCCTCTTCTTCCTCTTCCTCCTCTTCCTCTTCCTCTTCTGCCCCATTTTCTCCTCATCTTCTTCTTTTTCTTCTTCTTCCTGTTCTTCCCCTTCTTCCTGACCTTCCTGTTCTTCCTGTTCTTCTTCTTCTTCTGTTTCAGGCTCTCTCCGCTACGGGCTCCTCTTCACCTTGGCATGATCTTTAAGAATGCCGGCAAGTTCCGCCTCTTCCCCCCTTCTTCCTCTTCCTCATATTCCTCCTCCTCTTCTTCCTCCTCCTCCTCCTTCTCTTCCTGTTCTTCCCGTTCTTCCTATTCTTTCTCTTCCCCTTCCTCCTCCTCTTCGTCTTCCTCCTCCTCTTCTTC
Source organism: Branchipolynoe longqiensis (assembly GCA_030323885.1). Classification (NCBI taxonomy): domain Eukaryota; kingdom Metazoa; phylum Annelida; class Polychaeta; order Phyllodocida; family Polynoidae; genus Branchipolynoe; species Branchipolynoe longqiensis. The sequence goes on along the minus strand of CM059186.1, from coordinate 174,702,405 downwards.
CTATTCCTCCTATTCCTATTCGTCCTCTTCTTCCTCTTCTTCCTCTTCGTCCTCTTCTTCCTCTTCTTCCTCTTCTTCTTCTGTTAAGTCTAACACGGTGGCTGCATTACTGAGAGGGCTCATCTGTTTCAGGGTCTCCCCGCTACGGGCTCCTCTTCACCTTGGCCGGATCTTTAAGAATGCTGGCAAGTTCCTGCTGCTGCACATGAACCTGGCCTGCAAGCAGCGCCAGTCAACTCGCATCATCAGGAAACTAGTCAACGAGCACAGGCACCTCAAGCACAGCATCAACCAACTGCTGGTTTGTTTGTTTGTGTTTTACTTCTGGGAATCATCTAACCAAACAAACAGGTCTCGCCTGCTGAAGGTTGGGAGTTCGATTCCTGGTCGAGTCAAACCAATGACTTATACAATTTATACATGTTGCTTCCTAGCCTGGGGCTCGGCATTATTAGAATAGGGAAAGGACTGGTTAGCTCAGTGTCAGGATAATCTGACTGAGTTGGATATTGGGTTATGGTGCCAATGGCCTGATTTCCCCAGTGGGGAGGCATTATAAAGTCGCCATGAGTGCGCACCATCACAAGTCAGTATCCCCCCTGATTTGACTTTAGATGTTGCCAGGACGTAAAACTCCAACAACCAACCATCTAACCAAACGTCCAACTAATTAACCGATTGTAGAACTAAATAGCTCACAGAGGATAGCGAGATGTAGGAAAGTACGTAGAAACAGACAAAGAATGCATGCAGTAGATAGCTACACAACAACTGAAAGTGACAAAACAAGAGGAACACCAAATCTATTTACTGTCTAGTCGCAAACACAAGTCATTATACTTAATCATTATGGGCGGCATAAAAATATCAATCAATCAATAGTTCCATCCTCTAGTCGAGGGTTGGATGCAATGGTTCTCCACTTGTCCCGATGTTGTGCTGTTCTGATAGACTGTGAATAATTCAAGCCTGTCCACTGTGAAATATTTGTAAACCATGATGTTCTTGGTCTCCCTCTCCCTCTGCTGCCATTCACCTTCCCTTCCAACAATGTATGGTATATTGAACTCTGACGAATGATGTGGCCAAAATATACCCTCACAATAAAAACCTACCCATCGAACGCCATACCAGAAGTGGTGCCGAATTGTGACAGCAGAGACTCATGATGACTTAATAGTGCTGCCTCACTGGAAGCAGGTTAGGTTGTGACAAGTATCAATTCAATGTTATATTAAATTGACTTGCTATCCCCTTTTAGTTGGTTGTTGAGGTTTTACATCATGGCAACATCTAAGGTCATATCAGGATGGGTACCGAATTGTGACACTGCACACTCATGGCGACTTTATAGTGCTGCCCAACTGGGAGACCAGGCCGTCAGCACCATGACCTGATATCCCATTCAGTAACATTATCCTTATACTGAGCAAACCAGTCTTTGCCCTATCCTATTAATGCTGAGCGCAATTTTGTAAGTCATTGGTTTGACTACTGCAATTGAACTCCCGATCCCCCGCACGGGAAGCATGCGCTCTACCGATTCGGAAACCGAGTCAAGAGCCATTGCCTTCTATGCAGCAACAAATGCTTAATAAGTGCACCAGTATCTAAGTTAAACATGTAGTATCAAATCTAGATACTGGTAAGTGGTTTGGTTTCGAAAATGTTATGCTTTCATCGGACTATGCAGCTTTGAAAAAACTGTATACATGCCTAGTCAGGCACTCTAGCCAGGCACTCTAGCCAGGCACTCTGTACGTGTATTAACAGGGACAGAGGAATGAAGAAGACCAGTGATCCGTGACTGATACTTGGCATGCTTTATTAATAGATGTAATTAAAGGATCACCTACTGCCTTCTTACAGGACGCTCTGCGTGCTGATCAAGTAAACCTTGAAATACTCTTAGCGGAACCTCGAACGAGGCTGTATAATTTCAAACTGCTGTTCGAAAGTGAGTATTATTATATTATTATTTTATTATACTATTATGCTATTATATTTGTATACTATTACACTATTACACAATTACACTGCTACGTTATTATTGCAACCACCGGTCCACAACTGGTTCATCAAAGGCTGTGGTATGTGCTGTCCTGTCTGTGGGAAGGTGCATATAAAATACCCCTTGCTGCTTATCGGAAGGAATAACCTATGTGGTGGCAGCAGGTTTCCTCCAAAGAAATATGTCAGAATGACCATATGTTTGACGTCTAATAGCCAATGATGAAAATCAATGCACTCTAGAGGCGGAGTTAAATAAAACAAACTTTCCTTTTTGCTTATCCTACCTGTGAGGAGACATCAATACAGTCGGTATGCCTTACTATTACAACTGGTACTGGATGCAGATAATGGTTGCATGATTCAATTAGCATTTTTCTTGGTCATTTGTTGTTAGTAAATGCTTTATTAATTCACGCAGGTGTTACAGGGTGACGGTTATACTTTGGTGGATAATATCGCTGCATGTGTCCTGCTAAGGGGTCATCCAAAGTTGTCAGCATTTTCACGGTCGTACAAAGCGTATGATAGGGGGGATGACAGTAAAGTACGACTTTTATCATTTAATAAAAATTTGAATTCTTAAAAAAAGTTTTTTTAAATTGGTTATGAACATTAGACAACCACATCTGGTCATCATACATTAGTTGATTAAGCTGGGAATTTCCAGTCATGGACAATTGGTCTTTTTCATTCCACAGCTCCTTGCCCTACATTAGGAATGACAAACGCCAGGCTAGGTAGCAATAAGTATCAAGTTTTAAACCAGGCTTTAAACCTGGGCATTTGAATCCCAAGACCTACGAAATAGCAAAATAGCAAAATAGTGAAATAGCCAATGGTAGAAAGGAAATGTGAACACTTATTTGTCTCTCATTTTTGCTTGAGTCCAAGTAAATAAGCAACACAAGGAATAATTAGTAGCATGTGGTGAATATGGGGTCAAATTTCCGTGAATCATCAGCCCATGCTTTTTCTAATCTATTCTTGAATGAATTTATTGATTCGGCATCAATAACATTTTGTGACATATATTTAAGATCCTGTTTGAGAAACTGTGTTGCCTTAACTTTGAAATGGCTCTGGGTTTTACTAGTTTGACAGTATGGCCCAGACTGCCTTCTCTTTTATTCAAGGTGAAAAATTGGTTCATATCTATTTTATCAAAACCTTTCATAATTTTAAATACTTCAATTATGTCACTTCCTTTCCTTTTGTAGGAAAGGGTAGGAAGTTTCAATTCCCTAAGCCTTAGTTCATAGAGTAAATCTTTTATAACTGCAACTAATTTTGTTGCACATCTCTGAACCTTTCCGATCTCCAGAATATCTTTCCGAAAAATTGGGCTCCAAATTTGTGGACAGTATTCCAAAATTGGCCTAACAAGAGGGGAGGTGAGCGCTCAACTCATTCGGCCACCCTGTCTGGGCCTGTAGTAAAATGTTGACGTGTACTCCCTGGAGGGGGGGGGGGGGAGGGAGGGGGGGCGGGGTTGGAAAAGTAGTACTCTATGTACTACCTTAAAAGTGTTGACAATTTTGGATGGCCCCTAAGATTAATCGACTCAGTTAACTGTGTATCTTGATGGCTCTGTTATCACAATACTGTGAAGGCTACATCAAACAGCTGAACAAGTTGGAGAGCGGGTGTGAAGATCTCAAAAGCGCTGAAGGTGAGGTTTCAACCACTAAATTTATATTTACATGTTTTAGTTTTTCTTGTAATTGTGAGCTTTTGACTTCTTAAGTATCTCTCGACAAATAGGCACATTTTAAAAACATTATATCATCTAATTTTATTAATTAATTTTCATAATAACATTTAACATTAAATCTACATCCTAGCAACATTATAAGGTCATATCATGACGGTTACCGACTTGTGACAGTGAACACTCATGGCAACTGAGTGGGAGACTAGGCCACCAGCACAATGACTTGATATCCCACTCAGTCACATTATCCTAACAGGGAGGAAACCAGTCCTTGCCCTATCCGAATCATGCCAAGCACCTGGCTAGGAAGTGATGAGTATTAATTTTTAAATCATTACAGTTAAAGTTGCATAGCCCGATGAAAACATCAAATTTTCAAAACAAAAACAGTGATCTAGATTTGATTCTACATATCTAACTTAGATAACGGTGCACTTATTAAACATTTGTCGCCACAGAGAGAGCAATACTGAGGTGATTGAATAGAATATGTTGCTGCAGAAGGCTATGGTGTCAGAGTTTTGGCGTGCTTGCAAAAATTGGTCGTAATGCTCTTCGGGGCCCCTTCCCTAACATGACATTGACACTCTCCTCATTATTTGCCTCATGCACTTTATTACCTTTGTACATTCTCCTTTGCCCCCCTCATTGTACATTGCCCCCCCACTTTACATTAATAAAGTGTGCTTTTCTCCACCCCTGCCTTGACTTCCTCCTTCGCTGCGTATCAATTTAGCATGCTTGCACTTTAAATATCTCGAAAATTAGCCACTTAAAATAAAAGTTCAAGCTGGAATAAGGTACACAATAACGATCAACCTAATGCATTTATCTCAGAAAATGTCAGAAACTTAAAACCATCGGACTTTGCAACTTTAATAGCACATAAGACATGGAAGCAGGAGTGGAGGATATGGCTTTATTCTGGGCAGCCCCCTGGGGGCATTACATTTTTGCGGTGTGGCCGTCCGAAAGCTGTAGGGATGAAGGTCATGTGGTGATCGGAGTGGTGAGGGATGTTAGTGAGGTGAGGGGAGATGAGACATATGAGCAATGCAGTTTAATTCAATAAATGACAGAGCAACTAGTGGTTGGCAAGAGTTACTTAATTATTAAGAGCAATAATTATATGTATAGATTTAATGTTAAATGTTATTATGAAAATTAATAAATAAAATGACATGATATAATGTTTTTTAAATCGGTGGGAGTGGGTGGGTGGAGAAAAAGGGAGGTTAGTGTCCAGTCCGATGTCGGAAGGCAGAGTGACCAGGTGAGGTGAGGAGCTGGTGGGTCCCAGCTTGAGTGGTTTGTGATTGGCTGTTGAGAGAGGGTGTGTGAGAGGTGATGATGAATAAGAGGAGTGGAAGTCGGGGGCGCGGGTAGAGAGGCCTTGGTCAAGGTTGTGTCCCCTCCCCAGTGACCCCCCGAACCCCCGGTGAGGGGGAGAGAGAGGGGGAGAAGGGCCCCCCAATGGGTTCGCTGCCTCGTGTGCCCTGTAATGACCCCGAATGAGCACAAGCTCATTCCACACCATTGGTTTGACTCAACCAGGGTTCAAACCCGTGGGTTCGAATCCCACGATCTACTATAGCGGTATCTCTTTAGCCACATACTTATAAGGCAGTTGGATAACTTTAGAAAACATTAATATAAAATTTATTTATACACTGCATTATATGATGAAGGTTTTAAATGTCTGACAAATCAATGAATGTGTATATTTAATAGTTAAATCTAAGTATATTAACATTGAGCTATTATGCTAATGCAACTTTGTCGTTCCATTTACTCCGACTAACATAGTCAAATAACTTTCAACACAATTAATCCTAAATGTATTTGTATTCTACATAATATATCGTTAGATTCAGATTTTTGATAAATTCAATTAAAGTTGCTGGTTATACCTCACCCAGATACAAACGAATCCAGCATCAAAAGCTCCCCAAACATACCTTTGCTTAGTTTGTTCAGTTCATGCCACTGAACACGTGGGAACAGAGTTGAGGTCTGTGGGGTATGAATGACATCATAGGTGGGATTCCCTCATCACATGACCTAGAGGGGTTCCCCACACACAGGGGAAGTCATGGCAACCACCAAGATGGCAGCCACAGAAAGCTCTCAATTCAACTTTTAAAGTCTATTAATCTACATGATTTAATCAATTATTCACACAAAAAGTAGCTGGTTATGATAAATAATCATTTGAACTATATATTTCTCATTTTAGATTGCAATTTCTAACATTTCTTTCTCTATATGGTTGTCTAAAAGTGTCAGTGCTGCTGGACTAAATAAAACACAACAGAAGCAACCAATGTCAGCACTCTCTCCCCACATATGTACTTGCATAAACTGAAAACTGGCAAACGTATGCTTGGAGAGCATTTGTTGGAGTATGGGTAGTGTGTCAGCGACCTATACCTGGTCTCTTTAATGGACATATTTGTAAAGTTCTTAATTAATGTATGCCTATTCTGAATGTTTGTACTCTTGGAGTTGAGCAGTAAATGAGGGGAATTATTTACTTCAGATGCCCACACCATCATAGCAGATGTTCTGAATCAGATAGACCATACAATACGAAAGGAGGTGAGTCTGCTTATGCATAGTATTTAACTGTATGCCTGAATCACTGCTTAATCACAATAACTGCCTAATGCCAAGTACACACCTACCGTTTATGATTCGCGCACTAAAACTCGCGACTCGACGCGACCCACTTAAAACTGAAAACGGGCCGATTCATTTTTCGAATCGCGAATCGCAATCGTAATCGGCCCGTTTTAGCCCTAAAACTGAGTTTTTAGTCGTGAATCGCAATCGGTAGGTGTGCTAGGGGAGTGCACACCTACCGACTTTTGGGCAGTTTTAGATCGTAAACGGTAGGTGGGTGCGGATGAACGGTAGGTGTGTACCTGGCATAAGTAATCAGCTATAGTTGGTTGGTTGTTGGAGTTTTACGTCCTGGCAACATCTAATGTCATATCAGGACGGGTACAGACTTGTGACAGTCCACACTCATGGCGACTTTATAGTGCTGCCCCACTGAGAAATCAATCTGCTGGCACCATGACCCGATACTTGTGACTAACTAGCCTGGTGCTGGACATTACTAGGAAAAGGAAAAGACTAGAATGCTCAGTATTAGGATAATGTGGCTGGCATATTATGAGTTATATGACCATAGATGTTGCTAGGATGTAAAAGCCTAACAAACAGACAATCCAATAAGAGGACACCTGCTATCTAAGGACAATCTTGCTCTTTATGCAGAGTTGTTATTGAAGACAGGTGCCACTAGGTGCACATAAACCACATATGTCCATTTATCTTTCATATTTCTGCGAATATAAGTCAACTTCGAATATAAGTTGTGGGATATTTTTGAAAGAAATACCTGGAATTAGGCCTAACCCGACTATAGGTCGAGCTTCTTTTATTTACTGACAAATTATACTTCATTCATATACATGCGCAAATATTCAACAAGATGACAACACCACTGGTCACTCAAAAACCTTCAAACTCAGACTCGTCATCAGACTCCTGCAGTAACTGCAGTAGCTGCTCATGACTAAGAGCGTCACTGTAACATTCATCACCAGCATCAATGTCAATGTCCTCATAGTCATAATCACTGACTGAGTCACGCTCATCTTGCTACAAGGTGTTGTCGTGGGTGCCATCCATGCTCCCTCGGGGGTATCACAACTATATGACAACCTTAGAATAGGAGACCTTTTTGGTGGTAAATTAACTTGACTTATATTTGTGTATATAGGGTGCATGATAACCAGATAACAAGCGACATACTAACAGTATTGTATATAAATTCACAGGAGATGCAAGAGATTCTGCTGCAACTGCGCGCAAAATTCCGCCATTTGCAAATCGAAATCATGAGGCCTGGCAGAGAGTTAATCGATACAGCAGAGATGGAGGTGTTTAACCCGAGGAACGGCACCTACCAACACTGTCAGGTTTACCTGGTGAGTTTATAGGGGCAGTCACGTGACCAAACACATCTCTACATACTCACAATTATCACAATCAAATAAGGCCAGTCACACTTTGTATATGGGTCAATCTCTGAAACTGGGCACTAAAGTGTGACATGGAAACCGAAAGTGAAAAACCTTTCAAATAATAGCAAAAACATTCCAAATAATAGCAGAATCCATGTTCATATGATGTTGTGCATACAAGCTTTTGATTTTGATGTTATGCAAATTGAGAAATATGTTAATATCATTTGCACAACATGGAAATCAAAGACACATTCAAAACATCATTTTAACATACACAACAAAGACAAACAAGATGTTATTGCCTTGAAGCAAACAAGATTATATCCTAACAAGGAAACGGTTGAAAAAAAAGTTGACAAAATGTTGAGAAAAAGTTGAAAAAGAAGTTTGGGTAAATGTATGGTGTCAATGCATAAATTTTCAAATCTTCAATTTCCCTAAATATAATGCAAGCATAAATTGTGTGGGAATGACTAAATATAGACTGTATATACTCGTATATGAGGGTGTAGGCGCCCGGGGGCACCTCCGCCCTCTCGGGTTAACTAAATTTGCCATGTGTCTGCGAACGCACTTTCGGTTCGCCTGATGGCTTCATTGTATGTGTGCTAGTCGGCGCCACTAGTGCCTGGCTCGACCTGATTCACAGTTAGTGCGCCTGCTGCCCACCAGCCCGCGCCAGTGTCGCCTATATAAGGCACGGCGCTCACCTGGCCAGATTCACAGTTAGTGTGCCTGCTGCCCACCAGCCCGCGCCAGTGTCACCTATATAAGGACGGCGCTCACCTGACCATATTCACAGTTAGTGCGCCTGCTACCCACCAGCCCGCGCCAGTGTCACCTATATAAGGCACGGCGCTCACCTGACCAGATTCACAGTTAGTGCGCCTGCTGCCCACCAGCCCGCGCCAGTGTCACCTATATAAGGCACGGCGCTCACCTGACCATATTCACAGCTAGTGCGCCTGCTACCCACCAGCCCGCGCCAGTGTCACCTATATAAGGCACGGCGCTCACCTGGCCAGATTCACAGTTAGTGTGCCTGCTGCCCACCAGCCCGCGCCAGTGTCGCCTATATAAGGCACGGCGCTCACCTGACCAGATTCACAGTTAGTGCGCCTGCTGCCCACCAGCCCGCGCCAGTGTCGCCTATATAAGGCACGGCGCTCACCTGGCCAGATTCACAGTTAGTGCGCCTGCTGCCCACCAGCCCGCGCCAGTGTCGCCTATATAAGGCACGGCACTCACCTGGCCAGATTCACAGTTAGTGCGTCTGTTGCCCACCAGCCCGCGCCAGTGTCACCTATATAAGGCACAGCGCTCACCTGGCCAGATTCACAGGTAGTGCGCCTGCTGCCCACCAGCCCGCGCCAGTGTCGCCTATATAAGGCACGGCGCTCACCTGGCCAGATTCACAGTTAGTGCGTCTGTTGCCCACCAGCCCGCGCCAGTGTCACCTATATAAGGCACGGCGCTCACCTGGCCAGATTCACAGTTAGTGCACCTGCTGCCCACCAGCCCGCGCCAGTGTCGCCTATATAAGGCACGGCGCTCACCTGGCCAGATTCACAGGTAGTGCGTCTGTTGCCCACCAGCCCGCGCCAGTGTCACCTATATAAGGCACGGCGCTCACCTGACCAGATTCACAGTTAGTGTGCCTGCTGCCCACCAGCCCGCGCCAGTGTCATCTATATAAGGCGCGGTGCTCACCTGACCAGATTCACAGGTAGTGCGCCTGCTGCCCACCAGCCCGCGCCAGTGTCACCTATATAAGGCACGGCGCTCACCTGACCAGATTCACAGTTAGTGTGCCTGCTGCCCACCAGCCCGCGCCAGTGTCACCTATATAAGGCACGGCGCTCACCTGACCAGATTCACAGTTAGTGCGTCTGTTGCCCACCAGCCCGCGCCAGTGTCACCTATATAAGGCACGGCGCTCACCTGACCAGATTCACAGTTAGTGCGTCTGCTGCCCACCAGCCCGCGCCAGTGTCACCTATATAAGGCACGGCGCTCACCTGACCAGATTCCCAGTTAGTGCGTCTGCTGCCCACCAGCCCGCGCCAGTGTCGCCTCTATAAGGCACAGCGCTCACCTGACCCAATTCACAGTTAGTGCGCCTGCTGCCCACCAGTTTGGCCTGGAGGACCAATGCGCCGCCCATGGCTCTGCTGCCAATTACACCGGATCCCGCTTTGATCTCCGGTCGAGGTACAGGACCGTGGGGCCAAGAACGTATTGCCATCTGCCGGGCCACCGCTGCACCATACCACCACAGCACAAGACACCGCAAAGAGCACCATGCCCCTCCCCCCTACCACCCCTTAAGTTGGACGAAGTGAGAACGAAAGTCCCCCCCCCCCCACCCCCAAAAAAAACACACAAAAAACGGGCCGTTTTAACGGCCCCGTTTATAAATGCTGCAGTTCTGCAGCCAGTGACCACTAGGTCACAAGCCCCCCAATAATAATAACTCACCTGATTCACAGTTAGTGCGCCTGCTGCCCACCAGCCCGCGCCAGTGTCGCCTATATCAGGTGCGCCCCTCACCTGACCAGACGCTCTCCCGATACGCCTGCCGACCTGCGCACCGATTTGACTTTTTCCGATACAAATATTTTTTTCGATTTAATGGGCGGTTTTGTGCAAGCCAGATGCAGTGTTCTGTGATATTAAACAAAATTAACTGTATCTCCCACAGCTATTCGTCTTTGTCTGCTTAGCGGGGTCTACATGTTGTATTGCTAATATACTTAACACACAGAGGCAACAATAATTATTTGACTACTATTAATAAAAGGAAGAATTATTTATCACCATCATAACATGGAAACCAAATATGTGGTGCCCAGTTTTAGAGAATGCCCCATATCCCGAATTAACGTATTCTCTAGGAGGTACCAAGGGCCCAATTGTCTGAGGGTTGATGCTACTTTAGCGTGTGGTCTACCGTTAGCGTGCGGTCTAACCTGAACGAACACCCACATCAGTATCCCACTCATATTGAAGATTAGGGTTAATGTGCCGGCAGACCACATGCTAAAGTGTAAAACCATCGAACTACACAACTTTAATGTCACAGGGTGGGCTGGTGCTCGAAATTCTCTATAACAAGTATAAGACCTTTCACACAGACCTATGGACATGTAAATAAAATAGGCTAGTATAGAATTAAGTAGAAAAAAGCGGAAAACTCTTCCCAAGAAAACCCCAAAATACTAACATAGAACCTTAAGAAAACAACTAACATAGTAATAAGAATAGAACAAAAATACAATGCCAAGAGGGCCCAAACAAAAACTAACATTGGCTATTAAACGTACCAACAGACTATCTATCTGCTACTGAAATGCAGACAATCAAATAACTTATCAGCAGCTACCAGGCTACTGCTTGGTAAGACAACACCAACACTACAGCTGGCCAGCATTGAAAACAAGCCTGGGTACCCAGGCTTACATGCTATGGACAGAATAAATACAGCCTCAATCAAAATAAATACATTTTTAAAAACACAGAGTGTGCTGCACAGTAACTTTAGGTCTTTCATTAATATCACAGCGATTTGTGTTTACATCTTTTTAAATAATTTTCTATAAGCACGTGCTCAATTTGGTGCTTACATTTTTGTTTTAAATGTGGGGCCTCGCCTCTGTTTTGCATTTGTATAAGCTGAATATCCTACATTACATAATATCAAGTTCCTACCTTGAATGTTGAAGCTGGATGACATGCTGATCGTGGAGAAGAAGCAAGTACTGGAATGCACAGGGCTCGACGGAACAAACGTACGTTACAAGCAACGCTGTCACCATCCCGTGTTGGTAGATCATGGGGTCGTGGGTTCGAACCCTGGTCGAGTCAAACCAATGACTTAAAAATTGATACTTGTTGCTTCCTAGCCTCGCCCTCGGCATTATTAGGATAGGACAAGGAGTGGTTGGCTCAGTGTCAGGATAATGTGACTGAGTGGGGTATCAGGTCATGGTGCCGGTGGCCTGGTCTTCCAGTGCGGCAGCACTATAAAGTCGCCATGAGTGCGCACTGTCACAAGTCGGTACCCGTCCTGATATGACCTTAGATGTTGCTAGGACGAAAAAAAACAACGAAAAAACAAACTGTCCCCACCAAGGCAATATGTAAATAAGCCATATTGGTTTTCATGGGGTGGGGTTGGGGGTATAGGGCAGGAATTGTAACACACATGCCTATTAAACCGGTATACTACTGGGTAATTATTATGTTCATGGGAGTGTACTGCACACAAATAAACTAACAACTATGAATCTAAAGCCCGGTATCTGACTCTCATTTCCCAATACAGTGCAACCCCATTATAAAGCGAGGGTCATTGGGACAGCACAGTTGACTTTGCAACCAGTTCTCTATTTTGCCCTGTTCTTCACTGCCCTCTTGGACTTTCCGAACGCCAGGCCTGTCCATTCCCTGATGTTGTCTTCCCACCTCTTCCTTTGTCTGCCTTGTCCACTCACCCCCCCCCCCCCCCTTTCCACTATGCCTTCCACCAGACGCGGTAGCCGAATCGGTACAATGCATGCCTCCAGTCCGGAAGGTCGGGAGTAAAATTCCCGGTCGAGTCAAACCAATGACTTACAAAATTGATACTTATCGTTTCCTAGCCAGGCGCTCGGCATTATTAGGATAGGGCAAGGACTGGTTGGCTCAGCGTCAGGATAATGTGACTGAGTGGGATATCACGGCATGGTGCTAGCAGCCTGGTCTCCAAGTGCGGCCATGAGTGCGCACTGTCACAAGTCGGTTCCCGTCCTGATATGACCTTAGATGTTGCCAGGATGTAAAATTCCAACAACCAACCAACCACTGTGCCTTGCAATATGGTTTTGAACAGACCTGAATGAAACTAGCTAGACTATCTAGGCTCCCTGATACAACCCACCCACCTTACCTAAGCCTACCTGTGTATGTGACATTTTGCCTGTGGGTGTGCGTGCAACTCACTTCAATGTTATCTTACTGCACCCATACATAGGTGGAGATGGTCACCCCACGCGGGATACTGGTGTTTGCTCGTCGAGAGGTTATCGAGCTGAGAGCTGGGTAAGTCAAATTCAACTTAACAGCTTGGAGAGCTTACCTCCTTTTAGCTATGACGGTCATTTGACCACCGAGTAACTAAGGTCTAATTTTATATTAGATTAATGTGCAGTTTGACAAATTTGGCTTTGGCACACTGAGTTTTGGGATGTTTTCATTTTGGAATACATCACTAGAAAGCAACAAATTATATCTAAATTTGTGAATATTCCCAGGACATTTAGAGTTTTGACCGAATTGAGTAAATTAGCAGTGGATTTGAGGAAATGTTTCATCAGTTAGAACAAATAGCTCCAGGCCACATCTTCCCATGATAGTACTGTGTTTGTGTAGCCATTAATCTCAAACAATATAGGGTATGCACCGACGTCACGCTAAACGGAAGTGCGGCCATTGTGGCGATAGTAACCACAATAATAACACACTGTCACACTGCAAACTCAATGGCTAAGAGCAATCTTCATAGAGAAAAAGTGAAATATCTATAAAACTAATCCACCTAGAAACAAATCGGTTGGTACACATATAGAAAACATGTTTACCAATAAGATTATATTAAATTGATACGGTTAGGGTTCTGGATTTCTATAAATTTGAATAAAACTGACGTTTTGCACTGCGCGTACCGGCATACGCAATGCATTGTCAATGCAGAGAGCAATCTTCAGACAGAAAAAGTTAAATATCTCTAAAATTACAACACGTAGAAACAAACTGATTGGAATACACATAGAAAACATGTTTACCAAAAAGATTATATTAAATTGATACGGTTAGGGTTCTGGATTTCTTTTAATTTTGAATAAAACTGACGTTTTGCACTGCGCGTACCGGCAAACTCGATGCATTGCCAATGGTCGGAAGCAATCTTCATACAGAAAAAGTGAAATATCTCCAAAACCACACCGCCTAAAAACAAATCGCTTGGTACACATATAGAAAACATATTCAACGAATAGATTATATTAAATTTATAAGGTTAGGGTTCTGGATTTCTATTAATTTTGAATGAAATAGACGTTTTGCACTGCGCATACAGGCAAACTCTATGGGTTGTTTACTGTTTGATATCGCCACAATGGCCGCGCATCCGGTTGATGACATCATGTGAATACCCTATATAGGGCCGCCTCCAGTCAACGATGGGGGTATATGCTGGGCTGTGGCCCACTCACATACTTCCACTTGCCACTGCGGGAGGTCCTGTGGGGACTATGGTACTTAACAAGTGGTATACATGTGGTTTAAAGTTGCGTGGTCCGACGAAACATATTTTGTTCAGAACCAAAACACTTATCTAAATTTTATTCTATATATCCAACTTACATACTGGTGCATTAGCTAAGGATTTGTGACAGCACATACAGAATAATCTGTGAATTTATTACCCTATCCCTTTGGACATCTACTTTGAGACATCCATCAAGGAGGAATGCCATTAACCAATTAGGTCAATCTCATGGCCTCATTAGCCTTGACCCTCATTCCCAGAATCTAGTCAGGTTATATTTGAATTAGGTCATCCCACATCACGAGGTCATCGCGACATGTCAATAGCGAGAGGACTTTTGGAAAGCTTACCGAAAGTATTTAGGGTTCTTTCAGCTCAAATTCCTTCAAAAGTAGCCATTTTCATCCAAATGACTACATACTAATGATGAGTAAGTCAGAACGATCAATTTGATATATTTATCTAAAGAATAACACAACAAATCAAACGCCATCGGACTAGGTAACTTTAAGGAAGATGGACTGGATTGTCTGGCCGGCGGGGACCGTAAGCAAAATAAGACAACAGAATCTGCTGACCGACAACAGTGGTGGCGTCACCTAGCGGGTGCCAAATGTACTATCCATAAGAAAGTATGCGTTGTATCACTAGACGGCGGCACCATCGACGTCAGCACCATGCTGCCTCTGATGCTGCGTTCATATGAACTGGTGAATATGGTGTTTCCCAGTTCACAACCTGTGAATTGTGTTCAAGTGACTTCACAACTGGTGAACACCACCTGTGAACTGGAGATTTTGGAACCTGCTCCTTACTCACCACAAGTGAAGAAATGGCGGTCTCGCAGTTTCTGCCGTCTGCCATATGCATGGTGCAAAACATTAGTTTTATTCAAAATTAATAGAAATCCAGAACCCTAACCATATAAATTTGATATAATCTTTTTGGTAAAGATGTTTTCTATATGTGTACCAAGCGATTTGTTTCTAGGTGGTGTGGTTTTAGAGATATTTCACTTTTCTGTAGAAAGATTTGACAATGCCTCTATTATCACCCAGTATGAAACCTGTTTACTGCGAATTGCCAAATGAACGCTGTCAGTTTACAAGGTCGTGTTCACCGGCAGTAAGTAGGAAGTTCACCATATTCACGAGACCCGTATGAACGCAGCATATGTCTTACTCTTAGCTAGCAGAAAGGATTCTGGGAGTTCTGGATAGTCAGTGTAAGCTCAAAGTCTACAAAGCGTGTCTAACCGGTGTGAAAGTCTCATTTGTAACAACATTTGCATATTAAAATGTATGACCTGCCATGACGTTCACAGTTCAACACACGGCAAGACAAACTGCTATCCTGATCCCAACAATACGGCCTGATCCTAATCACACCAAATACAGATTCCACATAGATAAATCTGTTGGTGCTTTTAAAAAAGGTCTTCAGACACATTTGTTTAAATCTGCTTTTAACTAGGTGACATTTATTTTCCTGTATATTTGTTTTTTTATGTAAAGCGCCTGAGAACGGCTTGCTGGATCGGGCGCTATATAAATGTTTTATTATTATTATATATCCAATCAAGCCACCAAACCTCTTGCGTTGTAACAGAATGGAAGTGTTCAATGGAAATCTCTATTAATGCAATGTCTTCAGCAACTGCTGTGATTGGTGAAACTTTGCCATGGCGGAGTTGGTTGGATGGTTGTTGGAGTTTTACGTACTGGTATCATCTAAGGCCATATCAGGACGGGTACCAACTTGTGACAATGTGCACTCATGACGACTTTATAATGCTTCTCCACTGTGAAACCAGACCGCCAGCACCATGATCTGATATCCCACTCAGTCACATTATCCTGACACTGAGCCAACCAGTCATTGCCTATCCTGGCGGATAATCTTTTAATGTACAAAGTGTACTATGTCTGATTTGACTGTCCTTTCGATTACATGACATCCGCTATGTCAGGGAAACATTGGTCTAGATGCACAATTGTCCCCTGAAGACAGATAGGCCTACTGTAGTATCTACTCAATACATCTTTTGTGCATTAAGTTTGGTAGTTGGAGCTTTCCATCATAGCAACTTTTAAGGTAATATCACGATGGGTGCCAACTGGTGAGAGTGCACACTCCTGATGACATTATAATGCTGCTGCACTGGGAGACAAGACCATTGGCAGCTTGACCTGATATTCCACTTCAGACATTATTATCCTGACACTGAAGAAACCAGTCCTTGTCCTATCCTATTAATGCCACACACCAACCTGAGTAGCAACAATTGTAAATTTCGCAAGTCCAGTTTGCAGTAATAGGTGACTGCCATTCAAATCTTACATAGATCTACGCCAAAATCCCGAATGGGAATATTTTGTGTTGTAGAAAACCCAGGCTGTTGCTAAGTTAATAATGCATATTAATGTCTAAGTCACAAATCGCCTGTGGCATGCTTGCGGCGGCCGTAAGTTGCCAAATTGCCAAACCGTACGCCGGCCGTATGGTTGTATATGGTGGCTGTATGGCGACCATACGGTTGTTGCTCGCCGCAAGGGCTTGCGATTTGTTTAATTTGACATTAAACATTTTCAGAAATCGCAAGGCCGTAGGCCGCATAATATCGCAAAGTAACCGTATGGTGAGCGTACGGTGGCTGTATGGTGACTTTAGTCATGCACTGGCCACAAGAAACCTTGTTGCAGCAGCGGTAAAACCCGTATGGCCGCCGATTGCTGTACGGTTTGTGAACATTTCTACCACAGACCGCCGTACCGTACGATTTGTAAAAATCCCATACGTAGACCGCAGACCACAGAACCGTACGGCGGCAGCATGATATGTGACCTAGGCATAGTCCTTCAACATTTTGACATGGATGTTCTTTGAATGTTAAATAGTTTAAATTGGATATAACTATATTTCATTGTGTCTAATATAGGGACGTGAAAGTGGCGGAAAAGTGGACATGTGTAAGTGTTATTTTTGTTTGTAATTTTACAAATAGTGCTTTCAATATTATTTATTAGCAGACATGCTACCGACACAAAATACATAACCATATCATTATCAATAATAATAACTATCCACTGGCCATTCATGTCTGTATTAGCATGATACACTATACACGTAATACTAATTGTAATAACTAATTTTCACAAGTCGCATTGCAATGCAACTACTTACTATGCGTTGGTGTCAATTACGTATATGCTAAGGATCTATGTTAAGGCCCTGTCACACTATGCAGTATTGCATCAGCGTATGTCAATGTATGTGATTTTGCACCAACACATTGGTTTATGCTGGTCTACGCTGAGACAAGTTATTGGTACGTTATGGATACGTTATGGGTACGTTTGGCATAAGTAGTAATCGTTAAAGCCCACTGGTGTACACTGAGATAAGTTATGGGTTACTTTGGTATAAGTCGTATTATTTAGCGTGTTCAAAATTCCGCCGCCTGACAGCATATGTCGGCATACGCTGATTCAATATGCATAATGTGACAGGGGCTTCAGTCAGTAAGAATCGTTATTTTATATTTTCAACAGGAAATTGATAGTAGGTGCCATGGTGGAGCCAGTCGCATCGCTTATCAGATCGGGGTAAGTACCAGACATGTAGCTAATACAGAAGCACATGTACATATATATGCTGTATAATTTATTATTATGGGAATATAAACAACGAATAAGAACCAGCCTCTGATTTACTCTATTGCTGATTTTGCATATCCGCGATACCTGTTGCCCAGTGGCGACATGCCTGCCAGTTTATGACACTACTTATTACTATGTGATGATCAAACTATATACATATATATATATGGATAGTGATGAACCCTTTGTCACGTGTAATAATGCCTGTAGTGTCCTGCACCCCACCCCCTTTCCGGGAGGGGGATGGGCCCCCATCATGCATTGCGCCGCCTCCTGCGCGGGGCCTATGCTCCACTCTTTCGGATATCGATGACAAGACGAGTTTGATCATATATATATGAAGTGGGCCAGACTATAATCGAGCTGTGGCCGGTGCGGGCTTGGGTCAAGTGGCCCCCATTTCCAAATGCGGGCTGCTCGCCAAGCCAAGCCCGCATTGGCCATCAAATGCGGGGAAGGGTTCACTGCTGTAACTCGTTGCTAGGAGACATGCCGCAGAGTCCCGCACTACTCTCCTAGCAATGTACAAGGGTTGAGCGGTCGGGCTCAGACCCATCGGAGGTGACTTAAGCACGCTCTGATGTTTTAGACGATATATAGGCTTTAATTGTTGAAATTTGAAACTTTATTAACTCTATAAGATGGGAGGGGATGTATTTATTCATATTGGTGATGATTGGTTAACTTAGATTGTAGCAGTAGGAACAGAAATAAAGTTGTGAGCTCCTAAAGGTGATTGAAACGTTCCTTGCATTCCTTACTATCCTCCAGTCCCTTAGTATATTAACCGCTATGGTCAACTCTTTAACAATGATCCTTTGTCATCTCTATTATTAAGGACCTTCTCTCCAGCAGGCTGTAGGAAGCCTATCACACCCCCCCCCCTCTGGGGAAACAATAACCACCTACTTAATCCAAACATGAATCGCATTAGTAATATATAAATGAGTATATAATATCTCCGGTGTTTATAAGGGACAGCGGCGGCGGAGTACACCGACTGCTTAGTTTTTGAACCACCTGAAGTTATACAACTAAATACGGCGGGGAGGAGAGCCAGTAAACTATGTAAATAACAAATATAGGTATAATAAATTCGGGAGGGGATAAGAACGTACATATATGCCACTCTGGCTATCCGCCCTTAGCCCTGGTTTCATCGTATGAAGGCGGTCAACCGGCGGCGTGATGAGAGGCGGCAGCCCGCAGCAGGCCAGGAAATTCACATGGAAAATTATGGAAATCTTAAGGAAACAATTAGGAAAACAATAGCGAACGGTTAAACATATATACCATTATATAGTCACTTCTAACCAAATTGCGTCAAATGAGATATTGGCGGGTTCAAAATAAATATCCCTATCATGTTTTTCACCAAATAAAGAAAACACGGATTCAATCGATCTAAAAATGTGGCAACTTAAAGATCTAAACATTACATAGATATTCAGTGTGTGTCAACCGTGGGGAAACATACTTAGAATGGGATATTTGAGGTCATACACAATAGGTCAGGATTGGTCTGCTCAGCACCAGTAGACTCTTGAGTACCTCATGGCTATAAATATTAATGCTAATAATTCAAAACCAGACACAGATAATCATTTTTTGGGCTAATAAATTTATTAATCAGGCTTTAATAATTTTCTTATTCAACTCAATGATCCGTCGACGACGGTGGCCAGGTAAGGACTGGACAAGCCTTTGAATCTACTACCGGAAGTTAACTTTGTACATAGCAACGCGCGCGCTATGAACTGTATCTATGGTATTCATAATATCAAGCCCGTAGTCAGGGTTTTTTAATTATGCATGTTTCCGGCAACATCGACAATATCCGTAGTTCTGTGATGTTACAAAATAAACGCAATGGTGGACTTACATAAATTATAAGGCATACTCGAAAACCTTCACATTTACTTTAACTGATAGAGATTGAACTGCTTTCGATGTCTATAATATGATAAATGAGACTATTAGACTATGGCTGGGTCATAAATAATTCCTAGATAATAGGTTATTTTAAGTTATATAGTTTAAAACTAATCATATTTGATCATAATCATTCTGAATAAGTCAGATTCTTTTCGTTCTGTTCTGTTATTGCCATTTTAGTTCATTGTGTCTAGAGATGTAATCATCAAGTGATTAGTCGCCGGGCGCGGTGGCCTAATCGGCAGAGCGCGGACCTCGCGTGTGGAAGGTCGGGAGTTTGGTTCCCGGTCGCATCAAACCAATGACTTAAAAATGATACTTGTCACTTCCTAGCCTGGTGCTCAACATTAATAGGATAGGGCAAGGACTGGTTAGGATAATGTGATTGAGTGGGATATTGGGTTGTGGTGCCGGTGGCTTGATTTCGCCATGGGGCAGCACTATAAAGTCGCCATGAGTGGACACTGTCACAAGTTAGTACCCATCCTGATATGACCTTAGATGTTGCTAGCACGTATAACAACATCAACTGATTAGTCAGCGTCTCTATCACAGCTCCTAGATGTGTGGAGCCCACTGTAATTACTACTCAACCACAGCGCTTGTTAGTGTTGTTGCTGTTGTCGTGGTTTCCGGTCGATCCGATCTGGCCTGCTGCGCATGCGTGACTTGTTATTTAAGTTCTTGTTGGCGTCGTATCTCTTCCTCGCAAACCACCGTCTTACTTGGCTGCGTTCCGAGCCGCCACAAACCGCCATCTTGAAAACAGTGGCGCCACCTGGGAGCCGGTAGTCAATACGAAATTGCTTGAACGAGAAGTTTTTCGTCTGCGCAATTGTTTTGGTTGGTTGGTTGGTTGTTGGGGGCTTATGTCCTGGCAACATCTAAGGTCATATCAGCATCCGTACCGACTTGTGACAGTACATACTCATGGTGACTCTTTAGTGCTGCCCCACTGGGAAATCAGGCTGCCAGCACCATGACCCAATATCCCACTCAGTCACATTATCCTGACACTGAGTAAACCAGTCCTTGCCCTATCCTATTAATGCCGAACACCAGGCTAGGAAGTGACATGTATCAATTTTATAAGCCCATTTGTTTGACTTGACTGGGAACCAAACTCCCAATCTTCTATATGTGAGGCCCGCGCTCTGCCGATTCGACCACTGCACCCAGTCCAATGGTTTTGAGTTTCTACCATCTTCTGAGATAAATATATTAGGCTGATTGATATAATCTACTTTATATTAGTTTGAAGTAATTTGTATTTTTAATGACTAACCTGCGGGATATTTGAAGTGCAAACAGGCAATAATAATTTTGGCAAGTACATCTTCTTCTTCTTCATCGTGTCCTTCCACCAGTTATCTCAAGGGATTTTCGAGCAGAGGTATGATTCATGGAACGTGCTCTCGGTGGTGGATGGTGGTAGCAGGATTTGCAATCAGATAGCTGATTCCCAGAGCCACGATGTGGACGCTCCTGCTGTGGCCAGTTTGTCGATAGAAAGCCCGGGCCTACACTTTTACTGACCCAAGGGATTTTTAACCTCCCACACCACATAGACATGCTATGAGAGCAACCGGCCTTTGATGACGCTGTAAGTTATACACAGCGGTGGAAATCCAAATTGGCGGAGGTGGGGGGGGGGGGGGGGGGGGCACGGGGAATTGAACCGGCGACCCTCAGATCAGGCATCCGACCTAGAAAAAAGTCAGACACTCTAACCACTCTGCCATAGAGTACATTAATACTCTGGCACTATAGGCTTCAGTTGTAATGGCTCTATTACATTGACTCAATATTCCCTACTATGCATCAAACAATTGCTTAATAAGTGCACCAGTATTTAACTAGAATCAAATCTAGATGATTGGGTTTGGCTTCGAAATGTTGATGCTTTCAATTTGTTCAAGTTTTTTTAATTGACCACACATTAATTAGGTTGACCATTATTTCACTTTCTTGTAAGACCCTACTTTTTGTCCATTACCGGAAATAGTCAATCATTTTCCTTTCCTGTTCTTATTAGAGGACCCTTATTTTCTTTTGAAAAACAATAATTGTTATTTCAATTCTTATAAGACCATATATTTTCTCTTTAGGTAATATGCATCAATTTCCTTTCATTTTCTTGTAGGACCCATGTTTTCCGTTGGGAAGGCGAGCACCTCGACTTGGTGATCTCACCAAGGTCCACACGTGTGCGCAATGTGACAGCGAGGTCAAGGTCAAGGACAGGAACCATTGCGAGGCTTGTGGACGGGTAGGCTTTCACCAAATCTTTGACGTATCAATGGCATAGAGTTCAGCATTAAAGTAACCAGACGGGATGGCCGAATGAGTTAGAGCGTCCGTCTACCGTGCTGGTAGCTCATTGGGTCGTGGGTTTGAACCCTGGTCAAGTCAAACCAATGACTAAAAAATTAATACTTGTCGCTTCCTAGCCTGGTGCTCGGTGTAAATAGGATAGGACAGGGACTGGTTGGCTCAGAGTCAGGATAATGTGACGGAGTGGGATATCAGGTCATGGTACCGGCAGCTTGGTTTCCCAGTGGGACAGCACTATAAAGTCGCCATGAGTATGCACTGTCACAAGTCAGTACCCGTCCTTATATGACCTTAGAAGTTGCTAGGACATAAAACAACAACAAACAAACAAACAATCAGCAATAAAGTACATACCAGGCAGAGTTTCGTCAGATGGTGCAACAAACTGGATGTTTTACCAAGAACTGGAGGCCGGTGCTCACCATCTGCTTCAATTCCTAATTTCAACCTTAAATTGTTATACTTATAAAATTGATATGTGTCGCTTCCTAGCCTGGTGCTCAGCATTAATAGGATAGGGCAAGGACTGGTTAGCTCAGTGTCTGGATAATGTGACTGAGTGGGATATCTAGTCACGGTGCTGGAAGCCTGATTTCCCAGTGGGGCAGGACTATAAAGTTTCCCTGAGTGTGCCCTGTTACAAGTCGGTATCTGTCCCGATATGACCATTAATGTTGCTATGACGTAAAACCCCAACAGACAACAACAATGAAAGCAACAGAGAACTGATGAGCAATCGCACTCGCTTTTGTGCTAATAAACATATTCTCCTATTGATATACAGCAGAATAAGACATAGACACTGAGGAGTCACTTGAGGGTGTTTCCAATTGTCTCCACCAGGTGTTGTGCCGGTCGTGCTGCAGTGACCGGAAGGTGAGGCTGGCGTTCCGAGTGGACGCGGAGGAGCAGCGCGTCTGTGTCAACTGCTGGTCGCGACTGAGGATCATCACTAGAGACTTCCACATCAAGTGATCACCTGATCACGTGACAGCCAACAACACCACAATGCACTGTGCGCTGCGTTGCTGCAGATGTCGTTGGATGCCAGAAATGATGACTGTATAGACCCCTTTCAATGTTTATAAACATTGTGTATGCACACACAGCTTGGCTGCAGAACGTATGCACACTGCCATTGAGTTTGCCGGTACGCGCTGTGCAAAACGTCTATTTTATTCCAAATTAATAGAAATGCAGAACCCTAACCTTATAAATTTAATATAATCTGTGTGTTAAACATGTTTTCTATATGTATTCCAAGCAGTTTGTTTCTAAGTCGTGTGGTTTTAGAGATATTTCACTTTTTCTGGATGAAGATTGCTCACGGCCATAGACAATACATTGAGTTTGCTGATACGTGCAGTTCAAAACGTCAATTTCATTCAAAATTAATTGAAATGCAGAACCCTAACCATATGAATTTAATATAATCTGTTTGTTGAATATGTTTTCTATCTGTTCCCAGCAGTTTGTTTCTAGATGGTGTGGTTTTAGAGATATTTCTCTTTTTCTGTAGGAAGATTGCTCAAGGCCATTGACAATGCATTGAGTTTGCCGATACGTGCAGTTCAAAATGTCAATTTCATTCAAAATTAATTGAAAAGCAGAACCCTAACCTTATAAATTGAATATAATCTCATAGTTGAATATGTTTTCTATATGTGTTCCAATCAGTTTGTTTCTAGGTGGTGTGGTTTTTGAGATATTTGACGTTTTCTCTATGCAGATTGCTC
The DNA here is from genome assembly GCA_030323885.1 of Branchipolynoe longqiensis. NCBI lineage: Eukaryota > Metazoa > Annelida > Polychaeta > Phyllodocida > Polynoidae > Branchipolynoe > Branchipolynoe longqiensis. Next base: position 174,678,673 of record CM059186.1, on the reverse strand, counting down.
ATTGCCATTGGATTTGCAATGTGACAGTGTGTCGTCCTGCAGCCAAAAAGCGTGCGCACTGACCTAAATACCTATGCTGACGTCATATCAAATAGGTCTATATGAGTTAAGCACTCACTTTTTTTTCCATGTGACCAGACGGGATGACCGAATGAATTGAGCGTCCGTCTCCCGTTTTGGTAGATCGTGGGATTCGAACCCATGGTCGAGTCAAGCCATTGATTTAAAAATTAATACTTGTTGCTTCCTAGCCAGGCGCTCGACATTATTAGGATAGGGCAGGGATTGGTTGGCTCAGTGTCAGGATAATGTGACTGAGTGGGATATCAGGTCATGGTGCTGGAGGCCTGGTTGCAATGAGTGCCCATCCGTGCACCAATATATTGCAATACAGTACAACCCCGTTAAACCAAGCTCGGTTAAACCAAACGATCGGATAATCCACACTTTTTAACAGTGTATATATATATATATATATATATATATATAAATATATATATATATAAATATATTATATACATAAAACCTCTCTTCATCGACAGATCTTGGGACCGACTATAAGTGGGTGGTCTAGGGAGGTGGTCGGCTTAGGGAGTTAGAATATGGTTAGAATGGTATTGTTGGGACCCAAATAAAGCGATCGATATAGGGGAGTGGTCAGTATATGGAGGTGATTGGTTAAGGAGCTTGTACTGTATACGTAGGAAAAGCTCAAACCATATTCTTCTTGTCCGCGCCTTCTTTGAGTAACAAGCTCATTTTGATATCGACATGGCTATACCACCTGTGATGCCTGAAGCTCGTATTGCGCGATGAATTTTAATGTGTTTCTTTGTTGGGGTTTTACGTCCTAGCAAGATAGCAGGTCACATCAGCATGGGTACCAACTTGTTACACCTGATAGTGCTGGGAGGCCAGGCCGCTGGTGTTATGATCCAATATCCCATTCAGTCACATTAGCCTGATTCTGATCTCACCAGTCCTTGTCCTATCCTATTAATGTTGAGTGCTGGAAAAGGTAGCGGCAAGTATCAATTTTGTAAGTCATTTGTTTGACTCGCACATGGTTCAAACTCCCAACCTTCTGCATGGAAAGCCAGTGCTCTTATCGAATCTTACCGAATAACCATTAATATATATGTATATAAATTTGCCTACATACAAACAAGGAGAGAAGCGTACTTGATATGGGATGGACAATCTTTATTGCTTGTCTTGGCTAGCAATAGATGCCAAAGGAGGCGCACCTGTGCCTCCCCGCAACCCAAGCAAAGTATGCCTCGAACAAAGAGTCGCCGAAACCCGCATGTCGTTTACAACCCTAGAGCCCAGGGGGGTCTTGATATAGGCATATACGGTCTCTAAGACCCAATCCCCCCCTCACTTTCAGCTCTTCAATGCTCGCCCCGCACATGTGCAGGAATGTGCATCCCCGCACCTCAATGAATGCGAAGAGAATTGTGCCGTGTCAAGCCCTGCCCCGGCGGCGAACAGTCTTAGCGTATCCTGATACGTTAAATATGGCATCGGGACCGATCCCAGTTCCCCAGGTATTCTGAAGGCTCCGTCCCCCTCCCCCGCTGGTATCTGACAAAAATTATACTCGGTCCAAAACACCGCGCATAGTTCCCTATCTGCACACCTGGCTATGGGAATCTCTAGGACTCTCTCACGAAACTGTATAGTTTTGGACCTACGCATGTTCAGCACCATTCCGCAGTCATGGAATTGAAAGTCCCCCCTCGAGTCTGAAGCGGTCACCTGCGACTTCCTCAAAAGTCCCCTGAAACAGCACAATATGGCCGCACGCCATGCCACATGCCCTCTGCTAGATGGTAGCTCAGAAAACATCGCCCTCAACATCTCCGGCAGGATGGGCCCAGATCCCTCAGACCGCCCCGGATGTTTTAAACGTTTTAAAACATCCCGGGCGGACCCCGGACGAGCCACGGATCATGCCGGATCGACACGGACCACCCCAGATGATCGTCCGGGGTTCGTCCGGGCTCTGATCCGGGTAGTTGTGACTGGGGTTTAAGCTCTTGAAGTTACATATTGCCCATGCCGCAGCCAGCCCGATGTAACCAGAATATTGTTGTGGGGTTGATGAAAATGGGAAATATTGTGCCTAGAGCGGGACTCGAACCCACATCTCTTTGCATTCCGGGCCAGTGTGCTAACCATTACACCATCTAGGTTCCCTGATATCACCATACTACCCATGCCAGGGGCGTAGCTAGGCGTACGCGTGTACGTCGAAACGTCCACATCGTTTTGTCAACAACAAAAATTAAAAATTCAAAAATAATAAAGAGAGAGAGAGAGAGAGAGAGGAGGCAGGTAGTAGTCTGGAGTGTCAAAAACTCAAGTCTAAAATGTGTAAAATCCGCCAGCTTAAGCTAAAGCGGCCCCCTAAACCCCTGCCGAAATTAGGAGTACACATCGTTTAAGGTCTAGCTACGCCCCTGCACGCCTACCTGTCTATGTGGTTACTTGCCTGAGCGATCAGTGCAGACAACTACACTATCAAGCTGTCAGTGGCAATTAAAACTGCATCGTTTGGCATTTTCGAAAGCCAAAATAGTGTATTAAGTCTGCAGTGACCTGTCAGGCAAGAAGCCGCATAGACAGGTAGGCGTGGGTAGGGTGGTGGCATCAGGGAGCCTAGGTGGTGTAATGGTTAGCACACTGGCCCGGAAACAAGCGATATTGGTTCGATTCCCACTCTAGGCACAGTATTTCCCTTTTGCATCACCCTCATGACACTGGTGCCGTGACCAGGGTCCTGTACAAGATATGCGTTGTATGGGTGCTGAACCTACCCTGTGGGTGTGTATATGTAAGGTTTGACGAGTGTAGTAGTCGGCACTGACCACTCAGACAAGGAGCTGCATAGACAGGTAGCAGGCATGGGTAGGGTGGTGACATCAGGAAGCCTGATGGTTAGCATACTTGCCCGAAATGCAAGAGATGCGGGTTCGATTCCCGTTCTAGGCACACTATTTCCTATTTCCATCACCCCCATGACAATACTTAATCTAGATTTGATCCTCTATATCCAACTACGATACTGGTGCTCTTAGTAAGCATTTGTTGCTGCATAGAAGGGTGTACTAAGTCAATTTGATAGAACCTATTACTGCTGAAGCCTATGGTGTCTGAATATGTATGTGCATGCACGGTGTGCTTTCACTCGAAATATCTCCAAAGTTCACCATTTAAAACTAAAAGTTACTTCAAACTAAAGTCAGGGAGATTATGATAATTAGTGTAATATAATTGTGTTTGTTTAAAAGACCGAAATACAAATTAGGCAAATTTAAAGTAGAGGTGATGTAGTATTATGATACACAGTGCAGTGGAATGCATGACACAACGCCTTGTAATATGTCAGGACTCGGCCGTCTGAACCCCAAACCTTACTAGTCTCCACAGGTGTCTTCTGACAACTGTCTGTCAGTTCCCACCTGTTGTTACTCTCAACAACTCATAAGGAATAGAGGAAGACAAGTCGTGCAAGATTGACAGTGAAGTGGTTGTGCTTTATAGGCATCAACCCCTGTTCACCTAATGGTGACCTATCACCCTCACTCCTTACCAACTGCCCACACAGATCCTCATCACTCCTACTTGTGTATATCAGAATCAGTGCCTACAACCCATTGAAACTGGGTCCAATGTTGGTTGCACACAGTTCAGTGTATTTTGGAATAGATGTTGCTAGTTCAAGTGTAGAGAGTGGAGTCCTCTGCTAGAGTGCCTAGCCAAGAGTGCCTCCAAGAGTCCTTCATGTGGGGTCTGTGTGTCAGGTATAAGGAATGCAGGTGACTGGGCTCACACAGCCAGCCAATCAGACACCCTCTACACCCTGGGTGGGTGACGCCCTAATAGGGGGCAGCTGTCACTCAACCCCAGCTGCAGGTGGTGTCCATAATGTATGCAGTATGGCTGGGTGTGCTTGTCCATCGGCCCGGTGGTAACAGGTAGTTGTTGCAGACAGTTACAACAAACATAAATCAATGTTTCTCTCCCTCAATGAACTCTTTCTGGTGCATGAAGGGACCATTTCAATCATTATTAACAGTCTCTTAAGTATGAACATCATATCACAATCTCGGTCGCTAAGTGTTGTCACATTTCCACATAGGCACAAAGCAAGTGGGGCACCCGTTGCTTCTCTGTTACATAATCATGGTCCCCATTCCGTCGCCCGAGAATAATAATGTTCTTTGCCAATACATAAATCCGAATAAAAAAATCCGTATATTTTTACAGCCTCGTTAACACTTTTCGATATTTGCCGTGGAAGCCCATTGATCGGCTATTTAAAATATGGCATACATTGCTAGCTTCTCTGCAATTTGTCGCTTTGTGTGTTGCTTCATCAGGGTTCTTACATATGGTATGTAATACAATTATTGGATTACAAATAAGGAAGTTAATCCCTCTTAGTTCTCCTGCCATCCAACCATACACATATATACAATTAGTATATTATATATGGAGGATTATAGTTCATATTTCCGCCACGGAGGCGCCACCCACGTGTGCCAATTATTGGCCATTTATTAGCAGAAGGGGTCGGATTTTAATAAATATTTGAATGGGTGTATTCATCATTGCAATGCCCTGCGTTACTTATATACATATACATATATATATACATATATATATGAAGTGGGCGAGACTATGCTTGAGCTGTGACCGTTGCGGGCTTGGGCCGAGCAACCCGCATTTGGAAATGCGGATTGATCGCCAAGACAGACCCGCATTGGCCATCAAATGCGCGGGCCGGGTTACCTGCGGTAACTCGTTGCTAGGATACGCAGGTTGCGACTTTCATAGCAACGGTGGAAGGTTGGGCATCCGGGCCTGGACCCATCGGACGTGTTTCTACACGCTCTGATGTTTTAGACGAGATTTAGGCTTTAATTGTCGGAATTCTGAATTATTCTAACTTAATAAACTGGGAGGGGATGTATTTATTAGTATCGATCGTGATTCAAGAACCTGGATTGTACCAGTAGGAACATGAATAAAGTCGTGAGTTCTTAAAAGTGTTTGGAACGTTCCTTGCGTCTTTTACTATTCTCCAGTTCTTAAATATTTTAACCGCTATGATCAACTTGATATTCGATGATTCTATATGTAATTAAGGGCCTTCTGCCTGGCAGACCTTAAGCAGCCAATCAACCCCACACCGGGAACACAGTAACCACCTTCTGAATAAAGGTACAAATTGCAATGTTAAACAAATTAATATCTAGTCTGTCCCTTACCCGTGACAGCGGTTACACTAAATATCGGGTGTCTATTTTGGATTTAGACTACTGCAAGTAGCACACATAACAAACTACAATGGCGGGGAGGAGGGCCAGAGGATTAAGGAAATAATTAAATACATGTCTATAAGATGCGGGGAGAGGGTCAATCCATAGCTCTATGACACTCTGGCTGTCCGCCCTTAGCCCGGGGAGCACACCGACGAAGGCAGTCAACCGGCGGCGGGACGAGAGGCGGCGGCAGCCTGCGGCAGGCCCAGGAAATTCACCCGGAAATTATTATAGAAAATAACACTTAGGCGCGCCTTAGGCAGAGGGCGAAATAGCCAAACGATTAAATATATATATGTATACATATATATATATATTTATATATATATACGTATATATATATATATATATTATTAGTACATGTATGTAGGTTATACTCTCTAATAATGTTGATATATGCAATCAGAAATAAATAGCCTTACAATTTACTTATAGTGATAGCACCATAGAGTTGCATAGTCTGATGAACGCATCACATTTTCGAAACCAAGACACCTATCTCGCTTTAATTCAATATACCCAACTTAAGTGCTGGTGCACTTATTCATATGTATAGAAGGGAATAAATAGTAAGTCCATCGAATAGAACATGTTACTGCTGAAGCCTATGGTGTCGGGATTTTGCTGTGCTTGCCGAAATTAATGTGGCATGTTTTCACTTCCAATACATCCAAGAACATCAAGAGGCCAGAGGTGCTGTACCAACCCAACTCTACAAGAACCCGAGAGGAGGAGATCATGGTTGACGGAAACAAGCTGAACTCTGTTACAGAATTCACCTACCTCGGAAGCACTATATCAAGTGATGGACGCATTGATGCTGAAATACAGAGGAGGATGGCCAAGGCTAGCTCATCTTTCGGCCGACTACGCCAGAGACTCTGGAACAACCGCCATGTGTCCAGTCGTGTCAAAGGCAAGATCTACCATGCAATCGTGCTATCCACCCTACTATACGGAGCCAAGGCCTGGACAGTGTACAGACGACAGGTGAAAAAGCTGCATGCCTTCATGATGCGACATCTGCATTCAATCATGAGGATAACCTGGAAGGACAAAGTGTCAAATAAGGAAATACTCGAACGGACGGGGCTGCCCTTTATGGAAGATCTTCTGATCAAAAAGAATCTCCGATGGACTGGACACCTCATGAGGATGTCATCAGACAGGCTACCAAAGCAGATCCTCTATTCTCAACTGTCTTCTGGCTACAGAAAGAGAGGGCGCCCTCGTCTCCAGTTCAAGGATACCATCAAGAGAAACGTGAAGCTCAGAGACATTAAGACTGACTCATGGACGCAACTCTCACAGCAGAGAGCTAAATGGAGAGCGGCAGTCAAGTAATGAAAGCAGTCTTTGTTGCATCGCGACCGACAGCATGATGATGATGACATCCAAAGGTTTGTCACTTAAGTTAAGAGTTGGTTCAAAGTACAGTGAAGTGGATAATACTGATTAATGTAATGCATTTATCTCAGAATGTTGCAAAACAACCCTCGAAACCATCTGACTATGAAACTTCAATAACTAAATGAAGAAGTGCTTGTGGTAAACCAACAGAAACAGCAAAGAGACTGCTATGTCCTTCAAAGTTCTGCAAAATGATTCGCCACCCCAAAGAAGCTTTATATTAATAATTAAAGGATAGTGTAGTAGTCTGCACTGACCTCTCATGCAAGTAACCACATAGACAGGTAGGCGTGGGTACTGTGGTGATATCAGGGAGCCTAGGTGGTGTAATAGTTAGCACACTGGCCCGGAATGCAAAGAGATGGGGGTTTGAGTCCCACTCTAGGCGCAATATTCACCATTTACATCACCCCCATGGCACTGGTTCCATGACCATGATCCTGTACAAGCTATGTGCTGTATGGTTGTTGAACCTACCCTGTGTATGATTGTGTTAGTGCATTGCCTGTATGTATGTAATTGGAAGCGTTAAAAGACTTACAATTCCAGGGGGACGAGTCTAGTAGTCTGCACTGACCTCTCAGGCAAGTAACCACATAGAAAGGTAGGTGTGGGTAGTGTGGTGATATCAGGGAGCCTAGGTGGTGTATTGGTTAGCACACTGGCCTGGAATGCAAAGAGATGTGGGTTCGAGTCCCACTCTAGGCGCAATATTCCCCATTTTCATCACCCACATGACAATAGCATCTGTGATTGATTTTGTCTTAGATGAGCACCTTGATAACCAAACCGATGATAGAAAACCACATGATCATTAGAATAGCATGATTCATTGATTTCTTATGGTTTATCGAGTGTCAGCAAGAAGGGAGACATATTCACTGCGAAAAGCTAGTGGTATTTATTACGTCAGTCTTGTTAATCAAATTCATCTGCCTACTTTGCAATTTACACGAAATTCCGAACTGCTCAGACCCCATTGGAAATGAGAGGAACAATTATCTCTGATGTAATTTTGAAGTGGTTAATGTTGGGTAGTCTGATGAAGCATCAACTTTTCAAACCCAAGATTTGATTCGATATATCTAACTTAGATATTGATACAGGTATTAAGCATTTGGTTCCACATAGAAGGGCATACTGATCCATTTAAATAGAACCTGTTACTGCATAAGCCAACAGTATCAGAGTGTTGGCGTGCTAATATTTCCAAAGTTAGCCATTTAAAATCAAAGTTACCACAAACTAAAATAAGGTAGATTATAACAATCAATTGAATATATTTATCTCAGAAAATTTGCCGAAACTCAAAACCAACAGACTATGCAACTTTAATGTTGTCTCAAATAACAGCAAAGGTTAACTAACAAAATATAGCTAAAATTACAGGAGGTGATTGCTGCAGCCCAGTTATTCTAAGGGATTCTAGTCTAAGATTTGTTTGTGCTTCACATAGGTAGAGGAGAGTATGTAAACGCCTACTAATAAATCAGATGCTATCTATCAAATAACTCGATACAGTTGTTAGTGGTTGTTTTGTTTATCTGTCGGAGCAGGCTGGGCAGGAGCAGGAATGTTGTATGTCCCACTCACATGGGTAGGCTTTGAGCTGTATCAAATCTTACCAATTACCTTACTCCTTGCAGCCAAATCAACAAGAATCCAGTGTAGAGAGTCACAATATCAAAGGTGCATAATCAAGTTAAAACATCCCATTTTCTAAACCAAGACATGTACCGGATTTAATCCTACATATATCCAACTCATTCATATCTGTTAAGCATTTATTAGTAGGCCTACATTAGAGGAATAGGAAGTCAATTTAATAGGACTTGTCATAGATAAAAGATTCACCCTGTCCTTCCAGTACAGGGGTAAACGACAACGTAGTCTAAATACGGGCGAAAATAGCTTTAGTATGGAACAAGAAGTAGAATGCCTGGCACCTGTGTCAAATGCTTACTTATATCAGCACAGAGTTGGTGAAATGGGAGAGAATGCAAACAGACAAGATTACATCTAGAGAACGCTGTCGATTTCACTTTTAAATTGCATTAAAGTATATGTTTTATTATATTTTCCAACTCAAAAGTAGTGGGTAAATATGAAGACATATACAAAGAATAAATGTTGCTTCTTAGATTGTGAAATTAGGCTCTCATAAAGACTCATTTCATTAGCCTGATTTTTCGACTGTTTTTATATAAGGCTGGTCTTCACCCATGTACTACAAGTACTGGGTGAATCTTTTATCTAGACTTGTCACTGCTAAAGCCAAGGGTGCCTTACATGTCCGCATGCACATCAAGGGTAATTTGGCGCGTTTTCACTTCAAATATATCCGAAGCTAAGATTTAAAAACGTATGGTAGGCTCTATTCCAAATTAACGCGAACTCGATTACAATGATTGATGCATTTAGCAGGCACTCAACACCATTGCAATTTGTAACTTTGAATTGTGTCTACAGCGAATATGTTGGTTGGTTGTTGGAGTTTTACGTCCTGGCAACATCTAAGGTATATCATGACGGGTTCTGACTTGTGACAGTCTGCACTCATGGCAACTTTATAGTGCTGCCCCACTGGGAAAACAGGCCGCCAGCACCATGACCCGATATCGCACTCAGACACATTATCCTGAAACTGAACCAACCAGTCCTTGCCCTATCCTAATAATGCCGAGCACCTGGTTAGGAAGTGACACATATCAATTTGTAAGTCATTGATTTGACTTGAACATGGTTCGAACGGTGTGTTCGAATCCCACGATCTACCAAAACGGGAGCATCAAATATATCACACTCTCTCAAATATTTGGCAAGTACTTATGGCTGTGCATGTTACACAGTAATAGACGCCATTTTCTTGAGGTTTTTCTCTCTAATTGCATGCATGTGAATAACTAACACAGTGTGTGAGTCTTCGCTCAGACCTATCTAGTAATATATATATATATATTGTTCTAATATATATATAGTAATATATATATGGTCTAATATATATATATATATATATATATATATATATATATATATATATATATATATTGAACAAATCTATTTATGCTTCAATTTTTTTTTGTATACGGGAGCACAATGTAAAACTATAGTCTACGCAGACAATGTCATTTTTAAATGAGCACAATTATACAATAAGACATATTTCGAGTTCGGTGCATTTGGGGTTTTACATCCTAGCAACATCAAATGTCACGATTACCGACTTTATTGTGTCGCCCTGCTCGAATAAATAGAATGACCCCATATCACACTCAGTGACATTGTCCTGACATTATCCCGACATTGTCGTAGCATTTTCTTGACTGTTGAGGCCTGTAGTATTGGAGTTATGACATGCTTTTGTTGGGGTACATTAGGTGAGTAAGCAGGGGAAATTTCAATCGCGAACAATTTGTCTCCCTCATTCCTCTGCTCCTTGCCCTATCCCAAGAATGCCGAGCATCAGGCTAGGAAGCGACAAGTATCAATTTTTAAGTCATTGGTTTGACTCGACCAAGACTCGAACCCACGACCCCACAATCTACCAACACGGGAGACGGACGCTTTAACTTTTTCGGCCATCCGGTCTGGATTGCCAACATTAATTTGGCATATTTGTACTTCAAATATGTGAAGCGGTAGCCATTTAAAATAAAGTTTGCTTCAAACTGAAGAAAAGTAGATTATAACAATCAATTATGGTACTGTCACATTACGACGTTTCTCGCTAACATGCGTTGACGTGTGTAATTTTTTGGCGAAACGTCGGGAGACATCTAGAAGTGTTATGCACGCGTTGGTACACATTGATGGACGGCGATGGTCGGCGAGGATCGGCGGCGCGTGTCATGATGCGTCAAAAGTTTTGCGCTTGCACAAAACTTTCGACGCGTGCCAACGTGTGGGTGCCAACGTTATGGGGACGGTAGGCGCACGTCGAGATCCATCTCGACTTGTTTGCGTGTTGGCGGCACACCGGCGAGATACGTCGTAGTGTGACAGGGCTATTATAATATAATATATTTTAATTTATCTATTGAAATGAGGGAGGGAAAGAAGACAGAAAGTAGGAATCATTGGACTGTGCAACTTTAATACAATAGAGTAAGAACTGCTCTGCTCAGTATCAGGATAATGTAACTGAGTGGGATATTGGGCCATGGTGTTGGCGGTGTGGTCTCTGGACGGAGCATACACTTATAACAATCGCCATAAGTGTGCACTGTCACAAATCGGTGCCCATCCTGCATTAAAACGGCCATGAATATGGCACTGTCAAAAATTGGTACCCAACCTTACATGACCTCATGTGTTTCTAGGACATAAAACCCCAACAAACAAACAAAAAGCTCTGCTGGAGCAGCACGCGCAGAGTCAGAATCCGACCCCGTGGTGTACGCGTGGATCGAGCCGTTGTCGGCACTCAACCTGCCACCCCTCCGGCGGACGTGCCACAGTGGACCGGTCCAAGCCCCCTTTGGATCGGAACGCGGACACCTGCCACCCCTCCCGGCGGACGTGGCCGAGTGGACTGGCCCCAGTCCCGGCCCGAGTACCCGGCCCGAGGCGCGGCGCGTCCCGGCTATATGGCCTCGGCACACGCGCGAGGCACAGGCAGGTAGCAACCTACGGCCGGACGCGGATTTACCATGCCGGGTTAGTGCCGACATGCCCCTGGATTACGGATGACGAGGAATTGCACTCGAGAACTATGTCCAACGTGAAGGTAGCCGTTAGGGTGAGGCCTCTGAACAAAAAGTAAGTTCCACGTGGTGTTTTGGTGGTTTAAAAACAAAAATTGTTTGGTTCAGTTTGCTGTGTTGGTTTTGGTTGGTTTTTTCTTTTTTTTTAACAGTTGTGTCTGTGGGTGGAGTTGTGGTGATGGGAGTGTAGCGGTATGAACTATCCGGGTTGGTGGAGGCTTGTTTCAAACATGTGTCGCCGCGCTGCCAGAACTAGGACCATGTGTGTTTACACTGGTGGGAAGAGAGAGAGGGGGGGGGGGTAGGGAGAGGAGGAGGAGGAGAGATGGAGGGAGAGAGAGGGAGAGGGCTGGGGAGGGGAAGAGAATAGTATTAGTAGGGGGAGGGATAGAGAGAGATATATACATGAGGACAGCGAGGGAGGAGAAGAGAAATATATACCTGTACAAAGAGAGCAAAAGAAATGTGAGAGAGTGGAAAGAGAGAGGGGGAGATGGGGAGGAAGGGGAGAGTGAAGACACTTTTAGAAAGAAGGAAGGGAAGTTATTTTCTCTGATAGAATGCTTAAAGTTGCATAGTCCGATGCTTTTGAGCTTTAGCCATTTTTCTGAGATAAATATATTAAATTGATTGTTATAATCTATCTTACTTTAGTTTGCAGTAACTTTTATTTTAAATGGCTAACCTTGGAGATATTTGAGGTGCAAGCATCCTAGATTAATTTTGGCGAGCATGCCAAAACTCTACAACACCATAGGCTTATGCAGAAACAGGTTCAATTAAATTGACTCAGCATGCCCTTCTATGTGGCAACACATGCTTAATACGTCCACCTGCATCTAAGTTAGATATGGAGAATCAAATATAGGTGAGTGGTTTGGTTTTGAAAATTTGATATTTTCATCGGACTATGCAACTTTAAATATCACGCAAACACTTGGAGAGAGACAGCCATCCATGAGCAGAAAGAGAAGAGAGAGGGAGGGAGGGGGGAGGGAGGGAGAGAGGGGTGGGGAGAGAGGTGAGGATGGGGAGAGAGGCATAGAGTAGGGAGAAAAGTGGAGGAGAGGAAGAGGGAGAGGAGAGAGAGAGAGTATCTTCCCTGATAAAATACCTCTAACACACTGATAGCTCGTGCACACTTAGAGAGAGAGAGAGAGGGAGGGAGAGCGACATGGAGAGAGACGGGTATCTACATCTAATGACACACACTTCTATCTTTCAGTGAGACTGCCCGGGGTTCTCGAGTGATCGTGAACGTGGACGAGAACACACTGAGCGTCTATAATGTCAAGGTGAGGAGTTCAACACTTGTCTGCCCGTAGTCGGAGGCTGCCGATGGGGAGGGAGACTACCTGAGTTGGTTGGCCCGGGGTGGGAGGCCGCCTCGGCCAGGGCAGAGAGGGGCGGGAGGAGTCCAGTCCTGCTCGGTCGGACTCCCCCAGGCTCCGTCGTTCCCATCTCCCAAATAAAACACCGGCGTGGGTTGCTCTGGTTAGTTTGTGTGTGTGTGGGTGCTTTCTTTTGCAACCAGCTGCGACCCATGGCTATGAGATGTGTGTAGTGTAATTTGGGGCCAAATGTAAGAGTCCGGGTTAGGGCTCGTAACCCACGCGTCGTGCGGATTTCCCTGGTTAGCGGCCAAAGTGTCAATGTATGTGTGCGGGTTAGGCTACCGCCTCGAGGGTTAACGTCGCCTTCACTAACTCCCACGTGAGCCAGGGATAACGTGCAGGTTAGGGACCGATTCGGGCCAAATCTATTCAATGCGACCATATTTAACAGAATTACATACTCAAATCGTCAAATTTAATTAAATTAACCCTAAATTCGAAGCGTTATTAAGGCTACTGCAGCATTGGCGGCGATATTAATAGTTATATTTTCGAATCGACGAACGTACAGTAAACAAACCGCCGGCGCCGCCAGTATGGAACGTGACGTCGATGCGGCGGTTGCGGCGATTTGTTTACATTACATTCGTCGATTCGAAAATATAACTATTAATATCGCCGCCAATGCGGCGGTAGCCTTAATAACGCTTCGAATTTAGGGTTAATTTAATGAAATTTCACGATTTGAGTATGTAATTCTGTTAAATATGGTCGCATTTAATATATTTGAGCCTAATATATGGCTACAAAGGCAGAGGGATTTCCCAAATCTATAAATAACTGAAACGTTAGCTAACCCGCGCGCGCTTTGGACTAATACATCCCCCGTGACACATATATTAACGCCGACAATAGATACCCCGCCGGCCGCCCTTAACTCCGCAGCCGATAAATTGTGGCTCTTACATTTGGCCCTTGGTCAGTAATTTGTAACCCACACATCAGTATGCTTTCCAAATTGCTGATATGTACGTGTGGAGGCTATATTAGTAGTATATATATACATATATATAAATATATATAGATATATTATATATAATATATATATATAATATATATATATATGCAGTCCAAACTGTTGCTATATATGAATGTTTATATTTATATACATATTGACTTAGGAAACTGTATGCGTCCATTGGGATATACATACAATTGCAGCCAGCATTTAAATTTAAATGGCATAGCCCGATGAAAGCATCTCATTTTCTAAAACAAAACATTAAAAAAAAGTTAAACCTACCTACTGACCCAAAATAAATGTTCCCCTGCAACCGAAAACATGAATATTTGTCTTTTATGCCTCAGTATCAGGACAATCTGACTGGTATGAGTGACATTGGGTTATTTTGTCAACAGGCAATTTGGCATCACAATGACCTTAAATGTTGCTAGGACAGGATTCCCCGGAAGCCAACAGACAGCCGGTGGCTTTATACTGCTGCCCTACTGAGAAATCAGGCCGCCGGCACCATGACCCGATATCCCACTCAGTCACATTATCCTGACACTGAGCTAACCAGTCCGTGCCCTATTCTAATAATGCCGAGCGACAAGTAGCAATTTTGTAAGACATTGGTTTGAGTCGACCGGCAGTCGAACTCCCGACCTTCCGCACGGGAAACCTGCGCTCTACCGATTCGGGCACTGCGCCCGATGTTTGCTGGCAAGCTTAAAGCTGCATAGTCCGATCAAGTATCAAATTTTCAAAAACAAAATTGATTCTACATATGTAATATAGATTCTACATATGTAATATAGATACTGGTTCACCTATTAAGCCTTTGTTGCCACATAGAAGGGAATACCAAGCCAATTGAATAGAACCTCTTACTGCAGAAGCCTATGGAATAAGAGTTTTGGCATGCTTGCCAAAACTAATCTTACATGTTTGCACTTCAAATATCTCAGAAGTTAGCCATTTAAAATAAAAGTTACTTCAGACTAAAGTACGGTAGATTATAACGATCAATTTAGTATATTTATCTCAGAAAAATTACAGAAACTCAAACCCATCGGACTATGCAACTTTAAGGCCCGTTTATACTTTTGACGCCGATTAGCGCCGTGTGATGGCGCAAAACGGTGGGGAGTGCGCGACGTGTGGAAGCGCTGACCTTGAAAGTTCAACATACTTGAACTCTAGTCAATGCTTGCGCCAAGTCCTAGCCAGGCGCTCGGCATTATTAGGACAGAGCAGGGACTGGTGTGCTCAGTGTCAGGATATTGTGACTGAGAGGGATACCAGGTCATGGTGCTGACAGCCTGGTTTCCCAGTTGGACAGCACTATAAAGTCGCCATGAGTGCGCACTGTCACAAGTCGGTACCCGTCCTGATATGACCTTAGATGTTGCTAGGACGTTAAACAACAACAACGCTTGCGCCGTCTAACGCTGTCAAGCGTCGACGTAAAGTATAATTTGGAGAATTGGCTTGCGCCGTGTTGCGCCATCTAACGCCGTCTAGCATGGTCACAAGCAGTCAAAAGTATAAACGGGCCTTGAAGTGCTTGTCACACCTTACCGGATTGAGTACCGGACACAACCGGACAAAGAAATGTCTAATCCGGTGGTGTTCGGTATCAAAATGTACCGAAATGTTGCGCTATCGGGTCAAAGGCCGCCGGATGAAACGGATGTTAAACGGACAAGGAACGTACATTAACGAATAGCTACCAGACGATAACCGGATGACAACCGAATGTCAAACGGACGAACTGAACATCAGCTGGACACGTACCGGTCTGTTCACAGATGCGCCGAAAACATATAAAAAAAAACTGACGCAGTGAATTCCCGCAATACTGTCAGCGGACTCTGCAGGAAGCAAACCGGAGACGTAAGGGATGGGTACCGGACATGGACCAGACAAAATGGACTAAACGGACTTAAAATGGACACCAACCATACACGTCAGTCCGGCGGTGCCCGGTACAAGTTTTGTGCATGTTCAAAACTTGCCACCGAAATCGGACAGAGAACGGAAATGCCGGATGCCAACCGTATATAAACGACGTATTTCACCAGACAGTGTCCGGTTTCTATCCATTTCCCCAATCCGGTAAGATGTGACTCAGCCTTTAGGCCTACCGATCGGCCACCAACCGCAGCGATCCCGGTATGTCCGTAACCTAGTTCTGGCAACATGCGGGTCAGGAGGCATGACTGCGATAGAGAGGAGCATGTAACTCACGCTCACAGCTTGCTGCGCGAACACCCGGGTCAGTGATGGTCAGGGGGCGGGGGGAGGGGGCGAGAAGGGGAGGGGAGAGACAATGCAGTGAGATGAATACTTAATATCATACAGAAATTAAGATGCATTTTCGATCACTGAGCTAGCAGATCGATTGTGAGTGCATTTGCAGGACGCGGGCGACCCCGGTACCAGCCTCACCGGAAATGGTCGGTGCTCATGCACCTGGTAACCATGGCAATGTGAAAGCGCGTCCTCCGTGGTTTGTTTGGACTCGTTGTTCCAATTTCCAAAGCATTTCTGTAGTCACACGTTAGAGTTGCATCATAATATCCGATGGTTTTGGATTTATGCCATTTTATCTTTTAGATAGATCTACATTGTTTTGTTTGCTTTGTTGGAGCATTACGTCTTAGTCATATGTCCCGGTCACATACACGTTATTGGACGTAGTTGAACCTAGTGGAGGCTAAAGTAGTTGAATGTAGTTGAACGGCATCTGTACTTGTCCGTAATGTTTACTTAGTAATAACGTGGGTGAGCCGTGATGTCAGATTTAATTGTTGGATATGTTCAAAAGAGCGCCACGTTAGAGGCTGAATTTGGATCTGTGATGCTAACAATAACATACTCTAGTGAACTCTAGCATACTCTAGCATGCTCTAGCTTACTCTACCATTCTTGGACGAAGCCCTGGTCACACAGCTGTTAGTGGATGTAAGTGAACGTAGTAGAGGCTAACGTAGTTGAACATAGTTGAACGTAGTTGAACATACTGCCATCCGTACGGTCACGTATTTATCCATACCATAACGTATTTATCCATACCGTAATGTATTTATCCGTAACGTAATGTACTTATCCATACCATAACGTATTTCAACGTAGTTTAACATACTCACACCACATTTGACCCACGTTATCCTCCACTACGTTCACCTACGTTCAACTACGTCCACTAACGTGAATGTGACAGGGGCATTACTGTCTTAGCAACATTTACCGTTATGTCAGGATGGTTTACAATATACAAATCGTTGTAATCTACCTTGAAGTAAACCAGATGGGATGGTCGAATGAGTTAGAGCGTCCGTCTCCCGTGTTGGTAGACCATGGGATCGTGGGTTCGAACCGTAGTTGAGTCAAACCAATGACTTAAAAATTGATACTTGTCACTTTCTAGCCAGGTGTGCTCGGCATTATTAGGATAGGGCAAGGACTGGGTGGCTCAGTGTCAGGATAATGTGACTGAGAGGGGATATCAGGTCATGGTGCTGGGGGCCTGGTGGCCCAGTGGGGCAACACTATAAAGTCGCCATGAGTGTGCACTGTCACAAGTCGGTACCTCTCCTGATATGACATTAGATGTTTCTAGGGCGTAAAACAACAACAAACAAACAAACAAAACCTTGAAGTACATATTATTACATATATCTAGCTTTTGAGATATTTGAAGTGAATACATGCACACTGAATTTTGGCATGCACATCGGAATGTTAGACACCATGTAGGCAGTGACATGTGACTTTGTCTCCCATTCTATGCAGCAACAAAATAATGTACTGTTTAATATGTGCACCAGTATCTGAGTCCGAAAATATAGGCTCAAATATAGGTGGGTGTTTATCTTAGAAGAAAATGTGATGTTTTCATCGGCCTAGCAGTTTTAAAATAAGCGTCGTTTAAGGTTCTAGTCCTTCTACCATTTATCCACTTTCTAAGTTATTCTGCCTAGGGTAATGTTGCTTTTGTTTTTGTTCCTGTTATTATTGCTGTTATTATTATTATTGTTGCTGTTGCGAGGGGTATTTGGTTGCTGCTCTTTCGGAAGTAATTGTTATGCATCTTTTATGGGAGGTAAGAAACATCGATTGTGATTCCAATTTGAATTAGCTTCACAGCAGTCTACTAAAGTAAGGGTTGGACATGGCAATAAAGGAAATATATTTGGTCATAACATTGATGAGCGGTGTAGTCAGTCCCTGATTAAATATTACTGACCCGGTTCAATACCGTTATAAATAGAGAACTTGGTGGTGCTCTATCATCGTGACGACACGCGATATGTAAACCAGGGCAGCTTAATGTGACCCCTGTACAAAGCCCCCACCTCATTAAATCTTCCAAAAATAATTGAAAATGTAAGGTAATTATGTACTGAGTAATATAATTCGCTAATAATTTACACATCTTTAAGCAAAGTTAAAGCAGTGTATTTACGAACCCAACCTATAAATCACTATGGCATGAGAAAGTACCATAACCCGCCGCCAGGTCGCAGTGCCGAAGGGTACGGGTGTGTTTTGGCGCACCCGGGTACCAACTAGGGACAGGGCACAGGTGAAAGGAAGGCGGTAAAACCAAAAGTCAGGGACAATGCTGTTAGAACTATGGTTAACGATTTAACACTGCAGCTGACCCACCTGGTCACACGTCCTCATCCACAAGCCTATTACCATCTCACTAGATAGCAGATGTACATACTAGGCTACAATATTAGTTCTATGATAGGAAGTTATACCCCCCCCCCCCAAAATGACAAAAAAACTAACATAGATACTAACTACTGAAATAAATGCTGGTGGATGTCCCGGATACCAACCTGGAACCAGAACCCGGGCATACGCCATAACATTCCTCAGCTGTCCAGTGTTGAAAATAAGCACCCTCATGGGAGCTTACACGCTATGGGCAGAATAAATACCATATCAATAAAAGAATATATAAAAATAAATCAAAACTGTCTTCAAAGTTGAAGGGACAACTCTAAATCCAGACTGATATTGTCCTGATATAGTGAGTGTCCTGTTATCAGAGGGACAGTCAAATGAGAACAATTTGTACAATAAAGAAAATGCTCGCACATAGCTTGTTTGTCTGTTGGAGATTTACGTCCTAGCAACATCTAAGCTCATATCAGGTTGAGTACGGACTTGTGACCGTGCAAAGAGCGGGACGCAGCTCAGGCAGTAGAGTGTTCACCTGTGAAGGTTTGGGTCATCCTATCGAATCCTGGATAGTGGACCCATTTGCGGTTTGGGCTATTTTCCCTTCCAACCAGTGGTCCACAACTGGTTCATCAAAGGCTGTGGTATGTGCTGTGCTGTCTGTGAGAAAGTGCATATAAAGATCCCTTGCTGCTTATCGGAAAGAGTAGCCTATGTGGCGGCAACGGGCTTCCTCCATAAAGAAATATGTCAGAATGACCATATGGTTGACGTCCAATAGCCGATGATAAAAATCAATCTGCTCTAGAGGCGTCAGTTATAAAGCAAACTTTTTTTGTGACAGTGCACACTAATCAGTGTTTGTACAGAGTCGGCAACACTATAAAGTCAGCATGAGTGCGCACTGTCACAAGTCGGTGCCCATCCTGATATGACCGTATTTGTTGCCAGGACGTAAATCCGAAGCAAACAAACTGATATCTCAACCTTAGAGAGGACACCAATAATTATATAACTTCAAGCCATATGTGTGCAAAGGAGATAGTTTAAAAAACCATAATGAGCTGGCATTAGAGGCCCAACAGTGCCTAGATCAGTCGGAAGAGGATCTGTAGGTTAATCTGTAATGCCCGGTACACACCTCCCGTATAAAACCTAAAACTGCCCGTTTCGCGATTAAGTTTGAGTTTTAGTCAGTTCCAGTCTTTAGGTGTGTGACACCCTAACACACCTGAGGCTTCCGATTCGCGTATAAACTCAGTTTTAGGGCTTAAAACTCGAATCGCAAGACATTCGAAAAACGAATCGGGCCGTTTGAGAAACGGTAGATGTGAGCGGTCAGTCGTATCTTATACGGTACGGTCGGGTTGTGACGGGTCGAGTCGGGCAGTCAGTTTTAGCTCGTGAATCGTATACGGGAGGTGTGTGCCAGGCATAGTATATATTAAAATAGTCACACAGGTCTGGTTTTGTTGGCGGGTTGTTGGCAGTGAATTGTTGATAAAACATGTGCTCGCTGCGCGTGCGTTCTCGTGCACACAACGAGCACCGTGCCTTACCACACCCGGACACCTTTCGAATGGGGTCAACCCCCACCCACCTACCCTCCCTCCCCCCACCCCTCCCCAGAAAAAAGGGGGGAAATCACCAAAGAGAAGGAAACAATCTGGATCAGTATGAATCACGCCGATGCTCAATAATTAAGACTTGATTAGATACTAGAGTGCTAGATCCAAGCGCAACGCAACAACAGAAGTCATGGGGCATGTTACAATGTAGTTCACATCTAATTAAAGCTGCATAGTTCGATGAAAGCTTAAAGTTGCATAGTCCGATGGTTGTGAATTTCTGTCATTTCTCTGAGATAAGTCTATTCATTTGATTGTTATTATTTACCTTATTTTAGTTTGAAGTAATTTTGTTTTAATGGCTAACTTTTGAGATATTTAAAATGCAAACACATCAAATTGTAAAATGAACTTAAAAATAAATTAAAAAATTTAAATAATAATGAACTAAATATGATTATGAACTAAATAATAAATTGAGTAATATACTAAATAATAAATTAGATAAAACAAAAATTTTGACATCTGTCATCGCATAGAAGGAATCCTAAATCAATTTAATAGAGCCTGTCATGGCTGAAGCCTATAAGCTCCAGCATTTCAACATGCATCATCATCATCATCATCATGCTGTCGGTCGCGATGCGACAAAGACTGCTTTCATTACTTGATGGCCGCTCTCCTTTGTGTGATTGTACATTTCATGAAAGCTGCCTGCAAAAGTGTTGAAGTGCTGCTGGCTTTTGCAAGTTACCAGCGGCACTCTCTCGGGGAGCAAATAGAGGTCTCACACTGGCAAGAACATGTCCAGACAGACACAACACTATTTGTCCCTGCAGTGGCTGGTCGAGACATGTTGGGAGTTCCATACATCAACCGCCCTTGATGCTGCCACAGGACATAGTTTTCTGTTCAGGGTTTGCTCCCTTAGCGTTCAGTTCTGTCAAGAACCTGTACCACAAGGCAGTGGTTTACAACTCTGCAGGGCAAGGGCGCCAAACTCCCTAAGGCACAGGCATTTCAACATGCACACCAAAATTATTTGGTCAATTTTCACTTCCTTCAAATATCTCCAAAAGTTAAAGCTGCATAGTCCGATGAAGCCTCAAATTTTCAAAACCAAAATAATGATATAGATTTGACTATATATCTAACTTAGATATTGATGCACATATTAAGCATTTACTGCCACAGAGAAGGGAACACTGAGACAATTTGATGGAACCTGTTACTCTTGAACTAATGGTGTCACTGTCAGAGTGTTGGCATGCTTGGCAAAACTAGGTTTACATGATTGATTTTCAAATATCTCAAAACTTATCCATTTAAAATAAAAGTTACTTCAACCTGAAATAAGGTAGATTATAATGATCAATTTAATATATTTATCTCAGAAAAATGACAAAAACGCAAAACCATCGGACCATGCAACTTTAGCCCTTTAAAATGACAATTACTTCAAACTAAAATAGACTATTTGCACCACCTTAAACTATTCATCTAAATAATGTGGCAGAAACTCAAAAAGACCGAATTATGTCACTTTAACCCTGCTGAACTATCTCTCAACGGATTATATAATACCGGGCGCGGTGGCCTAATCTATAGAGCTCGGACCTTGCGTGCGGAAGGTCGGCAGTTCGGTTTCCGGTGGAGTCAAACCAATGACTTTAAAATTGATACTTGTCGCTTCCTAGCTTGGCACTCAGCATTAATAGGATAGGGCATGGACTGGTTAGCTCAGTGTCAGGATAATGTGACTGAGAGAGATATCGGGTCATGATGCCAGCAGCCTGATTTCCCAGTGGGGCAGCACTATAAAGTTGCCATGAGTGCGCACTGTCTCAAGTCGGTACCCATCCTGATATGACCGTAGATGTTGCCAGGACATAAAACTCCAACAACACACCAACTCAAGGGATTGTCAGTGACTTTAATATGTGAACCTTGCCTGGCTGATCATTTCACCTTTCTAAAGCTAAGATTCCTTATAGGCAGTATGCGGCATGCGATTGCGAATGTGGCAAAAAATCGGAAAGCATGTAAATGAATAGTTGTGCTTCCATACGTCCGAATGTGAATACGAATGGGAAAGTGAATGTGAATGCGAATGTGGCAAATGGATCGACCCATGGACCGATCGGTGCGAATGCGAATGCGAATACTGCTGCGTTTGGCATAGAAAACAATAGTAACTTTGATCTTCCTTCACAAATCTGGAGGAAAAACCCCCAAAAATGTCACGGGTAACTTTGTTGGTGTTTTTTTGTTGTTTACCTATATCCCAGGACAAAAAGTAAACATCGGCTATTGGGGTTTGGCATATATCTATTCCGCATATGCCACATTCGCATGCCGCATACCGCATACCGCGTACCGCGTATAAGGAATCTTAGCTTTAGTCTTACTGTTCTCTTATCAGGTTTGGTATAAGTTGACGTCTTTATGAGCTATCAGAGACATCTTAATTCTTAGTATTAAGTTTACATTGCATTTTAGCCACGACTGAGCATCCGGGCTTTACATTTATCTTCGAGGCGGAGGAATGATATCAACTCTGCGATTACACTCTTATGCATCGATGATAATTTAGTCTTGTTGAATTCCAAAGTATGAACATAACAAGACGATCAGTCGACGGTCAATTCTTTGAATATATTTGCTCAGTATGAAAGTAGACACTTATCATTGTTAGATCATTTAGTTTTACTCCCCCATGGGTTTGGTGTATGCAAAAAGAAATGTTTCCACGTACGTGGACGAGTGAGTTATTGTGGCAGAGCGCCATTTCGGCAACACAGGTCACCTGTATGGCATGGGGTAAAAGAATGCAGTTATATTATGTTTATTATTATGTTTTTTATTTTGTTTATTATGTTTAATATTGTGTTTATTAGTATGTGTATTATTGCTTATTACCATGTTATTATCATTATTTAGTTTATTATTATTTATGTTATTTAATCTATTATTAAGTTTATTTTATAATTTTCTTATTCAGTTTCTTATTACATTTATTATCCTGTTCATTATGATATTTATTATTTTATTTAATAATATATTCATTATTATGTTTATTATGATGCTATTATTATGTCGATTATTATGTTTATTATTATGTTTATTATGCTTATTATATTTGCTATTATGTTTATTGTTATATAAAGGTGTATTTACAAGTGCTACTGTTGAAAATCATAGCTGTCTGCTCGATGAGAACAAAATTAGGGCAACAGTGCCACACATCAACAACTAATTAATTATATATTTAAACATTTATCACCCACACATTGCAATTGTATCGACACCCAACCACGCACAAATAATTAGCAAAACTCTGCCTGTAGCAGTGTAGCCCCCATTCACTTATACCTGTAATACTAATAGCCTTAATGGAATCTCTATGTTAAGCTTCAACACGCACACACATCGCGACACGCGCACAATCTATTTATAGAGTGAGCATGATAATCCATATGTGTGGTCTGTGGGAAAGTGCATATAAAAGACCCCTTGCTGCTTATCGGAAAAAGTAGCCTATGTGGCGGCAGCAGATTTCCTCCAAAGAAATATGTCAGAATGACCTATTTTTGACGTCCAATAGCCGATGATAATAATCAATGTTCTCTAGAGGTGTCGTTAAATAAAACAAGCTTTACTTTGATAATCCATCTCTGTGGTCTGGTTGTGGTTTCAGCTGGAGAAGGTGCTTGACGTTGGAGATAACCGAGACAGACTTAAGTCCTTTACATTCGACCATGTCTATTGGTCCATCGATCCCGAGTCTGCGGAGTATGCTTCACAACAATTGGTGAGTTGAACAGTTCATTCCCGCTGTGAGTTATGTTATGTATAAACTCTTATGCGTATATTATTCATGCAATGTAATTATCCTATTATCCTTCTCTACTTGTCTTCTCCCCAACTCCTGGACAACTTGTATAAGTTTAGTGTGTTGGGTAGGTGGAGCTGGTGGTTGGTGTGCGGCCTGGAGGGCAGGTTAGCTGCTCCAAGCAGCCCTACTCCCCGCCTTCCCTCCAGGTGGCCTCCTGCTCGCCCTCCTTCTGCCCACTCCACCTCCTCTCTAAATCGTCCGATCATGGGACCGACTTTAAATGGTCCATGTTCAGAGGTGGTCGGTTTAGGGAGTTTTTTGTAATCGTTACAATGTTATTGTAAGGGCGATCGTTTGGGACCCAAATAAAGCGATCGCTATAGCGGAGTGGTCGATCTGTGGAGGTAGTCGGTTTTAGAGGTTTTACTATACTATTCAACAGTCATTGGCAATTCGTTGGTTTACAGGTCATCGTCAATGCACTGGATGGTAGTGGATAAACGATTCACCCCCTACTGAGACAACCCTGCCTAAATCTGAGCAAAAATTGCTTCAGTAGGAATTAACTGTGGAGGTCGTGGTTTCAGTGCACATTGTTTATCTATATGGGCGTAAAGCTAAGAAAAAACGCAAAATGGTGTCCATTGGAAGCTCTCGATTTGATTTTTTAAAGTTTAGTAATCTACATGATTTTTTTTACTTGTTATCAATTATTCACCCTAAGAGTACTCGGCTATGATAAATAAGCATTTGAACTACATATTTAGCATTTTGGATTACAAATTCATGTGGGTATTTCCATAACCCAGCTTCTCAATTTGTTGATTGATTGATTGGTGGTTGCTTTACACTGTGTCGGCAGCATAGGCCATATTCATGGCGAGAAATGTTAGTTTTTTGTTCAAACCATCACTTTTACATGTAAAAGCAGACAATCAATTATGTGCCAATAGACACTTATTAAATTAGAAAACTCACAATCATATATTTGTGGTCAAGGGAAACAAATTCCCATAGAAAAAAAAGAAAAGTTTTATTAATAATTGATAGAATCTATTTAGTAAAACATATGAGGTGGTACAGTCCAGCTGCCCTCAAAAAGGCTAAAATGTTTTCCTTTTTACCTTAGTAAAAAGGTCATGCATACTGTCTGCAGTGTAGAACTGTTGGCGCAGGGCCAAAAAATCAGCGCAACTTAGTCAACTGACACCCAATACATTCAGGGGGAGGTTCCCCCTTGAGCAGAAAAGCATGTGTAAGCCCCGAGTGGCCAATACGGCAGCGGCGAAGGACCACTTGGTCCCGCCGACCCCCCCGCATGAGTCTGTGGTGGCCTTCCCACAGATGGTTCAATTTCTTTAAGTTTATTAATGTTTTCATCCCACTCATGTTGCCATTTGGATTTTATGTGGGTGGCTATTAGTGGTTTCAGATCAGAGTGAGGGATCAGACAAATCCCAATTTGTTGTGTATAGGGTTGTTTAGCAGTTCTGTTCTAGAGACAGCTCTGTGGGAGTAACTATTCTGATGGAGTAACATTTGTGTACTTAAAGGACGGGTTTCAATTTGAAACCAGGGGAAAAGACCGACTGCGTAGAGCAATTGCTTCCTGTGTGGAATGTCACGGGATCAATCCCTAACTGAGTCAAACCAAAGACTTGCTAATTTGATGTTTATCATTATCCTGCCTAGTAGTAGCATTCGGCATTATTAAGAGAGGGCAAGGATTGGTGGTTCAGTGTCAGGATAATGGGACTGAGTGGGATATCAGCTCATGGTGCTGGCGGCCTGGTCTCCCAGTGGGGCAGCACTATAAAGTCGCGCACAATGACAAGTCGGGACGCGTCCTGATATGATCTTAGATGTTGCCAGGATGTAAAACTCCAACAACCAATCAACCAATCATTCCGCTACATAGACTCAATATCCATGGCGATCAGTTACCTCATCATCATCATGCTGTTGGTCGCGATACGACAAAGACTGCTTTCATTCCTTGACTGCCACTCTCCATTTAGCTCTCTGATGTGAGAGTGATGTCCATGAGTCGGTCTTAATGTCTCTCAGCTTCAGGTTTCTCTTGATGGTATCCTTAGACCACTGATCAGTTACCTAGCGATCGAAAAATGTAACCACATACCCCGGCTGTGGCCGCCTGAGATAGAAATGAAGTTACGATATTCCCACACCTACTTTCATGTTCTCTGTGCCTCCCCAGCAATGAGTGAACTACCACAAGTTGGTACCCATCCTGATATGACCTTGAACGTGTCCAGGAGGGGGGAAAAAACAAGTAAATCGACAAATCAAGCATTTAGATTTGAGTTATTCACCATTCTTCCGCTTTTCCAACAATGGAGGAGGGATGGGTTGGGGTAATTCGAAGGGAACACACATTTTGGTTGACTTTTTCACATTACCATAGTTACCTCGTGTAACAAAACCAAAATAGCAA
The DNA here is from genome assembly GCA_030323885.1 of Branchipolynoe longqiensis. Classification (NCBI taxonomy): domain Eukaryota; kingdom Metazoa; phylum Annelida; class Polychaeta; order Phyllodocida; family Polynoidae; genus Branchipolynoe; species Branchipolynoe longqiensis. The sequence goes on along the minus strand of CM059186.1, from coordinate 174,652,334 downwards.
CTAAAACATCAGGGTTGAAACACCACTATTAATAAGTATTTTTGGTTTGTGCAATTTGAGGTGTTACTGTAGGCCTACTGTCCCAGCCTATGGATCACACTGTGGTCAATATAGGACTGATAGCCGAATATTGTCAGCATGTGATGGTACCATGACAACGTGATGGGTCGAAAGGGAATAACATCTATTTTTGTTTGGGTTCATTTGTTTGTTTGGTAAACAACACCGCGCCCCAGCCATCACCCGAACCATAAAAAGTCAACAAAACATCGGCAATTAGGGGTTTATACAGTGGTTAAAAATAACTGACTAAAATATTATATTTCAAACAGGTAAACTAAAGCACGTAATGCCAAGAGGTATGCCAAAAGAGCATACCACTGTGGTAAAATCACAAATGCTATATGATAAATAAAACCAACAATAAAAAAACTTTTCCAAGTTAAAAATGGAAAATAATTGTTTGATTAAAATATACTCATTTCCCTTTAAAAAAAAATAGAATAATAATAATGAGTTGCAGATGCAAATAGTTTGTTTGTTGTTGTTTTACGTCCTAGCAACATCTAAGGTTATATCAGGACGGGAGGTGCAAATAAGTGCAGAATACATACTATGGGTTTGTGTGTAATGAAGCTGATGAGCTTTGTTATAATTTATAGCCCCTTTTTCATAGTATAAACTTAATGTTGTGGTCAAAACGCTAAACGCGCAGGCTTTGTTTGTTTGTTTGTTTGTTAGTTTGTTATTTTTTTACTTCCTAGCAACATCTCAGGTCATATCAAGGCTTCCCGTGTAGAAAGTTGGGAATTTGAATCCTGGCCGAGTCAAACCAATGACTTACAAAATGTTTCCCTACGATGACAGGAGAACATTGATTTAACCAGACAGGATGGCTGAATGAGTTAGAGCGTCCGTCTCCTGTGTTGGTAGATCATGGGATCGTGGGTTCGAATCCTGGTCGAGTCAAACCAATGACTTAAAAATTGATACTTGTCGCTTCCTAGACAGGCGCTCGGCATTATTAGGACAGGGCAAGGAGCAGTGGAATGAGGAAGAACAGTCGTCTGCGACTGAAATTTCCCCTGCTTAAACACCTAATGTACAAAACATTTGAAATATAATAAAATGCAGAGCTGTCCTTTAATGACCGGTCAGACTGTTTAAGATTACATGCCAAACAGCCAGGTAAGTAGATCTAGTGAACTGGAAACGTCAACCAGATCAGGGTCGGTAGGCAGGTAATTGCTTTGGGAGGTTTGTTTTGCGTGACGTGGGGTCACCTCGGTGTACTTTAAGCAGCTATGCAGGTTGGTTCGTTGTTTGTTGGAGTTTTACCTCCTGGCAACACCTAAGGTCATATCATTATGGGTACCGGCATGTGACAGTGTGCACTCATGGTGACTTTATAGTGCTGGCTGACTAGGAAATCATGCCACCGGCACCATGACCCGATATCCCACTCAGTGACATTATCTTGACACCGAGTTAACCAGTCCTTGTCCTATCCTATTAATGCGAGCACCGGGCTAGGAAACGCCAAGTATCAATTTTAAAGTCATTGTTTTGACTCGATCGGGAACCGGACTAACGACCTTCCGCACGCAAGGCCCGCGCTCTGCCGATTAGGCCACCGGGCCCGGTTTTGCGTGACGTAGGCTCACCTTGGTGTACCTGAAGCAGCTATTCCAACTTGAACAATATGCCCAGCTCTCTAGCAGACCAACCTGCGATCATTCCTTGTTTTGATAATGGTATCGTGTGTGGGGGTGGGGTTGGGGCGTTATAAGAGCGGGACTAGAACCCACAGTTCTGCCATTCCAGGGCAAATGTCCTTACCATCACCCGTGTATGTGGCATTTCATCTGGGACAGGTCAATGCACCTCACTCCGCTAGTAATCGCCATTGTGGTAGGAATACTACCAGCCTAACCATTAGGCTATCTCGGCTCCCTGATGCAATCAATCTATCCATGCCTGTGGTATTTCTTTGCCGGGGAGGGGAGGAGTCAGTATGCATAAACGCATCAGCAATGCACTTGCAAATTGCACACATATACACAGGGCATGATCATCAAACATACAGCGCATAGCTTGTATCCTGGTAATGGCACCAGTGTGTGTGTGGGTGTTATCAAACATACAGTGCTTAGATTGTGTCCTGGTAACGGTGCCAGTGTGTGTGAGTGTCATCAAACATACAGCGCATAGCTTGCATACTCGTCACAGAGCCAGTGTGTGTGGGTGTCATCAAACATACAGTGCATAGCTGTATCCTGGTCACAGCACCAGTGTGTGTGGGTGTCATCAAACATACATGACATAGCTTGTATCCTGGTAACGGCACCAGTGTGTGTGGGTGTCATCAAACATACAGCACATAGCTTGTATCCTGGTAACGGCACCAGTGTGTGTGGATGTCATCAAACATACAGCGCATCGCTTGTGTCCTGGTAATGGTGCCAGAGTATGTGAGTGTCATCAAACATAGGCCTACAGCGCATAGCTTGCATACTCGTCACAGAGCCAGTGTGTGCCGGTGTCATCAAACATACAGTGCATAGCTGTATCCTGGTATTATTGGTAACGGCACCAGTGTGCATGAGTGTCATCAAACATACATCGCATAGCTTGTATCCTGGTCACAGAGCCAGTGTGTGTGGGTGTCATCAAACATGCAGCGCATAGCTTGCATACTTGTCACAGAGTCAGTGTGTACACATGTCATCAAACATACAGTGCATAGCTGTATCCTGGTCATGGAACCAGTGTCTGTGGGTGTCATCAAACATACATCACATAGCTTGTATCCTGGTAACTACACCACTGTGTGTGTGTGAAGTGTGTGTGGTTGGAGGTGTGTGCAATCACATGGGATACTAATCCCCAAATGCGGGGATTAGAACCGCCATTTCCTGCCATTTCGGGACAACCTAGTAGGTGGGCTAGCTATATTCTCCCCGATACAATCCAGCTACCTTTGCATGTGGCTCCATGCCTGTGAGATCAGTGCGGAATAATACAATAGTCTGCCACTAATTCCTTTCAGCCTACAGTTAATAACCACATTATCGCCACTGAATGCGTCTTGGCTTCCATCACTGAGGCAGTGGAATTGTAGCCTGGACTTAGTAGGGATATCGGTGAAGGCACCCTATGCACGGGATAATCCGATGAAAGCATACAAATTGTCTAATCCAAAAATTGTTTACCTCTAATTGAACCGACATATCCAACTTTAGATACCTGGGCACGGATTTAAGCATAGAAGGAAATACTAAGTCAATTTGATAGAACCTGTTACTACTGAATCCGATGATGTCAGAGTTTTGATTTGCTTGCCAAGATTAATTTGGATTTTTTTCACTTCAAATATATCCAAAGTTAGCCATTTAAAAATAAAAGTTACTTCAAACTAAAGTAACATATATTATAACACTCAACATAATGCGGATTAATCTCAGAAAATGGCAGAAACTCAGAACCAACAAACTATGCAACTTTACGGTCTAGTATGTTCTACCTGGTGCAGCTAGTTAAGCCGAGCGTGTACCCTCTATGACCTTGGAGTGTTTGTTGTTTGTTGTTTTGCATCCTAGCAACATGTAAGGTCATATCAGGATGTATACTCACTTGTAGCAGTGTGCACCCATGGCAAATTTATAATGCTGCCCCACTGGGAGACCAGGCCACCAGCACCATGACCTGATATCCCGCTCAGTCAGATTATCCTGTCACTGAGCCAACCAGTCCTTGCCATATCCTAATAATGCCGAGCGCCTGGCTAGGACAGGACAAATATAATTTTTTACGTCTTTGGTTTGACTCGACCAGGGTTCGAACCCACACACCCATGGGTTTGGATCCCCCGATCTCTCAAAACAGGAGTCGGACGCTCTATTCATTCGGCCATCCCGTCTGGTGAATGACCTTAGATGTTGCCATGACGTAAAACTCCAACAACCAGCCAACCCCGCCCCCTCCAAATGTTTAAACAGATGCACACTAAGCTTTGAACGCCTTTATTTTAGCGGGAAAATAATCCTATAAAATGCCGAGTATAAACCCGACAGAGGTCAGTAACGGAAATGAATAACACCTCAAATCTACGTCACCGGTAATAAGTCAATCCCTGGCAAAGTGCCAAAGAACCTATTTTCTTTTGTTGGCACTTTTAGAAGTTATGCCGCATTTGGTAAGTCTATTACAATGACTCGTTTTGAAGCGTTGCAGCCTGCGTATAATGGCTATGCATTTAACATAATTCACATGCGTAGTAACTTAGGCACTAAGCTTGTCCAGACACGTATATTTCACAGATGACTAGTTTGCAAAATCAACTTTATTACATATTAGTAGTAGTATTATTATTGGGATCGTTATTATTATTATTATCATTATTATTATTATTATTATTATTATTATTATCATCGTTATTAATATTATCATGAGTATCATGATTATCATTATTGTCATTATCATTACCATTATTATTATAATTATTATATTTATTATAATTATCATAATTATTACAATTATTATAATTGTTATTATCACTATTAGCATTATTAGCATCACTATCACCATTATCACCAGATCATTATCATCATTATCATCATTATCAACATTATCAGCATTACTACAATTATCATAGCAATTGTCATCATCATCACCACCATTATCATCACTGCAACAAGTCCTAGTGAAGTGCAATAGGTCATAATGAAGTGCATTAGGTTACAAGTGTCCAGTATATTTATCTCAAGAATATGACAAAACAATCTAAATTAACGGATTGTGCAACTTTAACTGTGAATTACTATTTTGGCGGTGGTAAAGTAGTGGTAACACTGCGTTATCTGCTTGAAGGGTTTGTCTGTGTTTATTGTAGCGGGACCATTTTGGATAATAGTGTAATTTACTGTTACATCAGCTCGCATTTAACATATTGCTCCATCATGTTTGAACTCATGGCCCGCCTTCGGAGTTAAGCCACAATGCATGCACTACACTAACTAAAACAGTTTTTTTTAGTTTTTTGTTGTTGGGGGGGGCTGGGGGGTCCCATATTTAAAACTGCATAGTTCGATGAAGCATCACATTTTCAAAACCATAACAATTATCCAGAATTGATTCTACATATCCAACTTAGATATTGATGCACATATTAAGCATATGTTGCTACATATCAGGGAATACTGAGGCAATTTATTAGAACCTGTTAATGCTGAAACCTATTCACTGCTATTGTTTTAGCTCCTGCTTGCCAAAATTAATTTGATATTCTTGCACTTCAAATATATCACAACTTAGCCGTTTAAAATAAACAGTACTTGAAGCTAAAGTAAGGTAGATCATAACGATCAGTTTAATATGTAGTAAGACCTCTCTAAATCGACCGACCATGGGACCGACTTTAAATAGTCCATTTACGGAGGTGGTTGGTTTAGGGAGTTAAAAAAAAATCATTACAATGGTATCGTATTGGTAATCGTTTTGGACCCAAATAAAGCAATCAATATAGGGGAGGTGGTCTAACTGTGGAGATGGTCGGTTAGAGAGGTTTTACTGTATTTTTCTTTTTCTTTTAAGACAGAAACTCAAAACAATGGGAATATGTAACTTTAACATTTACCAGCGCCCGACCTGAATGACAGTCATTAATGGAGAAGGGTCCACAGTGAGGAAAGGAGGAAAATCGGGTGACCACTGTCCCATATCGAGCATACCCTTGCAGGATGAGTTTCCTATTCTTTAAGTACTGATATTGTGTGATTTAAACAGTGGTTGATGTAGATATATTTCAAATATACTTCAAACACTTAAATCTGTGCAAAAAACGCATAAATGTGTGACAATGTCTGAACAAGAGAATACTAAACAAATAATGGATGACCTTTCCATAATTTGAGCCAATCAGAGCTGTTCTTTTCTATTGCAAATGGCTTCCCCCTATGGGGGCCGCCATTTGCAATAAAAAAGAATGGCTCTGATTGGCTGACACTGAGAGCTGTTCTCAGCCAATCAGAGCTGGGTTTTTTATTGCAAATGATGGCCACCATAGGGGGCAGCCATTTTAAACCGAAAAGAACAGCTCTGATTGGCTGACACTGAGTTCTTCCGAAAACGAGAAGAGGAAAGTCCATTTCCGGCAAGTTCAAATGGGCTCAGACAACTTCAACCGTGGCCGGTTGTCCCTCTCCTTTCAACGCTGAATATGCTTATGCATTAATGGCGCCTTCAGAGTTAGTGCATGCGCATGAAATGTCACGCACGATGACGGGATATGGTATTTGAAGGCGGTCTGTTTTTGGTGATGTGGGATGAGCTGTGGATGTGTGTTTACATAAGCTGGTGTGTGTGTTGGGGGGGGGGGGGGTTGATGCCCAGTCACGTGACCTGAATCTCATGTAGATGGTGTAAGCAGTCACGTTCACATCAGTAGCACACACATATGTATGTACATTTGTCCTATACCATGTATTTCGGAGCATGTGTATGTGTATGGATATAAGTATTGTGTGATTTACTATGTCTATGCAAATACAGTAAAACCTCTCTAACTAACTGACCACCTCCACAGATCGACCCCTCCCCATTGTTTTATATCAATTGTATAATGCATTCGGCCACCGTACTCGGTTTGCTTATAATATAAGTCTGTTACTATATGTCGCCCGTACCTTCCACGAGAAGGCAACATTCAACATTAGTGCCTAATATTTGTTTGTTGTTGTTTTACGTCCTAGCAACATCTAAGGTCATATCAGGACGGGTACCGACTTGTGACAGTGCGCACTCCTGGCGACTTTATAGTGCTGTCCCACTGGGAAACCAGGCTGCCGGCACCATGACCTGGTATCCCACTCAGTCACATTATCCTGACACTGAGCACACCACTCCTTGCCCTATCCTAATAATGCTGAGCGCCTGGCTAGGAAGTGACAAGTATCAATTTTAAAGTCATTGGTTTGACTCGACCGGGACTCGAACCCACGACCCCACGATCTACCAGCACGGGAGACGGACGCTCTAACTCATTCGGCCATCCCGTCTGGTCTAGTGCCTAATATATATACATTATGGGATGGAAGATTATTCTACCACTCCCTAGATAAAAGATTCACCCTGTAGTTGTAGTAGTGGTGAACGACAACATAGTCTAAAGGCTAGTAAAAACTCCTTTAGTATGGAACAGGAAGTAGAATTCCTGGTTCCACTATCAGATGGCTACATATATCGGCACAGAGTTGGTGAACTGAGAGAGAATGCAAAAAGACAAAATGGCAACGATAGAACACCATCGATTTCACTTTTAAAGTGTGTCACAGTATAGGTTTCATTATATTTTTCAAATCAGAAGTAGCAGGTAAATATAAAGATTCACGTGAAGAATATATCTTGCTTCTTAAATTAAGAAGTTATCAGGTCAGTTCATTTCCCCAGCATGTCGACATTCTTCGCTAGCTTTTATATAGGGTTGGTTTTCACCGCTGTACTGGAAGTACGGGGTGAATCTTTTATCTACCCCTCCCCCCCCCCCCCCGATTCCCCCTCCTAATCCTATTTCCAGGATTTTCCCGCCAAAAATGAGGGAAAAGTAAGGGCGCGAAGAGACCCTCATAGAACGGCTTGATAATCATGGACAATTTACCGGAAGTCATGATTCGGCTTATCTATATAATTATTTTTCGGATGTTTCTTTCACAAGCTGCATATTAGGCAAGCAATCTATTTAATCGTAGACATTGACTCAGAGCGGGGAGTGGGACGTAGCTCAGGCAGTAGAGTGTCCACATATGAAGGTGTGGGTCATCTGATCGATGCTGCTCAGTGGACCCATTAGCAGTTTGGGCTATTTTCCGATCCAACCGGTGGTCCCCAACTGGTTCATCAAAGGCTGTTGTATGTGTTGTCATGTATGTGGGAAAGTGCATATAAAAAGATTAAAAGACCCCTTGCTGCTTATCGGAAACAGTAGCCAATATGGTGGCAGCGGGTTCCTCCAAAGAAATAGGTCAGAAATAGGTCAGAATGTTTGACGTCCAATAGTGAATGATAAAAATCAATGTGCTCTAGAGGCGTCATTAAAACAAAGAAACTTTTTTTTTTACTCAGAGCAGACGACAAACAAAAGAATACACCGTCGAATCTCACGTGACCGCTGCACGTTCATTAGACCTACATTGTTTAATATTAATGTACAGGTGACTTATCTTGTTCTTAATCGTCATCATGATTAGTGTTTATACTCAGCCAGCAGAGTTTTTATTGCCATGGTCCCAAGTCCAGGGATACTTAATATTAAAGACTGCTCACGTGATCTTTACAATGCATTCCTTACACGATTAACGCTGATTAATCCTATATAGGTTAATATTCATACGGATCAACTGCATTGCACTTATAGTGGGCTAGTTGAGTTTTAACTCAGTAGGTAGGGACTGATCTGTCCAGTAACACTAACCTGAGTACGACATTGCTATTTCTCTTTTTAGTAATTATGTGATTTTCTTCAGATATCTACAAAATTAGCCATTAATAATGAAGGCTAGTTCAAACTAACTCAGGAAGATGAACTATAATGATTAATCTTACATTTCTTGCTAACAACAGCAATGAAAAATGGCAGAAGCTCAAAACCGACAAGCTATGCAACTTTAATTTCGCTGATCAAACAAAGTGAGTCGAGGTTTCTGCTGGTATCAGCCGCATAAACAATCGAACTCGGTCTGCTCAAACCGGACGCGGTGGCCTATTCGGTAGAGCGCAGGCTTCCCGTGCTGAAGGTCTGGAGTTCGAATCCCAGCCGAGTCAAGCCAATGACTTATCAAATTGATACACGCGGCTACCTAGCCTAGCGCTTGGCATTATTAGGATAGGACAAGGACTGGTTTGCACAGTATCAGGATAATGTGACTGTGGGATATAAAGTCATGGTGCTGGCTGCCGGGTATCCCAGTGGGGCAGCACTGTAAAGTCGCCATGAGTGCACACTGTCACAAGTCAGTACCCATCCTGATATTACCTTCGATGTTGCCAGGACGTAATACTCCAATAACCAATAACCCAGTGGGGCAGCACTGTAAAGTTGCTATGAGTGTGCACTGTCACAAGTTGGTACCCACCCTGATATGACCTGAGATGTTGCTAGGACGTAAAACAACAACAACCACATAAACAAACAGAACGGTATGTTCAGGGTGGGGATTAGGGGGGGGGGGTCATCACACACACACACATACAACAAACCCATTCTATTTTTGATAAAATTATCCAGTGAACTTGTAGAACTTCCACAAATGTGGTGGTGACCTGGCGTGGCATTCATGAAATGGTAATGTAACAATTACCAAACCATGTCCAGCCATGCACGCTGTGGACATGAGCTGAAATGAACATGTTTTATTCTGACATAACGTCGAAGGAACTCCCCCGCACCCGCCACCCATCCACCCACCTCCCCGGGACGCCAGGCGCACTCTCCAATCACATTCTTTGCTATAGCTTATGGCCCTGTCACATTATGATGTATCTCGCCAGCGTGCTGCCAATGTGGAAAATCACTTTTTTACGTTGAGATACGTAAAACTTTTCAGCGCAGGGGGAAAAGTTGGACTTATACATACCGTATACACAGTGTATGGCCAACATATGACTGACGTATGGCTAATGAACGCCGGTGAACGTTATATAAGTTATTCGATCACTAGAACTACACGTCATGCGTTACATACATCAAGACACCCTGGAGAAATGCTAAACGTACGTTAGATGTACGTTAGGCGTACGGTATCCATATGTTGTCAGTACGCAGACTGTATGTTCCCACTGCCTTTAAAGTAGGTCAACATAGTGAACAATGTTTGACTAACGTACGTCTAATGTACATTGACATATGCTAGCGCTTACATAACATACGGCGGATGTAAAATCCACACGTTGTCATGCGTTGAAAGTTTTGTGCATGCACAAAACTTTGCTGACCCCCTGACGTGCGACGGCGTATCTCGACGAATGTCGACATACATTGACGTATAGCAACACATGCCTAACGCGCGCATGACGCATACTGACGTATCCCAACGTAGTGTCAAAACATCACATGTCAACGTACGTTGGCGTGAAGCGTCGTAATGTGACAGCACCATTAGACCACACGACGTGGTGGACGCTGCACGGCCCTGTATGGTGAGCGTGCTGTGTGAGCGACACCTGTTTGAGGTGAGGATTGTGGCAGGTTGGATAATTGTTGGAGTTTTACATCCCAGCCACATTTAAGGTCACATCAGGATGGGTACCGACTTGTGACAGTGCACACCCATGGCAACTGCATAGTGCTGCCCCACTGGGAAATCAGGCTGCCAGCACCATGACCCGATATCCCACTCAGTCACATTATCCTGACAGTCAACCAATCGGTCCTTGCCCTATCCTATTAATGCCGAGCGCCAGGCTAGGGAGTGACACGTATCAGATCATTGGTTTGACTCGACTGGGAAACGAACTCACGATCTGCCACACGCGAGTGCCGCGCTCTAACGATTCGGCTACTGCGCCCAGTAGGATCGTGTGTGTGTGTGTGTGTGTGTGTAGGGTTGGGTAGCAATGACACTCCGCTGAACTATTAATGGTCTGGGACGATTCCAAGTTTTAATTAAGACCGATTGGATGGAATAAGACTAGTAGCCCCCCCCCCTCCCCAGCGCCCCCCCCCCGCCCCCCCCCCCACACACACACTTGGGCAGCAGTATTTAAAGCTACCCATACCCGCATTCACCACTCTGCGACGAGAGTAATTAAAGTTGTATAATCAGATCTTTTTTGAGGCTCTATCACTTTAAAAAAAAAACGAAGATAAATATACAGTAAACCCTCTCTAGATCGACCGACCTTGGGACCGACTCTAAGTAGTCAATTTAGGGAGGTGGAAGGTTTAGGGAGTTAGAATATGGTTGCAATGGTATTTCAGGGACCCAAATAAAGCAATCGATATAGGGGAGTGGTCGATTTGTGGAGTTGACAGCGTTAGAGAGTTAGAGAGGTTTGACTGTATTAGATTGATTACCGAGATCTATTTTACATAAATTTTAAATAACCTTGATTTTATAGGGTTATATTTGAAGATAGTGAAGCAGCACTAAAAATGGAGTATGTGCCCCAGTGAACCCTACAGTTTACGTAAACTATAGACGACATTCATGTTCCACTGTGCCACCATAGTAAGTTATGTGTAATATAACAAAACTAGCACCCCAATTTTAAAGAAAAATACACTAAATTTAAACACACGTGATGTATTACTATTAATTAATCACCTCCTCTCACTGTTATACATTGTGAGCACTTATAGAAATATCCAACCACTACAAACAAATCCTTCCCCGTCCTGCTATGACCTGAGATGTTGCTAGGACTTAGATCCCAAACAAACCAAACCGTACAAGGCCAGTTTCAGTGACTATACAAAATAAATAGTTTCGCACTTCAATCGTGTTCCATAAATAAAGCACTTCACTTAGCAAACAACCACAATGGCACCCTCCTTAAAAAAAATAGCCACAACCGCACACAAGTAGTAATATGACATGAAGAAACAATCAAGTCCCACTCAGCTAGATCGGTTGGTTGTTGGAGTTTTATGATCTACCAACATCTAAGGTCATATCCGGATGGGTACCGACTTGTGACAGTGCGCACTCATGGTGCCTTTTTAGTGTTGTTCCACTGGGAGACCAGGCCACCAGCACCATGGCCCGATATCCCATTCAGTCACATTATCCTGCCACTGAGCCACCAAATCCTTGCCCTATCCTAATAATGCTGAGCGCCAGGCTAGGAAGTGACATGTATCAATTTTTTAAGTCATTGGTTTGATTCGACCAGGAATTTAACTCCCAACCTTCCGCACGGGAGGCCTGCTCTCTACCAATTCGGTCAGTAAATCGAGTCCGATCAAAACATCACATTATTTTTAAAACACACTTATCTAGATTTGATTCTCTAACGTAAGCCCACGTCACAGTACAGCTTGCATCCACTACTTTCTGATGACTTTGTGATGACTTTGTGACCATTTTGCGACCACCTTGCGACCAAAGGGCCGACTGATCGCGCTGGGATGGGCTGGGCTGGGTGCGGGTGGGTGGGGCTGGGTTTGGGAGGGCAAGGCTAGGCTGGGCAGGGTGGGGAGGACAAGGCTAGACTGGGCTGGGAAGAGCAGGACTGGGCAGAGCAGGACTGGGCTGGGCAGGGTTGGGCGGGCAAGGCTGGGCCGGGTGGGGAGGACAAGGCTAGACTGGGCTGGGAAGAGCAGGACTGGGCAGAGCAGGACTGGGCTGGGCAGGGCAGGGTGGGGAGGACAAGGCTAGGTTAGGCTGGGATGGGCAGGACTGGGCAGAGCAGGGCTGGGCTGGGAGGGCAAGGCTGGGCTGGGATGGCCAAGGCAGGACTGGCAGAACAGAGCTGGGCAGAGCAGGGCAGGGCTGGACAGGGAAGGATAGGGCTGGACAGGGCAGAGCTGCATGACGCAGGGTGAGAGTAGGTGGAGCAGGGTTGGGCGGGGCTATTATGGGGTTGGGTGCAGCGGAGTGGAAGAGGGCGGGGCTGGGCGGGGCTGGGCGGGGTTGGGCGGGTCTAAATGGGCGTGACAATTAAAGTGACGGCGTTCATCGCCAGGGCCCCCGGGGGAGTTAGTGAGGTGGGGGTTAGGGTAGGGGGTAGGGGTGGAGTGCACCCGCGGACCGGTAGGGTTGCTACAGAAATGAGGGAGGAGAGGGGTGTGGATTGAGGTGGGGCAGGGGCGGAGGTAACTATTAAGAACTTGGCACCGTGATCACACTCTCTCCATTCTCTGTGGTGTGATCAGAGCGAATAGGACAAGTCCCGTTCTATAATGTCTGGTTTGCCTGTTCTTTCTCCCTCCCGGCTAACCACTAGATGTATCATGTATTAACTGGAGTCTTGCCTCCTCTAGTCCCCACTGACACTCAAACACATTTGACTAAGTTGCGTTGATTTTTTGGCCCTGCGCCAACGGTTCTACACTGCAGACAGTATGCATGACATTTTTACTAAAGTAAAACAGGAAAACATTTTAGCCTTTTTGAGGGCAGCTGGACTGTACCACCTTATATAGTTTACTAAATGGATTCTATCAATTATTAATAAAACTTTTCTTTTTCTATGGGAATTTGTTTCCCTTGACCACAAATATATGATTGTGAGCTTTCTAATTTAATTAGTGTCTATTGGCACATAATTGATTGTCTGCTTTTACATGTAAAAGCGATGGTTTGAACAAAAAACAAACATTTCTCGCCGTGAATATGGCCTATGCTGCCGACACGGCGTAAAGCAACCACCAATCAATCAATCAATCAATCAAGCCTCCTCTAGATATTAATGAAACTGTGTGAAGTGTTATGATGGCTGCGGAGTATTAGTAGGTTTAAGTTATGGCATATAACCTGGTGTAAAGTCGTCGTCTCGCAGCTGTCATTGTGTAGGCAGGCTAATACAATAAGAAATCAATACAGGCAAGGAGAGAAAGGAAGAGTATAAAGAGTGAAAATAGAGTGAGAGCTTGCACCCTCAGGTTTATTATTATATAGTGGTACATGGATCTGATATGGCATACCACCTGACCATGCTCTCCAATCAATAATACACATTTCTAGGTCCACCAATGAACAGTAAGCATTCTTGTGTCACCATGGCTACTGTGATCTACCCACCACTACCATGCATTGTGGCTGCTTGGCCTGCACCTGCCCTGTTGTGTGTGTGTGTGGTGATCAGTGACTAACAGTTGAGGGGGAGGGGGTAGTGAGTGGAGCTCTTGAGCTCCTTACACACTAACAGTAGTGCCCCTCTCACACTATCTATCTAATACACAATGACTATTGACTACAAGTAAAGAGTCACCAGCAACTACATAAATACATTCATGCACCTGGCCCTATATATCATTTACATTAATAGACCATTTGTACTCCTTTATAGACCATTTCACATTCCCCACCAATGCATTTTATCAGAATATTTTACACTGGTATAACACCACCAAACGGGAACCAGGCGGGATGGTCGAATTAGGTTAATTTGACTCAACTAGTTCCCCTCATGTAGACCCCTTCACGATGTGGATTAGATGAGGTAACTAGTTGAGGCGACTTAAGGCCCGTGTGTGAACAGGGCTTAATATTATCACTTATTGACTCATATAGAGTATTCACGTGACGTCATCAACCGGATGCGCGGCCATTGTGGCGATATCAACCAGTAAACAGCCCATTGAGTTTACTGGTACGTGCAGTGCAAAACGTCTATTTTATTCAAAATTAATAGAAATGCAGAAGCCTAACCTTATAAATTTAATATAATCTGTTCGTTGAATGTGTTTTCTATATGTATTCCAAGCGGTTTGTGCCTAGGTGGTGTGGTTTTAGAGATATTTCACTTTTTCTGTATGAAGATTGCGCACGGCCATTGACAGTGGGTTGAGTTTGCCGGTACGCGCAATGCAAAACATCTGTTCTATTCCAAATTAATAGAAATGCCGAACCCTAACCATATAAATTTAATATAATCTGTTCGAGGAATGTGTTTTCTATATGTATCCAAGCGGTTTGTGGCTAGGTGGTGTGGTTTTGGAGATATTTCACTTTTTCTGTATGAACATTGCTCACTGCCATTGACAATGCATCGATCAGGTTGGGTTTGTTATTGTGTTGTATCTCCACAATGGCCGCACTTCCGCTTAGCGTGACGTCAGTGCATACCCTATATTGTGAGCAATTCCCGCATGTCTCTAAAGGTCTGGTCACATACACGTTAGTGGACGTAGTTGAGCGTAGTGGAGGCTAATGGAGTTGAACATAGTTGAACGTAGTTGAATATACCGGCATCTGTACTTCTCCACATACTGTATCATACTGTATCATACTGTATCATACTGTATCATACTCTAGCATACTGTATCATACTCTAGCATACTCTAGCATGCTCTAGCATACTTGGATGAAGCCCCGGTCACATAGCCGTTAGTGGATGTAGGTGAACATAGTGGAGGCTATCATAGTTGAACGTAGTTGAACGTAGTTGACCGTACCGGCATCCATACCATAAAGTATGTATCTGTACCGTAACGTATTTATCCATACCCTAACATATTTATCCGTACCAAAACCTGCTGTACCTTAACATATTTCAACTTAGTTTAACGTACTTACACCACGTTTGACCCACGTTAGCCTCCACAACGTTCAGCTACGTTCAACTACGTCCACTAATGTGTATGTGACCAGGGCATAAGAACCAAGTGGGAGGATGGGATACCCCTCCCCCTCCACACACACACAATGTACTGTTTTCGATAATGAATCAGCTCTTACTACTCAATACAACCAATTTGTATTTGCTACATTCAAACTGTTTTCACACACTTTATGACTTTGCACAATTTGCACTAAGGGTGTGTCACATTACGACGCTTCTCGCCAACGTGCGTCGACATATGTGATTTTTTGGCGGAACATTGGGATACGTCAGGAAGTGTTAGGCGCACGCACGTTGGTATTTGTTGATGAACGGCGACGGTTGGTGATGTGCATCAGGGTATCGGCAAAGTTTGTGCTTGCACAAAACTTTTGACGCGCGACAACGCGCGAGCGCTAACATTATGGCGACTTTAGGGGCGCATCGAGATACGTTAAACGCGCTGGAATAACATTATGCGAATGCTAGGCAGACACCGCGCGCATGTGAAGCTCATTGCGCCAAACTGTTCCTTTGTTTGTTTGTTGTTGTTTTATGTCCTAGCAACATCTAAGGTCATATCAGGACGGCACGCCAAACTTTTAAGGTTTTTTTCTCACAACGTCGGCCGCACGCTACCAATATCTTGCGCTGACGCCGAAAAGTGTCTCGACGATTAAAAGTGATTTTGCACGTTGGTGGCATGCTGGCAAGAAGCATTGTAATGTGACAGACCCATTTAAGTAAGCGCGCTTAGAATGCGTGAGTGCATCATTGAGGTTTTACATCCTAGCAATATGGGAGGTCATAGCAGGTGAGGTATCGAATGTTTATGCTGACCATTAGCCATTCAGTCCCCGCCCTACTCTAGTAATGCCACGAATGCGGAAAAGTATCAGGGGTGTAGCCAGAAATAACAAAATATTGGAAATTTTTTAGAAAAATTATCCTCCAGAGTGTGACGCGAGGGGGCGCCCGCCCGGCAATACCCGACAGCTGGGAGGGGGGGGGGCGCTCCACCAAAGCGCAGGAGGAAATCCAGGCCTGGGATCAAACCCGTGGTCTCCCATACATCAACTGTTGTATATATATATATATATATATATATATATATATATATATATATATCTTTCTCTCTCTATATATATACACAGGTACATATATACAACAGTTGATATGTATATATATATCTTTCTATATATATACATATGTATATATATGTATGTGGGGAGTGAATATTTGAACATATTTATTGAGTTTGACGGAAGTTTATTAATACTTTATCATAGATCGAGGTGCCCAACAACCTCAATAATTAAACAAATACTTGACAGCGTTTCAATTCCGGTGTAGGGAGCTAGTTTAAAATGCACTCTTTGATTATTCAACGCCTTGTCAACACTGCAGGCCTACTAACTGAGAGGGCCTTGAACTTTGTCGCAGACTTGTGAAGCCTGCAGTTAACTTAAAGTCACCCACTATAGTCCACAGAGACGGCAAACAAACTCCGAATGTAATATATGAATGACGTCATGGGTGGGATTCCCTCGTCACATGACCTAATATGGTTCTCCACCTGACCAAATATGGTTCCATGCAGACCAGGGACACCGGGGAATCCCTTTCAGTTGCATTTGCACACTGGTTATTGTGGCGCTCTCCATTCAGATATTCCGTTAGACAAACTGAAAATGTGTGCTTGGAGACCATCTGTCGGAGTACAGTTCCAGTCTCAGTGCCCTTTTCAGGGTTCGTTTATTAAGAAGGTAGTGGTTGAATGTGCTTGAGTGAATGGTTGGGGTTTTACTACATCCTACCAACATTTGATGTTATAGCAGGGGGATACCAATATTTTGACAGCACATACCCATGTCGATTGAGTCACATTATCCCGACACTGAGTTAACCAGTCTTTGACCATTCCCAGTAAAGGCCCTGTCACACTACGACGTATGGCGTCAGCGCGTGCTCAACATTAGAAAATGTGACAGTACGTCAGCATTCGTCAAACTTTTCAGTGGTGGGGGTTAAAAATGGGCGCATACACAATGTAGACACAATGTACGTAGCGTATGCAGAACGTAGCTGTGACGTATTGCTAGCGTATGAGAGCATTCATGTGCCTCGCCAAACGTTCGCAAAATGTTCGCAAAATGTTTGCAAAACATTTCATACGCTCACGTAACATACGTTACTCCATCGCTAGAAGTATGGCATATACATTAAATACGCTGGAGATACAGCAGGCGTACGTCAAAGTACGTTATGAGTATGTAATGCATCCATTGGCAGTACGCGTATTTTGCACGGACTGCATGTTCCCACCGGCTGAACCTATGGCTAACGTGCAACAACGTATATCAACATATCCCTAAAGTACTGCCAACGTAAGCTGACGTATCCCAAATGTACATGCAGCATACGTTCAACGTACTAGCCACATGTCGACACACATTGACAAGTTTTAGCATGCACCCAATTTTTTTCGGAGCCTCGACATGCATCCATGTAAGACGACATATACCGTTGTATCCAGAACATATATGCCGTATGCCCAACGTACACATAACGTATGACGACGTACGCTGACGTGGTGGTCGAAAATCACATACGTCGGCATACGCTAAGGCTATACATCGTAGTGTGACAGGCCCTTTACGCCGAGGCCCGGGTAGGTAGCGACAAGTATCAATTGTGTAAGTCTTTGGTTTGATTCGACCGTAGCCCCCCGAGCTCCCGCACGGAGCGAGACGGAATGACCGAATAAGTTGAGTGTCCATCTCGCACTTTGGTAGATCCTGGGATTTGAACCTTGGTTGAGTGAAACCAATCACTTAAAAATTGATACTTGTCACTTCCTAGCCAGGCGCTCGGCATTATTAGGATAGGGCAAGGACTGGTTGGCCCAATGTCAGGATAATGTGACTAAATGGGATATCAGGTTATGGTGTTGGCAGCCTGGTCTCCCAGTGGGGCAGAACTATAAAGTCACCATGAGTGTGCACTGTCACAAGTCAGTACCCATCCTGATATGGCCTTAGATGTTGCTAGGATGTAAAACCCCAACAACCATCCGACCACCTTCCATTATTGAGGACAACATATTAACAACCTGCCGCACGGTAAAGAAATCGCCGTGCCATCTCGGCTATCCCGTCCGGTGTTCGAATGCACTACCCACCTTCCAGCTATCATCGACTTCCATAAATCAAGGTCACGTCATGCGTCCTGCTGATAAAGTCCTAGCTGATAAAACATTAATAACGCGTCAGTTAAGGATAAGATCAAGGCTGGTAATCATTTGTATTGACCCCCCCCCCCCCACACACACACACTTTCCCACTCGATTTGAGAGCCTAAAGCTAAGATTCCATATACGCAGTATGCGCTATGCGAATGCGGCAAAAAATTCCAAAGGATGTAATACACAGTGGTGCTTTCATAAATTTGAATGCGAATATGAATACAAATGCTAATGCGGCAAGTGGATCACTACGAGGACCGATCGATGCGAACGTAAATACTGCTGCGTTTGCCATAGGAACTTTGACTTTCCTTCCCAAATTTGGAGCAAGCAATCCCGAAAATGGCATGGATATATATGTCGCATAGGCATGCGCATGCCACATACCACATATATGGAATCTTAATTTTACTGTTCAAAGCTGCATTGGGCGATGAAGGCATCATCAAACATTCGAAGTAAAAACACTGAGCGAGATTTGATCCTATCAGATCCAACTTAGATTGGTGCACTCGTTAAATAGTTATTACTGCAGAAAAGGAAATATATGCACATATGCATACCAAGTGCTTTAGGGGGCGGCAACCGGTAAGTACCAAGAAACGCCGGTGGTAGCGCCACCGGAGCCTTCGAGGCCCACATCGACGGAGGCAGACGGCATGCCTGACGAACGCCCATTGGTTGACTAATAACTAAACTAATGCAATAAATAATTAATAAATAAACAATCCCTTCCTGCCGAACATTTATACTCGTATATAAATATACTCACTCGGATTCTATATACATGAAACTAAATCGGTTTTGACACCTACAAAGAAGTTAAAGTTTTGGGGGTTTATTATTGACACCACGCTCATGACCATTTCATTAACCCAACAAAAAGTTGATAAATGTACATCAACGGCAGATCAATTGTTACGTTTACGAAGTCCAAAGATAAGGCAGGTTGCAATATTAATAGGTATCATGATAGGCTATGCCCCTGCTATTCTGTATGGCAAGGCCGATATTAAATCACTAGAAATAGATAAGAATTTAGCATTGGCTCGCACTAAAGGGAAATTTGAGAGGCCCGTGACTATCTCGTCAGACGGTTTGCAAGATATTGGGTGGTGGCTGTCACACATTAATGACTCGCCAAACCCCATTAGAATGGGTGAACCCAATACGACAGTTACAACGGATGCGTCCCTAGAAGGATGGGGGGCTCATAGAGACCCTACAGGCGACTGGTGGTCGGTGGATGGAAGATGAAATTTCCGATCACATAAATGTAGTAGAGCTCAGGGCTATTTATTTGGGCTTACATGTTCTAATCGAGCTACCTAAAAATCATGTAGGGGTATTAAGAGATAATACGACAGCCATGGCTTACATACGTAATATGGGAGGGACTCGTTCCAAACCATGTAATCATTTAGCCAAGCTAATTTTGGACTGGGCAGAGGAACAGAACATATGGATAACAGTAGAGCATATCCCAGGCAGTCAGAATACTTTGGCTGATAGTAAAACTCAACATTTCCATGACCATCTGGAATGGTCATTAAATCACAGTATTTTTAATGGCATTTGGATAAATGGGGCAAGCCAGGCATTGATTTGTTGGCATCCCACACCAACAAAAAGTTACCCAAATATTTGTCCTGGCATCCAGAGCCAGAAGCCTGGAGAGTGGATGCATTTCCTCTTATTTGGAATACAAATTTGTATTACATATTCCCACCATTCAGCATTATCAGCAGAGTGGCCCGGAAGATCAGGATGGATCGTAAACATGCAGTACTGATAATACCAGAGTGGGACGCGCAACCATGGCTGTTGGCAGTGAAATTACAAGCAAAACACATGCTCAGGTTTCCATGAGAAAAGAACAACCCACAACATCAAGGACCACTAACACAGTCCACGGAGATGTGTCGACACCCCTTTTGAAATTCCTTTTTTAAGGAAACATTTAGAACAATATGGATCAGACAAAATTACACAGGAAAGACTTATTTCACATGCCTGGAGAAAAGGAACGGTGAAATTATATACAAGCTATTTAAAGAAATGGGGACTGAACTGTCTGCTTAAAGGAGTTAAGCCATTAAAACCTACAATAGCTCAGATTGTAAGATTTCTAAGGACGTTAGAAGATGAAAGCTTAGGATTTGGTGCAATTAATGCAGCAAGGTGTGCACTTTCAATCATTCTACCGAGGATAGATGGACAAACGATAGGAAAGCATCAGGTAGTGCACTGGTTTATTAGGTCAGTGTATGAGAGAAATCCACCCAAACCCAAATATAATAGGTTGTGGGATGTGTCAGAAGTATTTAAGTTATTCAAGTCATGGCCTAGTAAAAGACATTTAGCAATGAAGGAACTAGGCTTTAAGTTAGTGGTGCTGTTACTATTAGTGACAGGGCATAGAGGCCAAACATTTGTGGCATTGTCTCTGGATGGACTAGAGATAATAATAATAAAACATTTATATAGCGCCCGATCCAGCAAGCCCTTTTCAGGCGCTTTACATAACAAACAAATATACAGGAAAATATATTTACCCTAGTTAAAAGCAGATTTAAACAAATGTGTCTTAAGACCTTTTTTAAAGCACCAACAGATTTACAAGGTAGACAAGAATGAGGCAACATTCGATTTGGAGACATTACTAAAGTACAGATTTACAAGATAGACAAGAATGAGGCAACATTCGATTTGGAGACATTACAAAAGTCGAACCATACAGGGGACCCACTGTCCCTGGTACATGTCAACACGTTGGCTTGAAGACGGCTAGATCGTTTGCAAAACATTACAACAAACGACTAGAAAAATCAAGCGGCCTGGCAACTCGCTTACTCCCCAACGAAAAGACACTAAAAGACGGGTGAGAAACACAAAATTTTATTTTTTGTACTGAAACATGTTATGTTGAAGAATAGTATAAAAGAAGATAACAAATGAGATTACGTAAAGTTCTCCCTGGACTACGAGTAGCCAGAAGCGTAGTACCGAGGTAAAATAGTATAGTTATATAAATCTTACCTGGTACAGATGATGGATAACTGTTGTTTTCCCTAGGTACGAGCCTCGGATAGTCGTGGGTCAGGGCCCGCCCACCGAACACTACCATGACTATGACGTTGGCTTGTGCTGAAACGAAACCAGATTAGGATCCATAGAACTTGAAGATCATTTTTTATCTTATTAAGTATGTAAAAGAGTGCTGGACCCGGATGTGCTTCCTTCTCCCGGACCCACGACTATCCGAAGCTTGTACCTTGGGAAAACAACAGATGTCCATTATCTATACCCAGGTAAGATTTGCATAACTATACTATGGTATATATATATAATTATATATATATATATATATACATATACACATATATATATACATATACATGCACACATATACATGTACATGCACACATATACATATACATATAGATAATCATAGAAAATGACAGAAACTAAAAACTGTAATTGTTCACGGTTTGATATTTGATTGTTGTTTTACATTCTAGCAACATTTAACGTAATGTCAGGATGGGTACTACCTTTTGACAGTCCATACTCATGGCGGCTTTATAGTGTTGCCCCACTGGGAAAGCAGGCCACCGGCACCATGACCTCATATCCCACACAGTCACATTATCCAGTATACTTTGCTAACCAGTCCTTGTCCTATCCTATTGATGCCGAGCGCCAGGCTAGGTGGCGGCAAATATCAATTTTATAAGTCATCGGATTGACTAGGCTGGGATTCCAACTCCCGCCCTCCCGCACGGGAAGCCTGCGCTGTGCCGATTGGGCCACCGCGTCCACGTTGCCGGTTTGAGGACTCCCCCCCCCCCCACCCCCCACCCCCCACCCCCACTTGTTGCGGTATGACGACCGTTACATTCAAACGGTTCTCCTGCATTCTGGTTTCTGCGTTGGATGATAAACATTACTCGGCAGGCAAAGACAGCTCGCCTCCACCAACAATAATCTCCCTGCAGCGCTTAATTACTCATTGGCGGCGTTATATTGCTGTCCCACTGGGATACCAGGCCGCCAGCCCCATGACTTGATATCCCACTCAGTCACATTATCCTGACACTGTGCAAACCAGTCCTTGCCCTATCCTAGTATTGCCGAGTGCCATGCTAGGTAGCGACAAGTATAAATTGTGTAAGTCATTGGTTTGACATGGCGGTGATAACATGCATAATTAATTTTGGCAAGCACGTCAAAATTCTGACTCCATAGACTTGAGCAGTAACAGGTTCCGTTACATTGGTTTAGTATTCCCTTTATATGCAGCAACAAATGCTAAATAAGTGCCCCTATATCTAAGGTGGATATGTAGAATTAAGTGTTTTGCAGATTTGACACCAACAAGATTATGAAACAAAATTATAAATATCACAATATCCATACAACATCTTCATTTCTGAATTTAACTTTGATCTGGAAGACATCACAATTCTTTGTTTATCCTCGTTGTTCTGTAACTGTGGCCATAATCGATTAACATGACCTGGGCCACTCGGGTCACCCGGGTCGTCAGAATTTCAAATCAAACACCACGAGTGGAGTCGACAAATACACGTGCCGTGTGCAAAACGACACGACCCCAATGACCCACCTCTTGGCTGAGGTTTGCGATGATGTCACATTTGCGCTGGTACCTTTCTGCAGGATAACAGCAACCCGTACCAGTCATACATCTTTCTTTTTGGTAATAACCTAGATTCGTGAAATGGGAATATAACTAAACCATGCCATCATAACATACTTTAAATTCTATTTTGTTGTAGTTATATTGGTTATTAAAAAAAATAAAAAAAAGCTTTTGGATTAAGCCACCATTTTGTCCACCCCAAGCGTGGAGAAGCGTATTCGATTATTCGACCCAAGTCTGTAGGATGTGCGCATGCGCCAAAAGGTGGCTCGGGTGACCCGAGTTGATTAATCGATTACGCTCTGTCTGTGTTGGAGCTGGGAAATCCCCACGATGCGTGTTCATAGGTCATTGCAGGTAACTGAGAGCGTGATGTTTACCCGCCCGTTGAATTATATCTAGGACTCAGTTGGAGCTAAGAAAATAGGCATTGTGCGAAGCAGCCGTCCCAGTCCTCCTTTTTACCGCGAGGGATACTTAGATATACATATATATATATATATATATATATATATATATATATATATATATATATATATAGTAAAACCTCCCTAACCGACCACCTCCACAGATCGACCACTCCCCTATATCGATCGCTTTATTTGAGTCCCACCAATACCATTGTCACCATATTCTAACTCCCTAAACCGACCACCTCCCTAAATCGACCACTTAAATTCGATCCCAAGGTCTGTCGATTTAGAGAGATTTTACTGTACAGCCTACATATATGTACATGTATATATATATATATATATATATATATATATATATATATACAGTAAAACCTCTCTAACCGACCACCTCCACAGATTGATCGCTCCCCTATATCGATCACTTTATTTGGATCCTAACAATATCATTGTAAGGATATTCTAACTCCCTAAACCGACCTCCTCCCCTAAATGGACCACTTAAAGTCGGTCCCATGGTGGTCGACTTAGAGATGTTTTACTGTATATATATATATTTATATATTTAGTCAAACCTCTCTAAACCGACTAATCATGGGACCGAATTTAAATGGTCCATTTAGGGAGGTAGTCGGTTTAGGGTGTTTGTTTAAATCATTTCAGTGGTATTGTATGCGCCATGGTTTGGGACCTAAATAAAGTGATCGATATAGGGGAGTTGTCGATTTGTGGAGGTGCTCGGTTAGAGAGGTTTTACTGTATACAAATATATATATATATATGTATAAATTTGCATATATTATATATATGGATGCAAGAGGAGGCAATAGTCAATTTGAACATAAGGGCGATGTCAGTTTATTCCACTTGCACAAGCATAATGAAGGCATGGTAACAGGAAACAGCCTTGAGCATGAATATCGACGATGAACAACAGCATCGGCAACTTGTATAATAACTTGTATAGCTTGTATCGAATAGCAACTGTCGATAATCAATCAAATAGGCACATAGTCAACATGGTAATGATATCTGGCTGGGCAATGCCATACCGTAAAAAAACAAAAAAAAACGGTTGTTGCGTCAGGTGCGTCTGGAGACCGAGTGAATGCACTTTGGCGGCAGCGGGGCGTCTGCGAATACAGCGCCACAAGCACCCCTGGGATCGAACCCAGGAACCACTGGTGTCAACACTGGAAAAGTAGTATAGCCGGAGTCCTTCTCGCCTTACAGCCGCATACAGTCTGTATACGAGTTATAACCGGGTACGGTAATCAGGAGAGCGCAGCCCTCCCATGCGGGAGATCGGGAATTCAATTCACGATCGAGTCAAACCAATGATTTACAAAATTGATACTTGTCACTTCCTAGCCTAGCACTCAGCATTATTAGGATAGGGCAAGGACTGGTTCGCTCAGTGTCAGGATAATGTGACTGAGTGGGATATTGGGTCATGGCAGTCTGATTTCCCAGTGGGGCAGCACTATAATTAAGTCATAATGAGTGCTCACTGTCACAAGTCGGTATCTGTCCTGATATGACTTTAGATGTTGCCAGGACATAAAACTACAACAACCAACCAACTACCCATATGTATCAGTGGTATCCCCAGTATTCAGGAAAGGGATGACAGGATCATATACCCCTGGTAAGGAAGGGATGGCAGAGAGGAGCAGGATGCAGGTCAGGCGGTAGCATGTCCACCTGCGAAGGTGTCGGTCATCCTATCGATCAGCGGACACATTTGCAGTTTGGGCTATTTTCAGTTCCAAACAGTGGTCAACAACTGCTTTATCAAAGACTGATATGTGATGTCCTGTCTGTGGGAAAGTGCATATAAAAGTCCCCTTGCTGCTTATTGGAAAGAGTAGCCTATGTGACGGCAGTGGGTTTCCTCCAAAGAAATATGTCAGAATGACCATATGTTTGACATCCAATAGTCGATGATATGGAAATCAATGTGTTCTAGAGGCCTTGTTAAATAAAATAAAATCTACGGAAGGGATGGCGGGAATCGGTACAGCTGGTGGAAACTTATAAGTTATACTTATAGGCAGTATGTGTAAGGTGCTGCCAATGGATGGTGGGCTTAGTGAATAAATCAATTAAAGCAGCCAGCAGATGGAGTGCCCCATTATCCCTTATGTTATGTAGCTAGACCCCTATATATATATACACATATATATATATATATATATATATATATATTAACGTGGTGTTCTCTGTGGTGGAGTGGTTAGAGTGTCTGACTTTTGTCTAGGTTGGACTCCTAATCTGAAGGTCAGTGGTTCGATTCCCTGTGCCCCCACCTCTTCCAATTTGGATTTCCACCGCTGTGTATAACTTACAGCGTCACCAAAGGCCAGTTGCTCTCATACCATGTCTATGTGGTGTGGGAGGTTAAAAATCCCTTGGGTCGGTAAAAGTGTAGGCTCGGGCTTTCTATCGACAAACTGTCTAATGGTGAAAACAAGCCTATTCAGGCTTATCCATGATAGGCAGTATAAATCTTCAACAACAAAAAAACAACAAAAATTAACAGACAGAAAGCCATTGCAGTTTGCTGTTTGTTTGTTGGTGTTTTGCATCCTAGCAACAGCTATGCTCGCACCACCCTGGGTGCCGCCTTGTGGCAGTGCGCACTCATGACAACTTTATAGTGCTGTTCCACTGGTAGATCACGTCACCAGCAGAATGCGCAAATATCACACTCAGTCACATTATCCCGATAGTGATCTAACGAGTCCTTGCAACTATCCTAATAATGTTAAGTGTCAGTTTTGGTAGTGACAAATATCAATTTTGAAGGTTATTGGTTTGATTCGCCCAAGACTCGAACCCCCAACCTTCGGCATCGGAAACCAGCAATATTATCGATTCGGCTACCGCATCTGGTTAGCCTTGCAACTATCTTTAAAAAACAACATCGCATCTGTCAGACTTGTATCAGTTTAATAGTACTAACCAGATCAGCTGGTATTTTAATTGCTAATAAACTAGATAATGTGTTGTCAACAAGATTTAAGCATGTATGCATTACTGACTTGAGTTTAAAATTGCATAGTCCGATGGTTTTGAATTTCTGCCATTTTTCTGAGATAAATATATTTAATTTGTTGTTATAACCTACCTTACTTTAGTTTGAAGTAACTTTCATTTTGAATGGCTAACTTTTGAGATATTTGAAGTGCAAACATCCTAAATTGATTTTGGCAAGCACGCCAAAACTCTGACACCATAACCTAGGCTTATGCATTAACAGGTTCTGTTAAATTGACTCAGTATTCCCTTCTATGTGGCAACACATGTTTTATAAGTGCACCAATATCTAAGTTAGATATGTAGAATAAAATCTAGGTGAATG
Source organism: Branchipolynoe longqiensis (assembly GCA_030323885.1). Taxonomy (NCBI): domain Eukaryota; kingdom Metazoa; phylum Annelida; class Polychaeta; order Phyllodocida; family Polynoidae; genus Branchipolynoe; species Branchipolynoe longqiensis. The sequence continues at coordinate 174,625,392 of CM059186.1, read as the reverse complement.
TTTTTGTTTAGAAAATTTGATGCTTCATCGGACTATGCAGCTTTAATATGTCTCTTTTACGGCCTGAACCTTATATATAACTATTTATAATATTATAACTTATATATATATGGATAAAACCGCTATCGCATGTAATAAGCTCTGTTGTGTCCTGCCCCTCCCGGCAGAGGGCTGGGGTGGGGGTGGGAGTAGGGGTGCGGGGTCCCGGGCGCCCGGCATGCACCACACCGTACATCATTTACCTTTCGCTACCCGTTCTGGATGTTGCCAGGACGTAAAACTCCAACAACCAACCAACCTAATATCCCAGCACCTCGGACCTGAGCCTCGTCCCGTTACAGGCCCACGTACCCTCCCACCTCCGCCTACAGTCCATAGTAGAACAATACCGTCTCTTAAGCCGTGTTTACACGGGGAATTGTGAAACGATGTAGACAAAGCGATTCATATGACGCGTTTTGGAAGCCTGTTTACACGGTGGAGTTTGAAAGTGTGTCGGCGCCGGGAACAAGCAGGCGCCTGTAGCCGGCAAGCAATGCTATTTGTTTAGTTTACACACGTCGATTCGACTCCGATGTAGCTGCTACGTTAATATCGCTTGGAATTTAAGGTTAATTTAATTAAATTTCATTATTTGAGTCTGTAATTCTGTTAAATATGATCGCATTCACTAGATTTCGGCGTAATCGGGCCCTAACACTGCCGGGCACCAGCGATTAGTTACTGCTCTCCCTGTTCCCGGCACGCACTACTATTTTATACTATCGCCGCCCGGGAACAAGCTGAATCGCTTCAAATAAACCACCTCCCGAGGTGGTATAGATGAGGCGTTTCATATGAATCGATTCAGCCCTAAAACGCCACAAAGCCGCGTTTACACGCCAAATGTGAGTCGATCTAGGCAAGTGGGTTCATATGAAACGTTTTAAATCGCCCGTGTAAACGGGGCTATGGCTCTCCTTGACAACATTCTTTCTCCGGCTAGACGGTTTAGGCACTCCCCCTCCCACCCCACCCCCTCCTATCGGTCCCCGGGGGCTGCACCCCACACCCACTCCCCCACTGCCGGCTCCTCCCTGATCTACTGACTCACTCACTCATACCGGAGTCGCTCGCTGGTGGTCGGTCCAGCAGCGTGGGACTGTTTACAGCCTAAGTAGGCCGACCACGTGGTGCGGCTTAGGGACCTGCTTCTATGTAGGAACCTGGCCGGCGCCCGGCACCACCAAACCGGTGCCGCGGTTTCAAATCTCCGCTGGTTTAAAACATACACTTTCGTCCTGCGCATGCGTAAAAATCTAATGGTATTTTCACCAGATTAAGACTGTCGAGTAAGACTAAAGCCGTGTTCACACCCACAACTTTAGGCCGAACTAGATGAGGCGAACTAGATGCGGCGAAGTAGTGTCGTGTCCACACACGGAGCGGATTAAGGCGGAAATTGATATCTGCGCATGAGCAAGTCCAGACTAACCAGCGCCATTTTGGGTTCGTCGACGCCGGCATGAGAGAGTGTGGGTTCGACCTAGATATGTAATGACTGAATCGTATTGGTTTGGAACGGTCAAAACTTCTGCTGGGCAGTGAAACCCTAAAAATAAATGAGGAAAAAAATATATGTGCACTTCTAGCAGGTTCATAGACCAAATTTACCGAAAAGTCAACAAACTAAGGTCTCGACTGTGACGTCCTTAATCCGCATCATCTAAACCGCTACCATCCACACAGGCACTATGGGTCGACTCAAGCTAGTTCGCTTCATTTAAACCACCACGCGAGGCGAACTAGATGAGGCGAACTAGATGCGGCGACTCAGCCCTAATCCGCCTCAACATCGGGTTCACACGGCCAATGTGAACCGACTTAGATTAGGCGAACTAGATGAGGCGAGTTAACGACGAGGTCTGAACACGGCTTAAGAGAGTTTATGTTAAGATTAAGACAGTTTATGTTGTCAAATATTCACTACAATGACAGCATTTCCACCAAATTAAGACCATCGAGTAAGACAGTCTATGTTAAGATTAAGACAGTTTATGTTGTCACTACAATGATGCCCGAACAGTCTCCTTGCCTGATAAGATTTCAGGCCGACACAGAGAAAGTGGAACTCCTGATAAAGTATTGAGGACTCGGACCAAGCCAAAAGGTGCAAACAACGATGTCAGAAAATATATAAAAAATAATTAAAATAACCCCCCCCCCCAAATGCTAAAAACGTGCAGGCCAAATGTGTAGGTTTTAAACCAGCAGACTTTTAAAACCATGACGCACTGCAGTTTGAAAGTGCCGTTTGATGTTGATGCATGCGCAGAGTGAATGTGTAGGTATTAAACCAGCGGAGATTTAAAACCGCGACACCGGGGCAGCGTGTGTACACGTCGGTCTGGGAGTGGGAGCTGCCTTAGGGGGCCGTCCTATGTTTTCAACATTTCCACCGTCATTAGCCGTGTTTACACGGGAAATTGTGAAGTGAATTAGGCAAATCGATTTATATGAAGCGATGTAGTGGCGCGTTTACACGAAGCGAGTTTGAAAGTGTTTCGGCGCCGGGAACCAGCAGCCTTAGTTCTGCCTGTAGCCGGCAAGCACTGCTATTTGTTTACTTTACCCTCGTCGATTCGACGCCGATGTAGCTGCTACGTTAATATCGCTTGTAATTTAGGGTTAATTTAATTCAATTTCATTATTTGAGTATGTAATTCTGTTAAATATGATCACATTCACTAGATTTCAGCCTAATCGGGCCCTAACACTGCCGGGAACCAGCTGAATCGCTTCATCTATACTACCTCGCGAGGTGGTATAGATGAACCGTTTCATATGAATCGATTCAGCCCTAAAACGCCTCAGAGTCGCGTTCACACGCCAAATGTGAGTTGATCTAGGCAAGTGGTTTCATATGAAGCGTTTTAAATCGCCCGTGTAAACAGAGCTATAGATTGGTTGTTGGAGTTTTACGTCCTGGCAACATATATGGTCATATCAGGATCCGTCATTCCACAGTTGGTTGGTTGTTGAAGTTTTACATCCTGGCAACATCTATGGTTATGTCAGGACCCGTCATTCAAAAGTTGGTTGGTTGTTGGAGTTTTACGTCCTGGCAACATCTAAGGTAATATGAAGATGGGTACCGACTTTTGAGAGTGCGTACTCATTGTGACTTTATAGTGCTGCTCCACTGGGAAATCAGGCCACTGGCACCATGACCCAATATCCCACTCAGTCACAATTAGCCTGCCACTGAACTAACCAGTCTTTGTCCTACCCTAATAATGCCGAGCGCCAGGCTAGCTAGCGACAATTATCAAATTTATAAGTCATTGGTTTGACTCGATCCTCCGCAGGGGAAGCCTGCGCTTTACCGATTCGGCCACCGCGTCCGGTCCGCCATACAAAGCGTTCGACGGAGAAAGGGAGGGGGCGGATGGGGGGGGGGGGTGTCCGCCGAGTACAACTTTTATTGTTTAATAAAATGTTGATACACCCTTCAAAAACGCCAGCATGTCACTGAATACAAATTAACAAAGGAAGGCCGAGTTCCACTATATGATTGTAAAAAAGAATTGTCAAGATCATCCAAGTTGAGTCGATATATTTATGTATGCGCCTCATCAAAAGTTTAATAGAACTTTAATCAATTATTTAAGACGTTCATATTGTTCTCTTTGTGTTCTGGAATACAATGTTGGTTAATACTACTTTAAGTGGGGTTGCAGGGGTTGTGGAAAAGGAGGGCTCTTTGTATGACCAGACCGTGGACATGTTCACAACTTTTTTTTTTTCTTGAAGATTTATACTGCCTATTATGGATAAGTCTGACTAGAGTTGTTTTCACCATTCGACAGTTTGTCGATAGAAAGCCCTAGCCTACACTTTTACCGACCCAAGGGATTTTTAACCTCCCACACCACATAGACATGGTATGAGAGCAACTGGCCTTTGATGACGCTGTAAGTTATACACAGTGGTGGAAATCCAAATTGGCAGAGGCACAGGGAATCGAACCACCGACCTTTAGATTAGGAGTCCGACCTAGAAAAAAGTCAGACACTCTAACCACTCTGCCACAGAGAACACCACAAGCGATGACTGTTCAGTGGAAAGGTCCAAGCGTTGTGTGTATGGGAGGGGGGCAACCACTGAACCTTCCAATCATCATACATAGATGGGGTTGCCATAGCATTAGCAGTTGGCAAAATCAGTACGCACGCGCACAAAACTAGTATTATATACAGTAAAACCTCGCTAAATAGACTGACCGTGGGACCGAGTTTAAGTGGTCCATTTAGGGATGTGGTCGGTTTAGGGAGTTAGAATATAGTTACAATGGTATTGCTGGGACCCACATAATGCTAGGTACACACCTACCGTATATGATTCGCGCACTAAAACTCATGACCCGACCCGACCCGCTTAAAACTGAAAATGGGCCGATTCATTTTTCGAATTGCGAATCGCAATCGTAAGGAAGCAGTTTTAGCCCTAAAAATGAGTTTTAAGTCACGAATCACAATCGGTAGGTGTGCTAGGGGAGTGCACACCTCACAACTTTTGGGCAGTTTTAGATCGTATATGGTAGGTGGGTGCGGAAAAACGGTAGGTGTGTACCTAGCATAACGCTATCGATATAGGGGAGTGGTCGATATGTGGAGGGGTCGGTATAGAAAGGTTTTACTGTATATGTGTATGTTGTGCCTTCATATATTGCTTGATCCTGTATATATACACACATATACCCATATACACATATACATATATACACATATATACACATATAGATGATATATATATATATATATATACAAAAATACATGTATAGTGATATTCACATATAGGCCTACACATATACACATATGCACATATATACACATATGCACATACACAGAAATACAGATATGCACATATACACTTATACATATATACACATATACACTAATACACACATATACACATACACATACACACATTTACAGAAATACACATATGCACATATACACATATACACTTATGCACATATGCACATATATACATATACACATATACACTTCTACACTTATATACACATACACACATATACAGAAATACACATATGCACATATACACATATTCATATATACATATACACATATACACTTATAATTTATATACACATATACACATATACACATATACACATATACACATATACACATATACACATACACACAGATACCCATATACACATATACAGGTTGTATCCGATCTGTGTGAATGTAACATACAAACTTCAGCTATCCCTCCACCAACGCTCAGCCCTCAAAATCCCATAACTTTGGCATATTTGTGTTTTACGTCCTGGCAACATCTAAAGTCATATGAGGATGGGTAAGGACTTGTGAAAGTGCACACTCACAGCGGCATTTATAGGAGACCATGCCTGCCAGCACCATGACCTGATATCCCACAAACTCACACTATCCTGACACTGTGCTAACCAGTCCTTGTTCTATCCTATTAATGCCGAGACACCAAGCTAGGAAGCGACAAGTCTTTAAAAAAATTATAGATCATTGGTTTGACTCGACCGGTAATCAAAGTGATTGGTTTTACTCGACCGAGCTCCCACGCGGGAAGCCTGTGCTCTACCAATTCAGCCAACCCGTCCGGTCCATACCGGTCCATACTGGTTAAAGTTGCATAGTCCGATGGTTTTGAATTTCTGTAATTTTTCTGAGATAAATATATTAAATCGATCACCAGTATCTACTAAGTTCCTTGTATTTTAAATGCTAAACTTTTGAGATATTTTGAATGCAAACATGGGAAAATAGTTTTGGCAAGCTTGCCAAAACTCTCACACCACATACTTCTGCAGTTACAGGTTCTGTTAAATTGACTCAGTATTGCCTTCTACGCAGAAACAAATGCTTAATAAGTGCATCAGTAATCTAAGTTAGATATATATGTAAAATCAAATCTAGATAATTGGTTTGGTTTTGAAAATTTGATATTTCATCGGACTATGCAGCTTTAATATGGTGAATATATTATGACGTAAGCAGTACCTTTAGTGTGTCCGTCGTGTCGTGAAGATTGACCCCCACAGTGTCAACTATGGATCGTGGTTAAATTATTTACTCACTGTTCTCGTCGATATAAGTAGACACGCACCCAAAGAGGTCCCTGAGCTAGTTCGATCGGACGCGGTGGCCAAATCGGAAGAGCGCGGGCCTTGCGTGCGGAAGGTCGGGAGTTTGGTTCCCAGTCGAGTCAAACCAATGACTTTTAGATTGGTGCATGTCACTTCCTAGTCTGGGGCTCGGCATTATTAGGATAGGGCAAGGACTGGTTAGCTCAGTGTCAGGATAATGTAACTATGTGGGATATCGGGTCATGGTGCCGGCGGCCTGATTTACCAGTTGGGCAGCACTATAAAGTCACCATGATTGCACACTGTCACAAGTCGGTATCCAAACTGATATGACCTTATGTGTTGCTACGATGTAGAAAAAAGACAACAACAAAAAAACAGTTTCATGGAGACGCGAATTGATACGTGTATTGAGACAGACATTTTACTTACCTTTACAGGATGATTGGTTGTTGGAGCTTTACATCCTGGTGTGACTTTATAGTGCTGCCCCACTGGGAGACCAGGCTGCCAGCACCATGACCCGATATCCCACTCTCACATTATCCTAATACCTGATACCTAATACCAGTCCTTGCCCTGCCTTGATAGGTAGACCCCATTGTCAGTAGGAGGGGATTGGAATGGAGATGGTGGTGGGCATGTGGTGGTGGGCATGTGGATGGGTGAGGAGAGGTGATATAGAAGTGTTGTATAGGATATAGTTGTGTTGTATAGTATATAGAAGTGTTGTATAGTATATAGGAGTGGTGTATATGACTGTGAGTAGTGAAAGTGAATAGAATTTACAAATGGGTGGGACGCATGCGATAAATATGTGTATGTATGGAACCATGCTATATTTAGAACCGGACATGGTGACCTAGGAGCATTCATTGGCTTCCCATATTGTGGTAGGTTGGGGATTTGAATCCCAGACAAGTCAAACCAATGACTTACAAAATTGATGATTGTCACTACCTAGCCTGGCACTCAGCATTACTATCATAGGGCAAGGACTGGTTAGATCAATACCAGGATAATGTGACTGAGTGGAAAAGTGGGTCAAGCTACCGGGGACGATGGCCGCGTTCAGGGTCCGTCTCGGAGCCGCCACGGAGACGTCTCGGCGATGCTTTTTGGCTTATTTGCGTTCAGGGTGCGTCTCGGCGACGTCTCGGCGACACTTCCCTTTTCATAGTAGAGATAAATAGCGCCTCGAAAATGGCCGCTGTTATTCAGTGGTTTCATCCAATCAGAGGGCAGCTCTTCGATTGCAAATGGCCGCCGCCTATGGAGGCCGCCATTTTCGAGGCGGCCAACAGCTAAATCCGTTCAGACTAGTGTGACGTCAAGCCCGTCGCCGAGGCGCCTCCGAGACGGAGCCTGAATGCGGCCCTGGTCTCCCAGTGGGACAGCACTGGTATAAAAGTCGCCTTGGGTGTGCACTCTGATATTATCAGTACCCGTGCTGATAGATGTTGCTAAGACATAAACATCGCCAATATCCACACAACAAGCAAAACTGCTATATTGGCATTGCCACAGTTATCATTACTAAATTACTACATCAGCAAACTAACTAAAGGCCCTGTCACACTACGACTTGACGACATCAGCGTAGGGAGAACTTGAAAGACGTCAAACTTCTCGGTGTAGTATGCAACTTTGGGGACAAGTTGAACGTGGATGTAGCGTAGTTGATGAGAGCGTAACATCGGTAAAGCATAGTGATAGCATCATTCCACGCGAGAGGACAACATCATTATGCTCACGGAACGTTATGTATGTTATTCCATTGCCAGAACTACGTTACGTGAAGTTACATATGTCATGACACGGTGGTGAAACGTTGAACGTACATTGAACGTATGTTGGACGTACGTTCGGCATATCTTCTCCTGACATTCCCATTACGCCGCATGGATGTTTCCACCGGCTTTAATATGGGTCAACTTAGTGGAACGTAGTGAGCAGCGTTCGACTAACGTCCGTTTAACGTCATTGACGTTCTCCGAATGTGTACAGAACCTACGGTGAACGTAAACCCTTACATACGAGTTACGTCGAAAGTTTTGAACAGGTTCAAAACCTTGACACGCGCTGACGTAACACAACGTAATGTGACGTAGATCGACGTCAGTCTAATGTCATTCTGACATCATCATAATGTAACCCAATGTACGTCAACGTAATGATGAAACGTGAGCACGTCAGACTTACGTTGGCTCGTTACGTCATTGTGTGACAGGGGTATAACTAATCTAGACATGAGTGCGGTTTCTAGGAAAGAGGTCGTGGGGGTGGGGGTGGGGGGGGGGGGGTGAGGAAACCACCAAAACAAAACACATAGTACAGACAGCCGCCAGCTTTGTCGCTCCATTTGTTTTGTGTTTTATATCCTATCAACATCTAAGATCATATCAGGATGGGTACCGACTTGTGCCAGTGCACACTCATGGCAAATTTATAGTGCTGCCCCACTTGGAGACCAGGCTGCCGACACCATGTCACAATATCCCACACAGTCACATTATCCTGATTCTAAGCTAACCAGTCCTTTCCCTATCCTACTAATGCCAAGCACCAGGCTAGGTAGAAACAAGTATCAATTTGATCAATTTGATCAATTATTGGCTTGACTCGTCTGGGATTCAAATCCCCGACCTTCCGCACAGCTCGGGAACCCTGCGTTCATACCGATTCAGCCACTGCATCCAGTGCTTGTCGGTCCATGTGTTAGGACAGTTATGGCTACACCAGATCAATAAGTGTGTGTGTCACACTGCTTGGTGCTTATATACCCTTGACGACAGACCATGGAGGCTGCCAGGAGCCGGCCGATACCTCATGCAGTCAATGCCTCCTGCAGTCAATGCCTCCTGAAGCCAATGCCTCCTGCAGCCAATGCCTCCTGCAGCCAATGTCTCCTGCAGCCAATGCCTCCTCAACCACATGCCTCTTCCAGCCAATGCCTCTTCCAGCCAATGCCTCATCGACTACTGCTTCCTACAGCCAGTGCCTCCTCCAGCCAATGCCTCGTGCAGCCAAAGCCTCCTCCAGCCAATGCCTCCTCCAGCCAATGCCTCCTCCAGCCAATGCCTCATGCAGCCAAAGCCTCCTCCAGCCAATGCCTCCTGCAGCCAATGCCTCCTGCAGCCAATGCCTCCTGCAGTTAATGCCTCCAGCAGCCAATGCCTACTGCAGCAAATGCCTCCTGCAGCCAATGCCTCCTCCAGCCAATGCCTCCTCCAGCCAATGCCTCCTCCAGACCGCCCACACCTACAGGCAGTGGCGAGGGGTTGCATGCCACTGTAAGTGCCGGAACAGTTAGCAGGCACTTAGCGTTGACATGCCCAATTAAACATGTGCACTTGTCTCGCACTCTAATCTAGACCATTTATTATGCACTGCTCAGGTGTATGTGATTGGTTTATTTATCATTTGCTAATTCACAACACAGCAACATCCACAGTTGACCAACATTTATTAAATTTCTAAATTGAAACTGACAGCAACATTTGTATCTGTAAAGGTCAATATATGTTGAGTAGATAGCACAAATACTTTGTTGCGATTACGGCTAGCATTATCGCTCACCTCCTTTCACTCCCTTCACACACCCCTCACCACCCTCACTCCCTCATCCCCTCACCCCGCCCCTCTCACCCCTTCACCGCCTTACCACGTCACCCCTCACCCACGCCCCTCTCACCCCGTCACCCCTGACTCCCCCTCCCTCCTCACTCCTCCGCACCCCTCACTCCTTCACCCCCTCACCCCGCCTCTCTCATTCTTCACCCCCTCACCCCGTTAGCCTCACTCCCCCTCACCCCTCACCGCCTTCACCCCTGACCGCCCCCTCCCTCACTCCCCTTCCCCCTCACCCCTTTCACCACCACTAACTCCCCTGACACCCATAACCTCCTTCACCATCACTCACCCCTTATTTCCTCTCATCCCCTTACCCCGTCATCCCCGCCCCCATCACCCTTCACACCCTCACCCCGTCACCGCCTCACCTACTTCACACCCCATCAACCGCCACCACCGACTTCACACCGCATCACCCCTCACCGCCTTCACCCCTTACCTCCTCACCATCCTACCACCCCTCAACCCCACACGCCACCACCTCCGTCACCACCCCCTCACCCCTTAACTTCCCTCAGTCACTTACCCCTGCATCCCCTCCCCCTATCCCCATCCCCTGCCCCACACCCCTCAACCTGTCACTCCTCACCCCGCACCCCCTTACCCCTCTACCCCTCAACCTGTCGCCCCCTCCCCCTACCCCTCCCCCTCCCCCCCCCACTTCTCCTTTGTGCACATAGCTGACATTGCGGGATGCTTTGTCCTCCCCGCAGTAGGTTCTGCACCAGGTCTGCACCATTGTAATGGATCCGCAGTGTGAGTGCTTGTGGACTCGGTCGGGACGGTGTCGCAGTTTAAAAGGGTACCCGGTTTAAAACGGGGCTTTTCACAATGCGCATGCACACTTGTCTCGCACCCTAATTGAGATTGTACCCAGAGATGGATGCATTGATGCTGAGAAGAGTGAAATACAGAGGAGGATGGTCAAGGCTAGCGCATCTTTCGGACCGACTACGCCAGAGACTCTGGAACAACCACCATGTGTCCATGCGGGTCAAAGGCAAGATCTACTGTGCAATCATGCTATTCACCCTACTATGTGCAATCATGCTATCCACCCTACTATGCTATCCATGCTATCCACCCTACTATATGGAGCCAAGGCCTGGAGAGTGTACAAACAACAGGTGAAAAAGCTGCATGCCTTCATGATGCGAAGTCTGAGTTCAATCATGAGGCTAACCTGGAAGGACAAAGTGACAAATATGGAAATACTTGAACGGACAGGGCTGCCCTCTATGGAAGATTTTCTGATCAAAAAGAATCTCCGGTGGACTGGACACCTCATGAGTTCAATCATGAGGCTAACCTGGAAGGACAAAGTGACAAATATGGAAATACTTGAACGGACAGGGCTGCCCTCTATGGAAGATTTTCTGATCAAAAAGAATCTCCGGTGGACTGGACACCTCATGAGGATGTCATCAGACAGGCTACCAAATCAGATCCTCTATTCTTAAATGTCTTCTTGTTACATTAGGAGAGGGCGCCCTCGTCTCTGGTTCAAGGATACCATCAAGAGAAACCTGAAGCTGAGAGACATTAAGACCGACATCACTCTCACAGCAGAGAGCTAAATGGAGAGCGACAGTAAAGTCATGAAAGCAGTCTTTGTCGCATCGTGACTGACAGCATGATGATGATGACACATGATTAATAGCTTGTTAAATGCGTGTTAACTTGTTAGTGCAGAAGATAATATATACTATAAGTATCAAGCATATAATAGCCACTACGATTACTGAAGGAGTCCGTACTTGTCGCGCCCTACATTTCCAGAGAGCTCCTCCACAAGCCAGAAATTTTGATAAGATTTCAGCCTTCCCATTCGACTTTGACACATGCACATTATGAAAAGCCCCGTTTTAAACCGGTCTGGAATGTCGTGGGGAGCATCCACTGTCCGTGACCCGCATTGTGACACCAACCCACACTTTGTTTACTTATTTATTTACTCATTTATTTACTCATTTATTTACACATTTATTCACTCATCTATTTACTCATCTATTTACTCATTTATTTACTCATTTATTTATTCATTTATTTTTCTTATTGATACTGCATTCATTGATTAACGTTGCATGGTCCGATGCTCTTGAGTTTCTGTAATTTTCCTGAGATATACACATACAGTGAAACCTCTCTAAATCGACCTACCTTGGGCGCGACTTTAAGTGGTCGATTTAGGGAGGTGGTACGATTAGGGAGTTAGAATATGGTTAGAATGGTATTGTTTGGACCCAAATAAAGCGATCGATATAGGGGAGTGGTCAATCTCTGGAGGTGGTCGGTTAGAGACATTTTACTGTATATTAGATTGATCGAGATAATTTACTTTAATTTGGTTTGAAGTAGCCTTTATTTTAAATAGCTAACTTGTGGGATATTTGAAGTGCAAACATGCACAAATTAGTTTTGACAAGCATGTCAACACTCTGACACCATAGCCTTCTGCAGTAACGGGTTCTGTTAAATTGACTCAGTATTCCTTTCTATGCAGAAACAAAATGTGTAAGTGCATCAGTATCTAAGTTAGATATGTAGAATCAATTCTAGATAATTGCTTTGGTTTTTAAATTGTTGATTCTTCCTCGAACTTTGCAGCTTTAAGCAGGTGGAGATTTCATTTACGGACAATTGGTTTTCCTCATTCCATTGCTCCTTGCCTTATCCTGGTAATGCCACGCACCAAGCTAAGTAGCACCAAAGACCCTATAAATAATACTAAGATGGCTCACTCCCTATCTCTCCCATGGTAAATTTTGCAGTGCCACCTTGTGGTGGGTTTGATCAGCCCAGCTGCTGGTTGGTGTTTCATATGTAAACACATACAATTATATTATACATGAGATAGGTAAGTATGAATACACATCAATATAAAATTGCTATGAACAAATACACATCATCATCAGCATCATCATCAGCATCGCCATCATCACACATCTTTCACATTCATATTTACATTTATACATATAATATAGCAACTTTTTAACCAAGAGAACAGCCAGTGCACCAAGTGGTGGGTTTGATCATATTGAATACACAGTACAGGCTGAGTGAGCCGTCTTAGTATTATAGGGTCTTTGGTAGTGCCAAGTATAAATGTTGTAAGTCATTGGTTTGACTCCGCCCTTGGGGGGGGGGGGGGGGGAAGAGGTTTAAAACTGGGGGTTTCAAATGCCAAAACCTGTCACATGGGAATCTGGCGCTCAATTAATAATTTTGACAAGTCTACCAACATTATTTGGGTTCTTTCTTTCAGCCTAAATTGCTTCAAAATTAACAATTCTTCACCAAAGTTACTCCGGATCATGAATAGCAGGTTATAATAGCTGATATATTTATCTACAAAATAAAGCAAATATTCAAAAAGCCATCGAACTAGGCACCTTACACCCGGCCGGGTTCACTCCTGGTGACTTCTTGCACGGTAGATAAAAGATTCAACCCACACTTGCAGTAGGGATGAATGACAATCTAGTCTAAATACGGCTGGAGATAGCTTTAGTACGGAACAGGAAGTGGAATCCCTGGTTCCAGTATCAAATGGCTACTTATATTGGCACATATTTGGTGAAATGAGAGAGAATGCAAAAAGACAAGTCCATTAAACTATATGTTTTATTATATTTTTCAAATAAAAAATAGCAGGTAGATATTAAGATATATATGAAGAATATATTTTGCTTCTTAAATTAAGAATTTGTCTGCTCATTTCATTTACCAAGCATGTAGGAAATGTTCACCACTTTTTCTAATAGGTTGACTTTAAGCCCTACTGCAAGTATGGGGTTTATCTTTTGTCCACTTGTATGGATGCGTGTCACCAAACTTCTCCTCAGTTCCTCCTTTCCATCCCACTACCATCGCCCATGACCAGACGGGGTGGCCGAATGAGTATATCGTCCGTCTCCTGTTTTGGGAGATCGGGAGATCCGAACCCATGAGTTTGTGTGTTCGAATCCTGGTCGAGTGAAAACAATGACTTTAAAATGTATACTTGTCGCTTCCTCGCCTGGTGCTCGGCATTATTAGGACAGGGTAAGGACTGGTTAGCTCAGTGTCAGGATAATGCTGGTGGCCTAGTTTCCCAGTGGGGAAGCACTGTAAAGTCGCCATGAGTGCACCCTATCACAAGTCGGTACCCATCCTGATACGATATTAGATGTTGCTAGGACGTAAAACAACAACACACAAACGAATAAACCACGGCCCACTGCTCGTCCGACCGCAGTTGTGTGGTGTGCCGCGATGGGTTCTCGAGCTGCTTGCACAGTGTGTACCTGCCGCTGCTTAACCCATGTGAGTCGCTCCGAGTAACTCGGAGCAGCTCCTCTCATGCACCGGAAGTGGGCGCGACCTCCCGACAAACTGTTCCCTTCACTCAATCCTTCCCCGGAAGTCTTTGTCCTTGAGTTCACTCTTAATCTCACCGACTGACCTGGGTGTGGTGACACTTAGAGCGACATAGTCCGATGGAGCATCACATTTTCAAAACCAAAACAATCATCTAGATTTTATTCTACACATCTAATTTAGATACTGGTGCACTTATCAAGTATAGGTTGCCACATAGAAGGGAATAATGTTTCAATTTAATATAACCCAAAGCCTATGGTTTCAGAATCCTCATGTTTGCCAAAATTAATTTGCTAGGTTTACACTTCAAATATCTCAAAAGTTAGCCATTTAAAATAAAGTTACCTCAAGCTAAAGTAAGGTAGATTAGTGTGTTGGTCTTGAGATTCTGCTCCCTCTTTTAAAAAAAACTATATAAGGGTTCTCGTTATATTCTACCGTACTTTAATTTTAAAGTAACTTTAATTTTCGATGATTAGCTTTGTAGATATTTTATATGTAAACATGCGACATTAATTTTGGTGTACTTGTCAAAACTCTAGTTCCTACCCCCATGGGCTTAAATCTGCAGAGTCCGATGAAGCATCAAATTTTCAAAACAAAAACACTCACCTAGATTTTATTCTACATATCTAACTTTGATATTGGTGCACTTATTAAACATGTGTTGCCACATAGAAGGGCATACCGAGTCAATTTAACAGAACCTGTTACTGCATAAGTCTATGGTGTTAGAGTTTTAGCATGCTTGCCAAAATCAATTTAGGATGTTTGACCTTCAAATATCTCAAAGGTTAGCCATTTAAAATGAAAGTTACTTCAAACTAAAGTATGGTAGATTATAACGACCAATTAAATATCTTTATCTCAGAAAAATGCCAGAAACTCAAAACCATCGGACTATGCAACTTTAACATATCCTAGTAATGCCAAGTGCCAGGTTAGGTAGCAATAAGTAATAACTTTTATAAGTCATTGGTTTGACTCGACCAGGATTTGAACTACTGACCTTCCGAACGGGAAACCTGCGATCTACTGATTCGGCCACCTGGTCCAATATATATGTATATAGGTGTGTGTGTATATGAGACTGTCTCAAAAGGTGCTAGGCAATATGGGACAATATTTTGTCCATTGTAACGATCAACATATTATCTGCATATGCATTAGCTCAGGATAAACTGATTTGTTTTTTACATGGTGTTTCATAATCCCAATAGAATACATATTGATTTGAAGCAAATCTCCTTGTGTTTTCAGTGTAACCGTTTCTGTGCTGTTTAGTGTCAATCATTACAATGGACAAAAAAAAAGAGTTATCACATTTTGAGATGGGCTCATATATATATATATATATATATATATATATATATATATATATATATATAGTTATATACAGTAGACCCTCTGTAACCGCCCACCTCCACAGATCGACTTAACCCCTATATCGATCACTTCATTTGGGTCCCAACAATACCATTGTAACAATATTCTAACTCCCTAAACCAGCCACCTCCCTAAATGGATCACTTAAAGTCGGTCCGAAGGTCGGTCGATTTTGAAAGGTTTTACTGTATATATAGGAAAAGCGCTCAAAATCGGGGCCGACATTAAGAGGTCCATTTAGGGGAGTGGTCGGTTTGAGAGGTTTTAGTGTGTATATATATATATATATATATATATATATATATATATATATATATATATACATATACATATATATATATATGCAATATTCCCCCAACAACAAGTAAACCATACGTAGTTTCCATCGCTGAATACGCTCGATCTACCCACACTACCTCACTAACTGGGTCACTAGATGGGCGCCTCTATATACATGTAATAAGTACTCCATATACAACGAACCAGTGAATGCTAGATACATCCCTCGGTGCACTATAACCACCAGTCACCACTGGGTCGACCAGTCACTTGCTATCCGGACCGCACTTTGTCCTCACCTCTTTTTCTCCTCTCCGCTGCACCCCGCATCTCCTTGAGTATGTCTGAAAAGAGTTCCAGGAGCAAGAGTTCCAGGAGCGGAAGCTGGCCAGCATTTCACTTTCTACCTCTTACCCTGTCCGTGTCTCCAGCTCGCTGACTGGTCACCACAGAGCAAGGAGACATGGCCCTTTGACTCAAGTCTCCTCTGTACTACCCTTTCTTTTTTTTCCCCCCAGGCTTACTCCTACCCCTGATAAAGGGTTTGCTTGGGTGGGGCCCTTTTCCTTTTTCGCTCTCTCTCTTTCTTCTTGTTGCAGAACTTGCTTTTCCCCGTCCCTTCCTCCTGAACCCCAGCTGCTAGATATGAGTGCACTTTACTGCTGGACAGGAGTGATCCGGGTCCATCCCAACATTTTTGTAAAGTATCTCCCGCTTCTACAGCCATCCCACTTGAAGTTTAATCTTCAATCCAAAGATCGCACCGATTTATCGGTGCCTTTCTCTATTGCTGTAGCCGGTAACCGTCATAAGGGTACAAACCACCCCCAAAGAAAAATAAGACGGTCGACCAGTGAACACCGTGTGGTGAGTAGTAGCACTGTCAGTGAGCTGTTCACCGAATCGGTAGAGCGCTGGCCTCGCATGTGGGAGATCGGGAGTTTGGCTCCCGGTCTAGTCAAATCAATGACTTATAATACAAAAAATTGACACTTGGTGCTTCCTAGTCTGGTGCTTGGCATTAATAGGATGGGGCAAGGACTGGTTAGTTCAGTGTCAGGATAATGTGACTGAGCACAATATCCTGGTCATTGACTGGTCATGGTGCCAGCAACCTGACGTGGTGAAGCAACATGGTGCCAGCAACCTGATTTCCCAGTGGGGCAACACTATACAAGTCACCATGAGTGCGCACTGTCACAAGTCGGTACCCTTCCTGATATGACCTTAGATGTTGTCAGGAAGCAAAATTCCAACAGTCACCAGTGCACCAGTGGGTCGGCCAATGAACACAGCCTGGGCCCGTATGCATGGGGCGGTGGTAGCTCTCTACCCCTGGGGGTATCGGGGATATCCGGGGTAGTGACGAAAAGTCGGTATGCATGTGACCGGGATATGCAAACCCCGGGGGGTAAAAGTTGGGTAAGCTACCCCCACTCAGTAGCAGGTATAAGGGCGTGGGTAGGGACCGACTCAGGCCAAATCTATCGAATGCGATCATATTTAACAGAATTACATACGCAATAACTGAAATTTGATCAATTTAACCCTAAATTCGAACTGTTATTAAGGCTACCGCCGCATTGGCGGCGATATTAATAGTGTCGAATCGACGAATGTAAAGTAAACAAATCGCCGCCGCCGTGACGTCGATATCCATACTGGCAAAACGCCAGTGGCAATGTTTTAAGCCCAAATCTATTCAATGCGACCATATTTAACAGAATTACATACGCAATAAGTGAAATTTAATCAAATTAACCATAGATTTGAACCGCTATTAACGCTACCGCCGCATTGGCGGCGATATTGATAGTGTCGAATTGACGAATATAAAGTAAACAAATTGGCGGCGCCGCCGCGACGTCGATATCCATACTGGCCAAACGCCTGTGGCAATGTTTTAAGCCCAAATCTATTCAATGCGACCATATCTAACAGAATTACATACGCAATAAGTGAAATTTAATCAAATTAACCGTAGATTCGAACCGCTATTAACGCCGCCTCCGCATTGGCGGCGTTATTCATATTGTCGAATCGACAAATGTAAAAAGGCACAGAGGGATTTCCCAAATTTATAAATAACTGCTAGGGTAGCTAACACCTCTGTGCTTTGGCTCCATGCATACCCCGTGACCCATTTCTCACCCCCGGTGATAGCTACCCCAAACTCGGTCCTTACCACCGGGGGCGATAAATAATTCTTCATGCATACGGGCCCTGGTGGATAGTGAGCGCTCTGAGTCTGAGTGACCTGTTAACCAGGCCTCAGCTGGTACCGGCGGGAGAGGGGTGCATGTGGACCAGTGTGTGTGTGAGGGAGGGGGTGACTATGGTTGTAACCACTTACTTACAATTTACATATCCCACTAACCCCGTCGGCTTCTGCACACCCTCGCGCCCAACACCCCAGGTCGCATTCCCCAAACAGGCCCTGCTCTACTAACAATGCACAGTCATGTATGCGAGGGAAGCCTTACTCAAACAGGCCCTGCTTTACAAACAATGCACAGTCATGTATGCGAGGGAAGCGTTACACAAACAGGCCCTGCTTTACAAACAATGCACAGTTCCAGGGTCGCATTACTCAGACAGGCCCTGCTTTACAAACAATACACAGTTCCAGGGAAGCATTACTCAAACAGGCCCTGCTTTACAAACAATGCACAGTTCCAGCGAAGCGTTACTCAAACAGGCCCTGATTTATAAACAATGCACAGTTCCAGGGAAGCATTACTCAAACAGGCCCTGCTTTACAAACAATACACAGTCATGTATGCGAGGGAAGCGTTACTCAAACAGGCCCTGCTTTACAAATAATGTACAGTTCCAGGGTCGCATTACTCAGACAGGCCCTGCTCTACAAACAATCCACAGTCATGTATGCGAGGGAAGCGTTACTCAAACAGGCCCTCCTTTGCAAATAATGTACAGTTCCATGGAAGCATTACTCAAACAGGCCATCCTTTACAAACAATACACAGTTCCATGGAAGCGTTACTCAAACAGGCCCTGCTTTACAAATAATGCACAGTTCCATGGAAGCATTACTCAAACAGGCCCTGCTTTACAAACAATACACAGTTCCATGGAAACATTACTCAAACAGGCCATCCTTTACAAACAATGCACATTTCCAGGGAAGCATTACTCAAACAGGCCATCCTTTACAAATAATGCGCAGTTCCAGGGTCGCATTACTCAGACAGGCCCTACTTTACAAACAATGCCCAGTCATGTATGCCAGGGTCGCATTCTTCAAACAGACCCTGATTTACAAACAATACACAGTTCCAGGGACGTATTACTCAAACAGGCCCCGCTTTACAAACAATGCACAGTTCCAGGGAAGCATTACTCAAACAGGCCCCACTTTACAAACAATGCACAGTTCCATTGAAGCATTACTCAAACAGGCCCTGCTTTACAAACAATGCACAGTTCCAGGGAAGCATTACTCAAACAGGTTCTGCTTTACAAACAATACACAGGTCCATGGAAGCATTACTCAAACAGGCCCTGCTTTACAAACAATACACAGTTCCAGGGAAACATTACTCAAACAGGCCCTGCTTTACAAACAATGCACAGTTCCAGGGAAGCATTACTCAAACAGGCCCCACTTTACAAACAATGCACAGTTCCAGGGAAGCATTACTCAAACAGGCCCTGCTTTACAAACAATGCACAGTTCCAGGGAAGCATTACTCAAACAGGCCCCACTTTACAAACAATGCACAGTTCCAGGGAAGCCTTACTCAAACAGGCCCTGCTTTACAAACAATGCACAGTCATGTATGCGAGGGTCGCATTCTTCAAACAGGCCCTGCTTTACAAACAATGCACAGTTCCAGGGAAGCATTACTCAAACTGGCCCTGCTTTACAAACGAAGCACAGTTCCAGGGAAGCATTACTCAAACTGGCCCTGCTTTACAAACAAAGCACAGTTCCAGGGAAGCATTACTCAAACTGGCCCTGCTTTACAAACAATGCACAGTTCCAGGGAAGCATTACTCAAACTGGCCCTGCTTTACAAACAAAGCACAGTTCCAGGGAAGCATTAATCACGCGGGCTCTACTTTACAAACAATTCACAGTCATCTATTTCCGGGGCACATCTCAATTAGGTCCGATTTTACTAACAACGTTCGATCACATATCCCAGGCCCACCCCAGTGTCACATTACTCAAACGGGTCCTGTGTTTGCAAACAGTGCAGTAACATATCCCAGGGGAACCCTAGAGGTGCATGCTTAAGTAAGCCCTGTTCCGCAATATATAGTAACATCTCCGACGGGGGTGGCCCCATGTGAGAATTACTCAAACAGACACCGTTTTACAATCAACCTACTGTCACATAGCATTCTCTGTGGCAAGTCAAGTTCAGTGGCTCCTCAATTCCCAGTGATATAAAGCAATATGGCAATTATGAAATATGAGTATATATATAAATATAAATGAATATATGTTTAAATATATATAAAAATATAAATATACTCATATATATATATAAAATCTCTCTAAATCGACACACCATGGGACCGACTTTAAATGGTCCATCTACGGAGGTGGTCGGTTTAGGGAGTTTAAAAACATTGTTACAATGGTAATGTATGGGCGATCATTTGGGACCCAATGAGATTGCACCATGTTCATAGGGTGGCTCAGTTAGTCAAGGCTAAAATAGGCGCGCGGTTAATTTTCTGGGGCCACACCTGGGCTGTTTAATAAATGCTCTCCGCACTAGGATTGATCCTCTATGCATGTTGTGTGCGCGTGTGTGAGGGGTGCGTGAGTGTGCCGCCCAGCACGTGACCCAGAGAGCCCCCCCCCCCTCCATCTCCCCCCCCCCCTACTCACCCTCACACTCACCCTTACCCGACAATCTCACCTTCCCATGAGCTGCTGGAACACACCTGGTGTGAACCCTCAACCTCCTACCAAAAAAAAACAGTCACACCTTTTTTTCCCCATCAGTCACGGGTACTGTAAATCAAGGTCTCACAACAGTATTTCCAAGACAGCAAACCTGTTTAAAAATAGTCATCCTCATTATCACTATTATCACCATCATCATTTTCATCATCACCATCACTTTCGTTCTCATCATCACCATCATCATCATCATCATTGGGGCACCACAGATCACTTTGCCACCAGTTCCCCCCTTTATTGTCCCCTGTTGTCCACTGCTCTCAAGCACTTTCCGAACTCCAGAGGCTTCCCACCAATTCCCACCTCTTCCTTTGACCGTCTTGATCTTCTTCACCCTTTCACTGTGCCTTGCAAGATAGTTTTGGGACAGACCCGATGGATGTGGTGAAATATGGCCATCAGGCTGCCGGCAACATGACCCAATATCCCACTCAGTCACATTATCCTGACACTGAGCTAACCAGTCCTTGCCCTAATTTATTAATGCCGAACGCCAGTGCAGGAAGCGACAAATATAAATTTGATTAGTCATTGGTTTGACTTTGACTGGGAACCTAACTCCCGATCTCCCGCACGTGAAGCCCGTGCTCTACCGATTCGGCCACCGCGCTCATTTCCTACATAGTAATAATATAAAGTTATAATACTACATGTGAGTTCTGGTTAGATATTTGAACACTTGATAACCTGACTGCATTATTGTAGAATTCATTAACTCAGCTATGTTCTGTCTTTTCCTCTTCCTCAGGTGAGTCTATATCTATGTGGCGTTTACAGACAGACTACTGCTGCTGCTGCTGCTGCTACTACTACTACTACTACTACTACTACTACTACTACTACTACTACTACTACTACTACTACTACTACTACTACTACTACTACTACTACTAGTAGTAGTAGTACCAGTGACGCTAACAGTAGGTTAAAGCTGCACAATTGGTTGTTGGGGCTTTAAGTCCTGGCAACATCTAGGGTCATATCAGGACAGGTACCAACTTTTGACAGGGTGCATTCTTGGTGACTTTATAGTGCTGCCCCACTGGGAGACCAGGTCACCAGCACTATGACCCGATATCACACTTGGTCAGATTATCCTGACACTGAGGTAACCAGTCCTTGTCCTATCCTAATAATGACGAGCGCCTGGCTAGGAAGCGACAAGTATCAATTTTTAAGTCATTGGTTTGACTCGACGAGAGACTAACGCTCAACTCATTCGGCATTCCCGGCTGGTAACTGGCCGGTTGTGATGGCAACTAAGGCGACGGCCGGTCCAAGCGAATGGTCTGCAGTAGTGCAACTAGTGGCCACCAGGGGTTGATCAGGTGTCGGCGAAGGCCGTCGGGTCCGCGGTGTTGTCAGCAGGTTACAAGCAGGGGTCAGGGGTCAGGGGTCAGGACAAACCGGGAAAAGAGCAGCGCAGCATTTTGATTAGCTCCCCTCCACGCTACAACGTGTGTAGCATGTTCAGAGTGGTTATAGATGGGTGGAATGCCATGTAACTGTTATTAGTGTTAAAATAAACGTCAGCAAACTAAGAAATTGATACATCCCAACAAACTCTTGTCATAATAATAATAATAATAATAATAATCACTACGAAGTACGATCGTAGTCATCGTCATCATGGTCGTACTCGTCGTCGTCATCATCATCATCGCCATCATCATCGCCATCACAAGCATCATCATCAGCAGCAGCAGCATCATCAGCAATCATCATCACCACCATCACCACCATTTGACCACCGGATCATCGAATAGGTAGAGTGCAGGCTTCATGTGCAGAAGGTTTGTGGTTCGATTCTCGGCCAAGTCAATTCAATGACTTACAAAATTGGTACTCGTTGCCACAAAGCTTGGGTTCTGCATTTACTAGTAGGACTACAACTAGGATAGGGAAAGGATTGGTCATTACAACGATAACGTTGTCAACACCATCTAAGCATATATTGTGCCAACTGACAAGCAAACACCGTTTGCAATGCCGTCTCGCCGTGAATATGGCCTTTGCTGCCGACACGGCATAAAACAAGCACCAATCAATCAATCAATCAACCGTTTGTTAAACTGTGTTGATTTATAGCGTTGTGCCAACGATTTTACAATGCAAGATCTTTTTACCACCTCATAACTTATAAGAAACAATATATATATATATATATATATATATATATTTTACCTCGTATGCCGCCTCTGGCTAGCCGTAGGCTAGGGAGAAGGAAGCACATCCGGGTCCAGCAATTAGCATAAGTAACTCACAACGGGAGGACGTTTGTGAGTTGCTCCACAGGATTTATCTACTACTACTGCTTTTATCCAAAAGTAAGTACTGTTTTCTTCGATAAACTTTGTTTATCATGCTCTATAGCATCTTTTTATGAAAGTTCAGAACTTTCTTCAGTCCTGTTTGGACTTTGTACGTTTTTTAACTTACGGATAGAACATTGCGTGCCGCTGGCACAAACGAAACCGATACTGAGTTCTATCGACACCTGTTTTTCAGACAGGGAGAAATGGCAACCCGAGTTGCTCATTTCCTAAGAAAAGTCTCCCGGATCCTAATAGAGGATGATGTTGGGGATGCTTCTGGGTGTTTTTTATAAACACCCCTGACCGGTTTAAGGCGAACCTCCGAGTTTCGTAATATTTTCTCCAACTTGTTGGCGCGGTAGCCACAGGTGGGAGAAGTGTACGGAACAGAGAGAGGGGCCGATCTCACGATCGATGCCCTCCGTTTGGTTGGTTTCGTTACCACACACCTACGGCAAATTTAGCTTCACGCCTGTACTGACACGTTGCAAAACACGTTCTCTGTACCATGTTCCTCAACCCAGTTTACTGGCTTACACTTGTGTAGTTGAGATGATTCCGGGTTAGTAACGCTTTGGTTTCGTTACAGTTCCCGATGGCCACTCGCCGGAATAAGCCGCCCGCTGCAGCGGTGGGTATCCCCCCTACGGATTACGATTCGTCTCCACCGGCTACGGCTCCGCCGTCCCCACATCCTGGGGCTCATGCCTCGGATCAAGACAGTGATCACGCCCCTCAACCAGTGGGGTGGGAGGCGAAAATGGCGGAGATGATGGAGGAGAAGATGCGCCTTTTCCAGGCGCAGACCTTTCCAGATCCTTCCCAAATCCCTGATGAGGATTGGGAAGACTTTTCTGAGGACGAAGAGGACACGCTTTCGGCACCTGAGGTTCCGAAACCGAAAGCGCGGGCCAAGAAACGCCGCCCAGTGAGCAGTTCTGGTGACGAGTTCACAAAGAAAGCGAACTCTAAGCGCTCCAAAAAGTCCAAAAAGAAGAAGAAGAAGAAGAAGAAGAAGGACTCCTCTTCAGACTCGTCGTCCGACTCTTCTTCCACCGAGTCGGATTCCGACACGGAACGAGCGGGAGTCTACGCCAAAATAGGCGTTAAAGCTGGCAAGAAGATTGTCAAAAAGAAAGCTCAGAAAGTGCGCACCACTACCATGATGCGCAAAACGGTGAATAGCCATTTCACTACGTTTTTAAACCGATCGAAGTCATCAGCAAGTTGACTGAGCAGATTTCAGGAGTTAAGGGCATTCCTGCTTCGGTTTTCAAAGAGATGGATTCCGGCATTCATCTTTCCGACGAACGCCGTCGTTATGAAACTTCCCTCTGCCTGATCCATAAGGCAGTTTTGGGTGCCTTGACGTCTGTTATCCCTGTGGCTAACAGGATGCAGACAGAGAACAAGTTCTCGTCTTTGGCGCGGGTTATGGACCGGGGCATAGCTTTGTTAGCAGCCGCTAGTAACTACATGACCCATCGGAGATTTGAAAACGTTTTCAAATCGGTCACCACAGATGCCGGAAAAGAGGTTGCCCGCTCTAACAAGGTAACGGACCATGATGGTAAGGAATACACCGTGTATTCCGGACCTACCCCTATCAAGAGCAAACCGCTTGATAAATCCAAGATGTTTGGGGGTCAGCTAGCTTACCTGTACAAACAGGTAGAGGTCGACTACAAGAGTGCTAAAAACACTGAAGCAAAGAGTCGTCGCTTCCAAAACCCAGCAGGGTTCAGAAAGTCTAGGACGGATTTTCGATTCCGCAGAGGAGGAAGGCCGTTCAGGGGCGGACCGTCCTTCCAGTTCAACCAGCGAGGAAGGGGCCGAGGCGACAGGCCGGCCTCAAACTGGAACGACAACCGCGGCTACAAGAGGGATTTCGTTCCCAAGCCCCAGTTCCCGAAACAAGGGAACAAGTAGAGATTTCCACACAAACAGTGCAGCCTCCTGACCCTACAATGGTCACGGAGGAAACTCAAACTGAAGTAAGCCTTTTTCAAGCAGGGAATGTTTCTAATTGTTTACATCAATGGCAACAGTTAACCACTAATCCAGAGGTCCTGAATATTGTTAAAGGCATTCACATCCCTTTCACACAATTGCCTATACAAAAGAGAGCGCCTTTTCCGTATCAGTTTAATTCACTAGAAAAATCTCAGCTAGATCACCAGGTTCTACTGTTTGAGTCTAAGGGCATTGTCAACAGAGTTGAACATACTGAAGGGGAATATATTTCCAATATCTTCTCTACTCCTAAACCTGATGGTTCAATCCGAATGATTTTAGATTTAACTCAGTTGAATGAAATCATTGAATACAAACATTTCAAAATGTTTTCTTTAGAAACAGCTCGTGATTTAATTACCCCAGGGTGTTGGCTAGCGAGTGTTGATTTAAGGGATGCGTACTACACCGTTCCTATTCACCAGACAGATCGGAAATACCTACGTTTTCTCTGGAATGGCCAACTTTTTGAATTTACATGTTTACCTAATGGTTTGGCCTGCGCACCGCGTCTGTTTACTAAGTTGTTGAAACCAATTTTTGCACACATGGCAAAATTGGGGCATTGTATGTTTCCATACATAGATGATTCTTTTATTATGGGCCAATCTTTCACGCAATGTGAACTCGCTGTTAACGATTTATGCAAAATTTTCACCAAATTGGGTTTCTTCATACATAACAAGAAATCAGTTTTTTCTCCTACTCAGGAGCTTAAGTGTCTCGGGTTCATTCTGAACACCACGGCTATGACCGTTTCGCTTACACGCCAAAAGAAAGATAAGCTTTACCGCACAGCGATACAGCTGTTAGACACTTCTAGGCCAAAGATTAGACAGGTCGCGGTCCTTATCGGGGTCATGGTTTCGTATAGTCCAGCTATTCTATACGGAGCGGCACACATTAAATCCCTCGAAATTGATAAAAATTTGGCGCTGGCCCGCGCAAAGGGAAACTTTGAAAAGACCATGTTTATTTCGGAGAACGGCCTAGCCGACATTGATTGGTGGCTAAACCACTTTGACCATTCCCCCAATCCCATTAGAATGGGAGAGCCTGACACTACCGTTACCACTGACGCGTCTCTCCAAGGGTGGGGAGCACATCAAAATGATGTAGCAACGGGAGGAAGATGGCTAGAATCGGAACTCCCCGATCATATTAACGTTCTAGAACTAAGGGCCATTTACTTGGGATTAACCAGTCTAGTAAAAATACCCAAAAATAATGTACGTATCCTCACGGATAACACCACAGCTATGGCTTATGTCAGAAATATGGGAGGTACAAAATCGATTAAATGTAATGCAATGGCACTTCTCATTTGGAACTGGGCTCAAACCTTTGATGTCTGGTTAACTGTTAATCACATTCCAGGCACACAAAATTGTCTAGCTGACAAGATGAGTCGCCAGTTCCATGATCACTTAGAGTGGTCACTTAATCCATCCATTTTCAAACACATTTGTCACACATGGGGTTCACCTCAGATCGATTTGTTCGCTTCGCGTAATAACTTTAAAATTCCAAAATATGTTTCGTGGCACCCGGAACCCAATGCTTGGCACATTGATGCCTTCTCCCTAAAGTGGCGACATCATTTCTTTTACATTTTCCCCCCCTTTACTATCATTAGCAAAGTCGCCAGAAAGATTCAAATGGAGGGGACACACGCCATACTCATCGTCCCCGAGTGGCACACGCAACCGTGGCTACCGACGTTACTAGCCACAGCCAAAAGCAGCCTTCGCTTCCCAAGATTCCGAGGAAACCTCAAACATCAGGGACCACTAGAACGCCACGGAAACGTGTCGACAACTCCGTTAGTGGCATTCCTTTTTTAAATAAATATTTAGAACAGTTTGGCTTAGACAAAATTACACAACAGCGTTTGGTTGATGATGCGTGGAGAAAAGGAACGGTGAAAATGTATACTACGTATTTAAAGAAATGGGGGTATTTATTGCCTGCTTAAGAAAGTCAAGCCAATGACTCCCACAGTATCCCAGGTAGGACTCTTCCTACGTTACCTAGAGGACGAAGGCCTAGGATATGGCGCTATTAACGCTGCCAGATGTGCTCTGTCGATAATCCTACCGCGGGTTAATGGACAAACAATGGGTAAACACCATGTTATTTGTTGGATCATACGATCAATTTATCAGAGGAATCCGCCTAAACCCAAATATAATAGGTTTTGGGATGTTTCTCTAGTGTTCAACCTCTTCAAGAAATGGCCAGAAAATAAGTTTCTGGACGTTAAACTTTTAGGTTTCAAAGTCGCAGTTTTGCTTCTCCTGGTCACTGGACACAGAGGCCAAACTATAGTTGCCCTGTCGCTGAATGGTCTAGAAATTGACAGTAAAGAGGCCACGTTTGATTTATCAACTTTATTAAAATCAAACCGATTAGGTGACCCCCTTTCTACGATAGGGGTGTCCAGTTTCACTCAGGATCGCAAGTTATGTGTCGTATCTGCGATACGAAATTATATATCCAAGACAAGATTAATAAGAAACTCAAGACAGCTATTGGTCAGCTTTATTAAGCCACACAAGGCCATTTCCAGGGATACCCTCGCCCGATGGACAATGAATGTGTTAAAACTGGCGGGAGTAAATACAGACAGGTACTCATCGCACTCTACACGTGGTGCAATGGTGTCCAAGGCAAGATTGCTAGGCATCTCCGTTAAACGGATCCTAGCTCACGCGGGATGGAAAACCGCTACTTCGTTTGCTAGACATTACCACAAACGACTAGAGAAGCCTCAGCCGATAGCGCACAGGCTACTCACCAACTGAAAGAGAGAGGTAAGAAAAACATTGGTTTTTCCTCTTTTTTGCCATACAAATCGCTTTTCCATTGTTGCATACATAAGACATAATCACTAAAGAATAATAACAAAACAAGAATATCAGGATAAAAATTATTTTACGTAAAGGTCTCCCTAGCCTACGGCTAGCCAGAGGCGGCATACCGAGGTAAAATAGATTAGTTAGACGAATCTTACCTGGGTATAGATGATGGATAACTATTGTTTTACCGAGGTAGAAGCCTCGGTTAGACGTGGGCGAGGGCCCCCCCACCACGCCCTGCCACGTCTAGTCAATCACTCAATTTAGCATGAGGTCACTTGACCTTAGGTTGTTTTTTAGAATCATTTTTATCCTGAATTAGTAGGTAAAGATTGCTGGACCCGGATGTGCTTCCTTCTCCCTCGCCCACGTCTAACCGAGGCTTCTACCTCGGTAAAACAATAGTTATCCATCATCTATACCCAGGTAAGATTCGTCTAACTAATCTATATATACATATAAGATCATACCATGCCTTTCACTATCTTTTGCTCTAAAGTTGATGTAAATGTAATTTGATGCAAATTTCACAATCGAATGTAAGTTGTTTCATTCTGTCTTTAATGTATGGTTAAATAATAATAATGCAACTGAATCAAATTAAGTCACATTCTCACCATGAATCTGGGTTCTACTGCCAACATGACATCAACCTGTCACAAATCAAGCATTCGGCATTCAATAATAACCATATCTGCACACATGACATTGCATATACATCTTATATACCTGGACACGTCATATCCTCGTGGGCGATAATAGGTCATCTGTGGTGTATTTTCAGGAGATATACTGCACACCTTGCCACCGTGCACCTAAATAAAACAAACCCAGCATTACCTACCATAAATCAGGATCCTTTTACCACCACCCCTCCACCTCTCACAGAACCTCCCCCCCCCCCCCCACACACACCCAGGCCTATCTGCGACTGTAACCAGCTGAGTGGTACTGATAATCCAGACCTGTCCATGAGTGCCTTACTTCTTTTTAATACCACCCCCCCACCCCTCAACATCGCATACACAACCCCCCCCCCCCCCCAAAAACACCGCCCCAAGAAAATAAACCATCCCAAATCCCCCCCCTCCAAACACTCACAAAAACCTCACCTTATAACATTTCTAGGACTGCCTAGACGTATAATCTCTGCAGACGCAGGACGTGTCTGAGTGAGTCACACATTCGCTCTCCCCACGATCCCCTCTCCTCCCCTCCTCCCCTACCCTCCCTCACCCCCCCCCCCCCCACCCCCACTCACACGCTCTCCAAGCAGAGTAGGTGTGATTGATGAGCATTCCTCGCCCTGCCTCCTGAGGTGGCCCGTCCACCTCTCCGCCAGTTACTCGGGGTCTCTGATCTGGGTCAAAGGTCATATGTCTGAGTTGCTCATATCTGCTCATAGTCATAGCCGCTCACAGCTGCTCCTCAGAGCTGCTCCTTACAACTGCTCCTCACAGCTGCTCCTCAAAACTGCCCCTCACAGCTGCTCCTCACAGCTGCTTCTTACAACTGCTCCTCACAGCTCCTGCCCACAAGCTCCTGCTCACAGCTGCTCAAAGAGGCTACTCAGAGCTGCTCGGCACCGTCGAGAGCTGTCAGTGCCTGCTCAAAGTTGCTCAGTGCAGCAGCATGCGCCCCCCGCGGCGCGTGTGAGTTTCCGAATGTATGCGAAGCTATCAGAAAGTTCATGGGGGTGAGGGTGGGCGGTCGGTAGGGCGGGCTGGGAGGGTATATGGTTGGTTGGTTATTGAGTTTTACGTCCTGGCAACATCTATGTCAAATCAGGATGGGTACCGACTTGTGGACAATGCGCACTCATGGCGAATTTATAGTGCTGCCCCCTTGGGAAATCAGGCCCCCCGGCACCATGATCCGATATCCCACTCAATCACATTATCCTGACACTGAGCTGAACCAGTGGTGTATCAGGTCATAGTACCTGTTGCCTGATCTCCCAGTGGGGCTATAAAGTCGCAATGAGGGTGCTCTGTCCCAAGACTCAAAATTTGTACTTTTGATTCAGAAATGTATTGAAACTTTGGAGGTGCATTTTGGGAGGGGGTGGGGGTCATCCTATGCATACATTTTTTTTCTATATCCGATTCCATTCCAGCCTCATCCCGCCAGGCCCGTTCCACCTACGCCCTTTTTCCCTACCCACCTTTTTAATTTTATTCGATTATTCATATTTTTTTAAACATTAAATCTGTCGTTTTTTTAAAACATATTATAATATTACTGGATGCCCGGCCATGTTTGGGACACCAGAGAATCTACAGAAACTCTCCCTTCATATCACTTGTCTATCAACGCATTAACCAATGCTAAGGAAGAATGAAGTCAAGACACAGATAAACAGTGGAGAAGTTGTGCTTTACTAACATAACACCAACTCCTGTCCACCTACCAGTGACCTATCATCCACACCCCTTGCCTTCTAGCCACACACAGATCTCATTACTACTTTAGCCTGTATAGAAAGCAGTGCTTACAGCTCATGGGACAGGAGTCCTATGGCTGTGTACACACTCAATTAGAATAGATGAATTTTGATAGCATCAGACAGAGTGTCTGGGGTTCCTGCTCAAGAGTAGGTGCGCCTCACCTCCAGGTCAGGAGTAGAGTGATCCTCTCCAGGCGGTCTGAAGCAGAGTCTAGAATTAAGATCTTGGTTTGAGGCTAGTGTGGTCAGAGGGCCAATGGATGCAGGTGACTGGCAGTCCCACAGCCAGCCAATCAGGCACCTCCACAGTCAGGGTGGGTGGCACCCTCCCCCAGTAGGGGTAGCTGTCACTCAACCCAGCTGCAGGTGGTGCCCTGTGTGTATATGCAAATTAGGGCCCAGTGGTCAAGGCAGGGGGGGGGCAGGTAGTTATACAGTTACAATAGATCTCTGTTAAAATGGTCTTTTCTCCAATTGCACTCTTTATGGATGCATAGAGAAACATTTCAACAATCAGGTACTGCCTCTTATATAGGAACATCTCTTCATTAATCTCAGGCATAATATAATGAACAATATATTTTCACACAAGCTGATATCATGTCACTAATGGGTGAGTGGGATATTATTATCTTTAGTTTATATAAACATCGTCCCCACTTCCGTCGCCCACGACTAATAATCCTCTCTGCCAATATATAACAACTCTTAACCGGAAATCCGTATATTTTTAACAATATGTTTTAAGTAATAATCGTAATTTAACGTCTGGAAGAAACACCTACCCAGCGTTCGTACATTATAGATCCGGGTGAATCAATATTTACCTCACAAGAAAGAAAAAAAAAACTAACACAAACCCAGAGGAAATGCAAATAGTATCGGGTGCTGGTGTAATTTATGCGCGTATCCGGAAGGGGGCGTGAGAGACGAGTAAGGTTAATTAGATATAGGACACTGCCTCTTATAATACAACACTAACTGCTCATTAACCTGTCAAAAACTATTTTGTTGGTATTACATACAATACAAGAATTTCAGGTCCACATACAATTGGGTCTTACCACATTCCACGGCTTCTTTCACCTATCCCAGTTCATGCCGAGTGCCAGGCTAGGCAGCGATACGTATACATTTTAAGTCCATTTAGGTTTTGACTTGGTCAGATTTTAGTCCCACAGGTTTTTTTTTACTTCCATGGTACTGTCACATGCGAAGTGGGAGCGCAACTCATTCGGCCAGCTCTGTCTGAGTCATATCCATCCCTCACAACCTTTATATTGGTCACGCCCATATTAGGTAGATCGCTACCCCACCCCCTACCCCCCCAATTTCTTTAATTTTGTGTGTGTTTGTAAAAACAGTTTATTCATCGGAAAATATGCCTCTGCTTCTTTTTTTTTTATTATTAGAGCCGAGGTCACTTGTCTTCTAGCCGTTTTGAAATCCTTCAAAAGTAAACCATAAC